>OZ024784.1:11028135-11126601 GCA_964017065.1 Haliclona indistincta
AAGGCAACTAATAGAGACGCCAAAGACTATTCTTCTGCACTTGTTTTAAAACAAAACTTAAATACAAAGTACGTAGGCGGCAGCGATCAAAAAGCACATCACAAAGTTTTTCGAGTTTCTGCGTCAACTTTTGTCCAAGCCTTGGCAGAGAAACATGAACAGATACCGCCAATCCACGCTTCTATATCCAGAGCAGGGCCAGAGGTAGTCTTTTTGGGCTCCTAGTAAGTCAGCGTGGAGAAAATAGCTAGAAAGTTAAAAACCCACGGCGGTTTCGCGCCTTCTTCGAGCCATAACTCTTGAACGGCTACTTTCTTGACAACAATTTCACCCTCTGGCCCTGGCCACGACTTCATACAACTGAGAAAACCTGGTCATACGGTCCACTGAACTGAGCTGTTCGCTAAAGTTGACGCAGAAACAGTTCACCAGTAGCGAGTCGGCCAGTAACCGTGAGTCAACTACAGTTGTATTATTGTACAAGCTCACGTGCATGTTTGTGCTATGATTATAATTATTATCACCACAAGTTTACATAAAATAACAATATTCACAACGTATAGTGTTGCGTGGGCGAAAGGGTAAGCGCCACCTTAACTCGCAACTCTCACCCCTTCCTATTTTTCTCTCTGGAAGGTAGATCATTTCTATGATCTTTTTTGCCCAGTGGGAGTCATGTGACTTCCCGTGGAATATCCAGATATACCACAGGAAATCACATGATAAACCGTGGAATATCTAGTTATTCCAAGGAAATCATGTGACTTTCCATGGTATATCTGAAATACACCACTGGCGGTGCCTTTGAAAATAAGGCTTCCCATGGTAAAATGACGGTTGCATATTCTTAGGTAATGAACTCTTGATAGCGCCATGTTTGTGACATCACAGTAATTAGTACGACGTCACGACGAACCACACCTACGACACAGCAGCCACAGTCTAGCACCACAACGAGGCTTGGTGGTTATTATTCCTCTAGCTTAGCTAATATCTATGCTGTAAAAGCACGCTTATGAACGGGCAGAGCGCAAAACACAGCTTTTGATCCGCACCATTCTTGCCTCTCGACAGTTAGCGGTGCAGTGCATGCAGAAACACGTAATTGATAAACGCTCATATTGGATGAATATCATTATAACACGGCAGAGAATCGAAGTCACAGCTAAAAGTTGGTGTTCTCGCTGACCGCGTTTGCGCAAGGATGAACGTATCGCGCTAGTTTAAAAACTAGTTAAAACTACAAGTATCTGGCTATCCAGAGATCAAATGGTTTTTCTTAACTCGCTGAGATGTCCTGATTTCAGCCTTAACACTTTTGTCACCAAAAAATCACCGATTTCTGGTACATTTAGGGCTCATACTTTACTATGTTAAGCTCTCTAACTTGCTGAGATTAAAACTGAATAGTCATTCAAGCAGACTGCAAAGGGAATTTTCTTAACTCAGCTCCATACTATTTTCCTGGCCTAAACACATTTTTTCATAATTGCAAACCGATACCTGGTACACAAGCAGCAACAACTTTACTGTCAACTAGTAAAATCAGTCCAGATTTTTTACACACACTACGGAATGATGTGTGAACACTCATAGCAAATTTCAGTCCAATAACTAGTATAGTTACTTTTTCTGAACTCAAAACATACTTGTTAACCACAAAACAAAAAAGTGGCTCCTCTAGATTAAAAGCACTGTATTCTTACTGAACTCACTAATTCGTATGGTTTGTGTCACGTGACATGGGCGTGTCGCAGTATGGCGGCATATTATGCCCACTGGAATGACAGTTTTAGGTTAGGATTTCGATAACTACTGGTAATTAAGATTTCTTAACGCTGCATTGCAACTTCCACCTAGGATGCTTACCTGTAGGCAGAGTGTTCGGCTTTAAGTTGGCGGTATACCCGTTTTTATGAATATTAATGAGCGACTTTCTTTTATCTGCAGCTCGTGACAGAGCAACGCTAGCAGCGTGAAACTCGCTCTGATGCATCAATGAGTGTGTCTAAATGTATAATGCAGCTTGAAACGTTATTCTACACCAAGGAATAATGTAGGAACAATCGACATCGTACGGATACGCATTTTTCACGCCAAAAATCTCTCCTGACTAACCGTGCAGCAAAGGTTACCAGCTGAAATTCGACTCTTATACATGTAAACCATTTCTAGGTGCTGACGAAGAGTTTTCTGCATTTACTTTTTCTGATTTTAAGAAAAACACTTTTACATTCTAAATCATGGCTGATTTTGCAGTGACATCCATGTTTGTCGATGCATAGAACAGCTACGTTCCGCGTGGGTCAACAAAACTCTTCGTCAGCACCTAGAAATGGTTTATAAGAGTCGAATTTCAGCTGGTAACCTTTGCTGCACGGTTAGTCAGGAGAGATTTTTGGCGTGAAAAATGCGTATCCGTACGATGTCGATTGTTCCTACATTATTCCTTGGTGTAGAATATTGTGCAACGTTTCAAGCTGCATTATACATTGAGACACACTCATTGATGCATCAGAGCGAGTTTCACGCCGCTAGCGTTGCTCTGTCACGAGCTGCAGATAAAAGAAAGTCGCTCATTAATATTCATAAAAACGGGTATACCGCCACCTTAACTACGATTGGTTCAGAGACAGGCAGCAAAAGATGGCTTTTGCTACCAGCCAAACCTTTAGGTACGGGAAATCCAATTCTGTGGGAGTTAACCTCCAATACTGGGAGACTGCACTGCCAATACAATCATCCCCACTTTGCCACACGCTATGGGTCCCTAGAAATGTGCACAGCGACAAACAAGACTCTTTCCTGCACGAGTGCTGTTTTTCTTGCTACCATGGATTTTTGTGATGTCACGCATTGACTATGTAGAACGTCAACTATTGAAAACACATTGAATCAGTGTAATAGTTATGATGCAACACATGCTAATAACTAACGTGTGACATCACAAAGTCCATTAAACTAGCAAGATGGCAACAAGAAAACAGTTCGTTTGTTGCTGTGCTCACTTCTAGGGACGCGTGGCGTGTGGCAAAGTGTGGATGAATGTATTGGCTGTGCGGTCTCCTAGTATTGGAGCTTAACTCCCACGGAATCATGTTTCCCGTACCTAAAGGTTTGGCTGGTAGCAAAAGCCATCTTTTGCCGCCTGTCCCTGAACCAATTGTAGTTAAAGCCGAACACTCTTGCCCACAGGTAAGCACCCTAGGTGAAAGTTGTAATGCAGCATTAATAAAGCACCAAAGGTGCAGATGCCTCGGTGCAGTAGCATGTATGCTAGCATGCAATTAGCAGATGCATATGACAGCACGTATGCATGAATGCAGTAGATCCATGGAAGCATCAAAACAGTATCATAGAAGCATGCAATGCAACAAGCTACAGTAGAAGTGACCAGCAGATCCATGGAACATGCAGGCAAGCAGCAGATCATAGTAACAGTGCTATGGAAGCACAGGCTAGTGGCAGCTATCCAGCAGCAGCTGATCATAGCAACAGTGATATGGAAGCACAGGCTAGTGGCAGCTATCCAGCAGCAGGCAACCAGCAGATCATAGTGACAGTGCTATGGAAGCGCAGGCTAGTGGCAGCTATCCAGCAGCAGGCAGCAGATCATAGCAACAGTGCTATGGAAGTGCAGGCTAGTGACAGCTTATCCAGCAGCAGGCAGCAGATCATAGCAACAGTGCTTTCGAAGCGCAGGCTAGTGGCAGCTATCCAGCAGCAGCAGATCATAGCAACAGTGCTATGGAAGCACAGACTAGTGGCAGCTATTCAGCAGCAGCAGATGATAGCAACAGTGCTATGGAAGCACAGGCTAGTAGCAGCTATCCAGCTGCAGCAGCAGCAGCATATCATAGCAACAGTGCTATGGAAGCACAGGCTAGTAGCAGCTATCTAGCAGCAGCAGCAGCAGAGCTGTACAAGCTGTTGTACACAAGTTGTATTGAAGCCAAACAGAATAATGTAGCTGGGCGTGACTGTAACTGCTCTGTTCGCTCCGGCTCTCCTGTCGAGCAGCTAAGTGAACTCAAACAAGCTTTCACTCTCTAGTTTCACTGCTGCCTATGGACTCGCGCGAGCTGTACTATCACAGATCAAGCCTTGAAGTTGCACTGTAGACAGTTTAGTCTATGAAGCAGTCCCGAGCGCTCAAAACGGCTGTTTAGGTTAGCAAATCACGCCATAACTTCAAAACAAAGGCTTTAATGGCAAATCTGTCAAATTTGATTTTCATAAACTATCGAGATCTACCTGTATTGCAAGTTTCAGCGCTTAGTAGCAAGCGGTTGCTGAGATACGCATTGCGAACATACACACACACACACACACACACACACAAACGAACAGACTACTGTATGCCTCGTGGCTCCGCCCACACCTCGGCATAAAAATCTTAACTACCAGTAGTTCTCGAAACCCTAACCTAAACTAGCATTCTAGTGGGCATGATATGCCGCCATATTGCGACACGCCCACGTCACATGACACAGAGCCATATAAATTAGGGTGTTCAGTAAGGATTGAGGATCATAATGGTACCTGCTACATGATCGTAGGACACTTGGTTCCTAAGAAATGAAACAAATGTCAAAAACATACTTTTTGCTTCTCTTCGTGTGGAACACTGTAGCTCTGCACGAATTTCTGCGTATATTTGCCTACCTACTGCAGTTGTGACCAGACGGTCTCCTGCAAGCGAAATTTGTCAGGCCCACGAGACTAACAGTGACACATTGCTAACCTTTGCGACTCATTGTGAACAAGCCTTCATCAAAAGGCCTCCAAATTTTGCCATGTGCTTTGTTAATGTCATCTAATAGCCCAAAATGTAACCTCATCCCCAGGCTCTTCTGGCAACAATGGTAATTATGCATGGTTGGTGAAATGTGGGGGCGGTGATAGAAAGACTTGTATCCACTGATTCTCGCTTGTGCAGAATTTCTCGGAATCCCAAGAATTTAGAATTTGTATACTATTGTGTTAGTTGGCGTCACATTTACGTGATGACTGATTCTGATGGCTATGCTGTCGGCTATGTAGATTTGCAGTACATTCCAGATAGTCATTAATTTAGGCTGTTATTATCATTGATGATCGGCAATGATAATAATTATGTAGGGATGACCTCGAATTAAGATGGCGGCTACTCATGTGTGAAAATGAGTTATCGCACATATCTCCACTATTATGCAATTCTACTGCATTCTAACTATCTCTAAGTGAATAAAGCAAAGTACACAAAAAATTAATGTTCCAAACTTATAGATAATATAAAAGTCAAAGCAAAGTACACAAAAGAACAGTGATATGCAATAGAAGCAAATCAGTTTATTCAACAAGAAGTTTCCGCTTACGTCGCAAAATTCCTGTCTTCTTTGGGTCACGTTTGCAATATGAACACATTGGGTAGATGTCAGGAGTGGACGGTATTAGGTTATCATCATTGCCACAGTAACTGCAGATGGCCTCAAAGCATGCTGAAGAGAAGAATGGAGTCTCAATTCGTGTATTACAAGATAAGTTTTGCCGAACGAACACTCGACTTAAGAGGTGAGTTTCCTTGGCTTCTGGCGAAAGATCATCAGGAAGAACATCTTGTAAAGACATACCACATGTGTACATCAGGTCACCGACTTCCTTCTCCAAGTCACGCTTATCTGTCCAATGGAGTTTCCGAGCTAAATAAAGCACTCTCTGTTTGCCACATTCTGTGCATTGCAGTGTTGTACCAACATTCTTTGCAAACTGTCCCGAAGGATTGAATGGAATTCCATGGCCTTGCTTTTCAGCTGATGAATTCAGCGATGGTCGATCTTTCCCAGTAGTGTTTGTGCCATAGACTTCATCAAAGGGCTTGTATGCATTACCATCAGCGACTGGGTCAGGAATGAAATGCAGTGATTGAAACACATCTCCTGGCAGGCGTGGCGGTTTGCATATACGACAATCAACTGAGCCACACTTTTTGATACAGAAGGAGTAATGCCTTGTTTGGCAGCAGTGACTGAAGAATTCGTTGAGCTTTGGGAAGCCGGGGAGTTTGGACCTGTTGCAGGATGTTGGATCAATTCCATGTTCAACTTCCTGAAGGACATTTGCCAGTGTGTCCATCTCTTCAGTACTTGCTGAAGTAAACACAGCAAATGGTTCATTTTTCAACTTTAACCTCTGAAACAATGAACACAGCAGAACTATCACTGGCTCTAGGCTGTCCTTTAAACCTCCTCGCAAATCAGAATTCGAAACAGCAAACTCACGAATAGCTCTCATGCTGTTACAGCCTTCAATGGCCTTCTCTAATTCATCTGACATTTTCCTTCTCATTAGACCAACAGCCTGAAGTGCCAAATTGAGCTCAGACATCACACGCTCTGCTGGATTTTTCCAGGAATTAAATGGAGGTGTTCGCACAGCAACAAGACAGTCTAGATCGCGAGCTAGAAATATAGCAATGAGAGAAAGCTGCACAGTGATATAATTGACACGATGGTCTGGCCCACCATCTGTATACAAAAAAAGGATTGGGTTTGTGTCATTGAGAGTTGTCAGGAGAGAATTCAGTTCAGTTGCATGACGATGAGGGCTGGAAGGTTCAAAGATGCTATCTTTTACACCAACGCAGACTTTTCCATGGTAGAATGAGCCTTCTATTGAATCGGGGATATCAATAAACAAGGCCACACTCGGAGTCAGTGAACATCGAGTGAAGTCATGGTCTCCCACTTCAAAGGCCATGCCTGGTCCAGTTCCAACGAGTACCTTCTTATCTTGGTCCGCATGCACTTGCAACTGGGTAACCAGGTTCTCCAACAGGCACTTTGTGCTTGTCGTCAAGCGATACGTAAGTTGAATTGCTCCTGTACTTGATTGCCATCTCTTTTTGATAGCGAAACAGCGCCGATGCATAATGAGCATCCTCATGGAACTTACGGAGCTGACGTTTTTGCACCATGTATTTCACCTTTAGCCGACCGGTAAACTGCAAGGCTGTCTTGGCAGTTGGAATTTTTGGCCAGAACTGGAGCCGTAGCCACTGAGCAGATGGGACAGGGACATCTGGGCCTACCACCTTGCTTACTTCGGACAACAAATCATTAACAGACAAAGCAATATCTAAGTGTGCAATGCGATCGTGGCGTGTATCATCTACAGCTAATTCAACACTGCTCTCAATATATCGCTCACATGCGTCCCAGAAACGGTCATACTTACTTGGTTGCCCTTTATTGTGGTGTCTCAAGTCAACTACCACTTCCACATCTTCAAGATCAATAGCCTGCCTCACACGTTCATCAATGTCTTTCTCACTCTCATTTGATGATGCAGACGCATCACCTGTCAACTGGCGATATATTTCTCTAAGGTATGCCGGCTGGACACTAGTTACACGTCCAAACATTCGCATAAAGTTACGGCGCATTGCTCTTGAATGAAATTGAGGCATACTACAATCTAGTTTCTGAACTACAGCAGTGTTTTGGCTTTGCAGCTTGTCAGCACTAATCTCTGGCGGCACGTTCCAAATAAAATGATAGTTGCCTATGTTGTTGCCAGTACTGTGAGAGTAAAGCACAGCTTCAGACAGACACCCTTTCGCCTTGAGTAGCTGAAGAATAGTGTAACGGTCTCTAGGCTCGGCTGGTAAGTAACTGTTTAAGAACACAGGTTCAAAGCAGGGTTTCCCAGTAAGAGCATTACACACTGGTAACAAAGCATGCAAGGCTGATAGTGGCTGTTCAGTCTGTTTGGGCAATATAAACAATGACGTAGCATCACTTATACACCGTGCAGGGGTTGGTGCATGTTGCATAGTAAGAACCTTCTCATTCTGTACTTCAAGGTATTTAGCATACTTGTGTAAATTTTCAGCCAAGCTTGTAACAGCAGACCGGACCTCCAACCATTTGGATGCTGCAATCCATCCCTACGCAGAAACAATTAAGTAAATTAATTGTTCATGAGAGCACAATGTGTGTGAGTGAGGGAGAAAGAGTGTGTGAGGGAGAAACAGTGTGAGAGAGAAATAATTATAGCGGTATGAGCATACCTGCTGAAGAATTCAAAAAAGCGTCTGGGACATTGGAGTCAGATCTTCACGCTTCAGATTCGGTCGTTTCTGCTTGTAATTTTCAGGAACATTAAAACCCATGAATTGTGAAAAGTAGAGGGAACTGCGCACTGTTGTGCTGCCAGCTACTCATGGTGCCCATCAATCTGCCACAAAACATCACCGAGCTGCTTCACAAAAGGCTTTCCTACAGACAAGACTGATTCTTTAGACCAACCCAACTGCTTATTCTTGAGAAAATCGATGATGCTGTTGTGGAGTGAATTTCGACCATTCTTTCTTGTTAAATCGTATTTATCTGGCCACATCTGTTGCACTGATGCTTGCATCAATACGTCAAAAGCATTCTTTCTACTTGATGCAGAAGCTGTGTCACGGCGCCGTAGCACAAACTTGAAAAACTTTCCAAATTCAATGGCATCTTGAATCTTGACAGACAATGGTAAAGACTGGAATTTTCCTGATTGTGATGTGGATATGCCACAGCTAACGGGAAGATCTGCGTACGCAAAGTCAAGGCGAAAGCCTTCTGCAGACTCACACTCTCCTGTGCTGAGTCCATGAAAGAGTTCTCCAACGGTTGACTCGCCGTTCATGTCCAGAACACCCCAATCACGTAAACCCTTGATTTCCAGACAAATCTGGACCGACACTAACATGGTTTGCCAGTCAACACTAGTGGTATAGTACGCAAGGAAGCAGCTCGATACAGCCGTGGTACGTACAAAACGAGGCTTCAGTCAGTGTGATCACGTGATCACGTGTGGCGCACGTGCATAGTGCGGCGCGTAATTGACCCGCACGCGGACCAGAAACTGAAAATTAACTTTATGTGGCCTTAGATAGGCATCAAACACTACCAGAAGCGCGTAATTCTTGAAAAACATGGTTTTAGGCCATTTTGGACTGTTAAGAGTGTCTAAATCCGCGTCCATGGGCTCCCCGATCAAGTTTGCCAATAGTCGGAGGGCGTAAGCTATACCTATCGGACCCCTGTCCTGTTGACAACTGGACATTGGTCATTGTAAAAAGCTAGAAGCCTCTGTGATCGTGATATCGACAATGCAAGCCTGGGACTAGTCTACAGACTAGGCTTTCAGCCATGATCATCATAATTACAAGAAAATTAAATAGATTTCTATCGAAATCAAAAGGATGTAGGGTTGTGAAATCTACCACTGGTCCACAATGTAAACTAACAAGGAACAATCATGGAATGGTAACACGATTGACTTGCTAACAGACCATAGATCCCTACATCTGTGGCTGCTGTGGCCTGACTTTAGCTAGTTCAGCAAATTGCTGTTGACTGACACCTAACGTGCATTCAGCTTGTGACAAAATATTGATCTTATGTACAGCCACTGATGTAGAGATCTATGGTCTGTTAGCAAGTCAATCGTGTTACCTTTCCATGATTGTTGCTTGTTAGTTTACATTGTGGACCAGTGGTAGATTTCACAACCCTACATCCTTTTGATTTCGATAGAAATCTTTTTAATTTCCTTGTTTGTGTCCTTTTTTCTTTTTCAGTGAAGTAAAGTGTAGTTCAATATCATGCACATACTGAGCTGTCTTTGTTTCCACCATTGGTTTAGTTTTCCTGTTGCTGATGGTTTTTCTTTATTATTAAGAATTTTAAACTTGTACCTAAAAATAATTGTTATATCAGCTCGCCTACGCATGCATGCATGCAGTGGATACGAGCCCCGCCCACACTTGCTTGTAGACCTGTATGGCGGTTGTAATTACCTGGCAAGCGCAGAATGGTGATCCTATAGCTTTCCGTTCTTCGAAGACTCCAGACAGATGTGTTCTCCGTGATCCATACGGCGTGGAGATACTCAAGCTAGTGCTTGGTCACGTGCGCTAACCACTGCTTGGTCACGTGCGTATTGCGCAATCACTATAATGGCGTCTAACACTTAGCTGACAACTGTTCGTGATCGTGAACTCGTCAAATTTATATCGTCGTTTCGCTAAAAACAAAGTTCAAAAGGCACATGCCAGGAGAATAATTATCATGACTATTCGTGGGTGTTTTGGTCTCGGCACTGCTCACGTAAAGGTGCTAGGCGAGTGGAAGAAAGAAGAAGAAAACGAAGATGACGAAAGTCGATTTTCACCGTTTCCATGTTCGTCACTTTAGTGACCATTTCGAGTAATCTCCTTGCTACTGTAAGATGGGGCAACGCCAGAGAGCAGATCTAAGTGTCTATGGACGTATAAAATTCATCAACAGGCGAAATATCAGCGTTTGAACGCTAATACATTGTATGTAGCCGCCATCTTGTTTTCTCGTTCAACCCTACATAGGGAGGCACTACCGTGCCTCCCTAATAGTGTTTCACTGAGTTTTCAGTGTTAGTCTCTTCTTCATCTATTACAGTGCTAAGGAATGTCTTGTTGTCAACTCATACCCTCAACCTCTCTAACTAATTTAAACCTTTTCATTATTCTTGTGATTGCCGATAATAACATTCCATGTTCCTTGACTCTCTAGAGGCTATGCTCCTTCTGATCTACTAGACTAGTAACTGCTGCTCACAGAGTTGTAAAAATGAAATAAAAGCTAGCATAGCTAGAATACAGCTAATAAGTTCAAACTGATAGTGTTCAAAAAAGTAACAGCAACAAGTAAAGTCAGGAGCGCATATAAACAAGGGAGCATGTAACTCTGAACACTACCCCATATAACGGCGAAATCCTAATATGGCGGACTTGCTATTTTTAGTTACTTCCATACAAAGTATAAATGTGACGTTTGCGGATGTAATAACTAGTACACGCCCGTTATTAATAATATACCGGATGGAGGCGCGGTTGAAATTATAGACCTTATATGGATTATAGTTCTTATATGGAAACTATTATTTTTAGAACAGCAGCCATGTTAGGATTTCGCCGTTTACAGAGTTACATGCTCCCTTGTTTATATGCGCTCCTGGTAAAGTATAAAAGTTTCAAAAAAAAACTAAAAAGTGTAGGGATTATGCTTGCAAAAGTAAAAGTACATGACGGATTGATGCTTGCAAAAGTAAAGGAACAAGATGGGATGATGCTTGCAAAAGTAAAGGAACTAGATGGGATGATGCTTGCAAAACTAATGGAACAAGATGGGAAGATGCTTGCAAAAGTGACGGAACAAGATGAAATAATGCTTGCAAATGTACAAGTCCCAAGTATCCCTACATCAGCGGATTGAAGGAGAACGCAGTCTGATGAA
Organism: Haliclona indistincta; assembly: GCA_964017065.1. Classification (NCBI taxonomy): domain Eukaryota; kingdom Metazoa; phylum Porifera; class Demospongiae; order Haplosclerida; family Chalinidae; genus Haliclona; species Haliclona indistincta. Next base: position 11,039,433 of record OZ024784.1, read on the forward strand.
GTAATTGACGGTTGTAAATAACTAGACTGAGGTATCTGTGTTTAGGAGGACGCAGTCTGGTAAAGTAGTTGACAGTTGTAAATAACTAGAGGTATGTGTTTTGGAGGACACAGTCCAATTAAGTAGTTAACAGTTGTAAAAGGTATAGGAAGAGGATTCCACATTTGTCAGTTGCACGTCGACGCAGCAAGCCGCCGATGTAGGGATACTTGGCACTTTTACATTTGCAAGCATTATTCCATCTTGTTCCTTCACTTTTGCAAGCATCATCCCATCTTATTCCTTTAGTTTTGCAAGCATCATCCCATCTTGTTCCTTTACCTCTTTGACCACTGAAACGTTGTCAAAATACAACGCTTTTTAGTATTCGTGGTAAGTGACCACTTATTAATAATTTATTAATAACACAAGTTATAATGGTTATTGTACAGGAAATAAGATGCAGGCAGCATTCAAGTACCGTGAAACCACCGCCTTCTTGGCATGGAATCGGAACCTTCATCTGTACAACTTTCCGATGTCGGCGCTTTGAAGATCAAAGGATCTAGCGACTGAAGAACTCTTTCTTTTTATAGGAGACAGATATGAATTGTGTGGATGATAAGATATGTTTGTAGTGTCTGTGTGTGTCTAACCGAAGGGGCTGCTTGCAAGAGGAAGAAGCAAGAGAGCGAGCTAGCTAGGTAGCCGCACTAACTTCTGTCTATCGGTCCATGGCAAGCGTTCACTTGTAGGAATTACTGCAGTCATCTAAATGTACCTGGATAGCTGCAATCAGCCACACAACCCGGAAAAGCTGGGTACAAGAGGCCTCAAAATTCGCCATAGTTTCAAACCAGAAGAAACCACACCTACAGCGACACGCCCAACAACGAGATAGCGTGGTCAGGTCGTCAACGCGTGGGTGCACGGGTTAAATTCACGTGCTCCGCCCCAGCTAGCTCAGTTGTCAATGAGTTACTTTTGCAAGCATGATCCCATTTTGTTCCTTTACTTTTGCAAGCGTCATCCCTACACTTTTTGTTTTTTTATTAAAACTTTTTTACTTTACTTTGACAGCAGACAACTGGAGAGAGTTACCAACAAGCTAGAACAAGTCTATATGCTATGACACATGCACATATGAGACTATACTCCTGGTCCTTGTACTAGTACGCACCTGAACTGGTACTGGTACTCACCTCATACACTCTGTGCTAAATGTTGCTCTTGTGGTAGGCAAACCCAGTCTTGTGGGAGACATAGATGCTTGATTCAATGCAGTGAATTCACTGCCATGTTGTAAACAAAGACGTCATAACAATATCTCGGTGGGCGTTAGTACGTGTTTCTGCTCGTTAGTACGTGTTTCTGCTCGTGAATTCGATACTAGGTTTCGACCCACATATTCACTGCCATTGGGGCTTGGGTGTGAGGCTACCACACACGAATAAGTTCTGTGCTTCATAGAAGACATCTGTAACATGTACTTTTCACCACACCTATAATTCTTAATTTGCATTGAATTTTTATAATTGCCATGAGAAAAAAGGAGTTGAGTAAATAAGAAGAAGCTGTAAATTATCTGATGGCACTAACAAACAGTTGAGATTTGCATGCTCCTTCCTATCATGTGGTTCATGTAATGCCAATTGCAGTTTATACCGTACTCTCCACAATAAAAGCTAAGTGTGGATAATTTTAATAGGAAGTCCCTTTGGGGCCTCTTCAACTTACAGTGGAGCGCCTGGGATTTTTTACCATATTTTTGTGCCTGCAGTTGGATCGTACCCACAAATCTTTCATTCTTTTATTCAGTGTGACCTTAATCACCCTATAATCCTTTGTCATTCATTTCTTCAGAAAGTGATTTAAAATGGTGTTTTAAACACTTAGAATTGATTTTCAACATTTTTGGACCATTTCCAGCAAGAATTACAATTTTTGATGAAAACTCATTAACCCTTTAACCCCTAATGACGCCTTTAGGCGTCATAATTAGTACCACCCACATTGGACATCATAAATAGTGTGTAGAGTGCCTCAGAAATCTCAAATTAAGCCAAAGTGTAGAATGGGAATTTTCCTAAAAAAACGAATTGTTTCTCGCGCTTATTCAACTAAAACATTACTGTGACATAGGTTTGTAACCTGTAGAGTGGAACCAAAAGGTGCCAAGCGGCGAGGCAAATGTTTTTTGCATTTTTGTGGCTTCAGGATGCCCGGAAACGCACACTTTGCATTGACTATGGTCTAAACTGTCCTGTTTGCTCACCTGGACACCACTAGGTTTTTGTATGATTCACCATGGCTAGACGAAGACCAAAATCAGCTGAAAATGACAAGGCCGCAACACTTAAGTGGCTTCAGTTCCGAAGTGGGAGTGGCCAACTTGGAGTTTAGCACATGGTCGTAAAATTTTATATGCCAGGAGAAGAGGGTGCTAGTTTGGAACAGCTAGCGTACGGGATGGTGGAGAAAATTGCAAGACAAACTACCAGTTTAGAACAGGCCAAAATTTGGACGAAATAATTCAGCAATTAAAGGGTTAAGGTGGTGGTGCGCCAATTTAATGAGATTCATAACTTTGCAAGTAGATTTATTTTCTGTACAATGGTATTTTGTACAGGCGTGCTCCAGTATGCATTTTTGTTTTGTCTATCGATAAACATCGATTATAGCAAGTTTTAGTCACCAAGTATTAGCTAACGTGAGCAGTGAGCTCACCCAGATCGGTCTGTGGCAGTTATCTCCAGTTTGGCTAGATTTCTCCGGAACGAACTTCGTTTACAGCTTACAAAGTCCAGCTTGCACAGACGTATAGAGCGATTTTTCAATACTCCTTTGCTAACGCTGCAAAACAGCAAGCCTAGATCACAAATATTTTTTAAATCTATATCGTATTTTGGAAATTCGCTCTATACACCTGTGGGCAAGATGCTGCTGCGCTTGAAGCGCGTCGATCTATTGCTTGACAGTCGAGATAAAAGCTACAGACGGTTCATGTATTATCTTTGCCATACTGTTATGTAAATTGTCATAGTTATAAAGTAGTTATTAGGAAAATGCACGTTGCGTGGGTGGTGAATATTAACTACGTGCACTGCCACCTTAAACTGCTCTATTTATTTATTTCAGATGTCTCCTGATTCTTCTGTAACTGTTGATTATTGTAGCCCAGTACTGCAAGGAAAGCGGCCACACAGTCAACTACAACCTCTCCCACTAAGATCAGGGGATACTAAACATCAGGTGCAGTGACACAGTAACCTCTCTTTTAAATCATTTACTACATGCATATGAAATGTAACTTAATATGTGTGAATACCATCCAATCAATTAATTCTTTACAGAGATCGGCAAAGTTTGCAAATACCATAACATTTTATAGGAAGCTTACACCCAATTAGAGGTATACATGTATGTTGGAAATTAGAAACCAAAGACGAAGCTTGAGTTGTCAAATTCCTCTCACTAGCTATTTAACACTTGCCGATAGTGATCGAGCGACAAAATTTTCGTGTTAAATTTCATTTAATAGGTTGACTTGGGCATATGGTATAACCCGGAATAGCGGAATTCTGGAGTGATTTTTTAACTCTTGGTTGACATTCTGGAGTGAGTGTGATCTTTTGTCATATGCGCAGCGAGTCAACGTCACTGGCCATGGGTTGCGGAGCTGCTGTTTGCGACTATTCCAGCATTGGAGAGTGTTGCAATCGGTACAGAGTAAACACTTAGCTAAGTTAGCAATCGAGTTGTCCAGCAGTCTTACGACTCTACGCAACATCGTCATGCCCCGTAACTTATTCAAGACCTTCAAGCTTTCTTGTTGTGTCTTACCACATTGCAGCATTGCAGCACCGCCGAGTCAAGAAAATTTCTGTCGTATGATACTAGTCTACTGAGACGATACTTGCTGCTATGATACTAGTCTGTCCCTTACTATAGAATCACGCAGGCAGGGACTGCCCATCAATCAGCGGGAAGTATGCTGTGCATGGAACTCCGCCCCATAACCACACCCCACATTTATGGCATATAACGTGGCCGGGGCTTAAGCGGGCCCAATGTTATGATCTAAGCAAGACCTGCCTTTTGTTTCTGTGGCAGGTGCTGAGCTGTTGCAAGATCACCCATAGGAGTGTAACCTCATGTTCTTAAGGCCTGTCCGCACGGGAGCGCAAACCCGTGTTTAACCCAGGTTGAACTCGGGTAAATCGCATCCGCACGCGATCTGCAGAGATCCGGTTTTGGCGAATCCGAGTTAAGTGAACCCACATACGTATGTAGGTTGAACTGGGTTGAAACCGGGTTCGCCTTGGCACCGCCACGTGTACGCGCACTTGAGACATTCCCTGAGCGCTCAAACACCAGAGAAAGACTTACTTTGTCAAGAAGCTCTTGTGCTAGTCCTATAAACGCCACCTTGGACTGCTGCATGGGCCTGACTCGCATTGATCCGGGTTGAGTGCGGACGCACGCTAACCAAGTTCAATCCGGGTAAGTCGGGTTTGATTTCAACCCAGATTCGACCCGGGTTGTCAGTGCGAACACGGCTTTAATGTCTGATCTCGAACCTAAGATAGATTTTTTGACCACGGTACTATTGACATAACATGGTTAGGATAGATGGAATGTCATCATGATTAATCAGGTAAATACCAGTTTCACGTTCCATTCAGCCTAGGAGGTCCCTAGCGGCGTGGTATGGAGGGAGGGTTGACCAGCCAGAGCCATTGCTACTGCTGCCAGCGACTCTCTGGGTGAGTCCTGAGTTGAGAAACGGGTCGATTCCAGCCTTGCTAGGGGCCCATTGTGATAAATTGCTGCTTCAGCAACGGAGAGCCATCTTGGTGAACAATATGAGGACCCTGTATGCTTGGGTGTGCGACCAGGTAGTTGAGCATGGCTACCACTGGACACAATTCGCTATTCATTCTGCTAAGATAAATCGATAGTACTCTCTCACCAAATGGGTCTGTTTTTGCCTGGTGCAGGCATATACTGATCACCGAAGGCACGGAGCAGGAATCAACAGACACATTGGCAGCTGAGATTGCTTGGGGTCTGATGATGCCTGCAGTATAAACTCTCCCGACTGCAGGAAGCCAAAGAATGCCAGACGCGCAGCTGTCCACAGCATCCTCATGAAAGTTCTCAGCTGACCATAAAAGAGAGGAATTCCCGCATTTGGGGCACGGGAGTGCTGGTTGCTCTTAGTTGGGGCACGGGAGCGCTGGATGCGCCTAAGTGCATCCAGCGCATGTGAGACCACTCCTCCTGGTTGGGGACGAGGAGCCCCGCCTATACCTGCAGATGGCGTAATACTGACATGTATGATTTGATCGTCTGTGGTTGAAGACCCTGATATGCTAGGTACGTTGCAAATGGGCTAAGGGTTGATTCAGCAAATGGCAATGGTGGGAGATTATATGAAAGGCAAAAATTGTGGTACTGCTTCTGAGCAGAATTGTAAGATGTCATTGTGTTCTTGGCTATTCCCTTTGCAAAAACTCCTGAACAAGCTTACCCAGTGAGGAGATGTCGAGGCTGGACGGGGTGTAGAAATAGCTCCATGAGAGGTGGTGGGATGGCAACTTGGGTTAGAGGTTGCTTCTGCTGGAAGAGAGAAACAAATGCACTCAGGCAATTCCGTGATAGCGCATCAGCTGCTTTGTTAGATTTACCTGGAACATGCTTGGCTATGTATTCAAATTTGAACTCGGCTAGGAAAAACAAGCACCTGAGTAGGTGTGTCATCATACGGTCATCCTATGGTCACAACATGTTATTGGCAATACAATTACTGACATTGTGCTCGAGTCTGAATCACTGGTACTCCACTTCAGGCAGTCGTTGGATCATTGAACTGTCACACACCATATAGCCTGCCTCTTCCATTGCTCAGTAAAATAGACAGGCAGGCCAGGAACAATGAAAGCAGCTGCCAAAGTAAACACGCTGTAGTACTATGGTAGTACACGCCACAATTGAGTGAATGCATGTGGTTTTGATGTGAACACACATGCTTGAAAAGTGTGCCACTCGTGCACGCCAGCCGATTATATGTGATCGAGATGCTCCTTGTTCTATGCAGGATTGAAGGTCGTCAAGGCGCGTTTGCTTCACTTATCGAAGAGTATGAGTACGTGTACTAACATTGTATGCAGTTAGCTCTATGTCCGTGTTGCTGTAACCCGGGGCCCCACCCATGCACTCAGTCTTTTCTGTACGTCAACAGTTTAAAATTCACTCCGGAATTCTGCTATTCCAGGTTTTACCATCTGCCATTGATTAGCCCCATGAAACAATTATTCTTGTATTCATGGTTATTGTGTATGCAAGAGTGTAGGAGCCAGCTGAATAAAAACAATCCTGCCCATTTTTGTTCGACGCAGAGATGACATTCCTCTCGGCAAAGAAGTAGGTGGTGCGTTGCACCGTACTAAATACACGTTCGACGTATTGTAAATGATATCTATAGCCCCGTTTACAGACACCCACCCAATCCAGATTACTCCAACCCGGGTACAATCCGGATCACATCCCGTTTATACGCAAGCCAGAACGCAGGTGATTTCGATGTGATCGAAGTACTATCTTGTGCATAACAGAAGGGAGAACCTTACTATACACTCCATGTTTGCTTTGTTGCAACATAAGGACAGGAATATTCAACCAGCAAGCTTACTTTTGATAAAACAATAGACCTTTTCGTTTAAGGCAATGGAATGTTCGCACGCCATAGATGCGTCATAATTAATTGGAATTTTACATATGTAGTAAGGATGGGCCTTCGTTTGCAGTGATTTTACATTACGTCAATAGAGAAATGAACTACTTTCAAACTGCGCGGGTTTTGTAATGCCGCCGAATATTCCGAAATAAGAGCAGTAAAATGAAACTTTCCTGTATACGCTTGCATTTGTTCCTTCGTTCTACTTACAGTGTGGGCTGAGTTCTGAGGTAAGGCAACATAAATTATGACCTAACTAGCACTTCCTGGGTTTTACCTCATGCAACAAGACTCGACTCAGGAGACATGCCTTCTTATTGTCTTGTGTGCAGGAAAGGAGTTATCAAAGGTTCTGTCACTATGCACCGTTTTCCACCATTATCCAATCTTGGAAAATGTCAACAGTGGCTCACAGCATTAGGGAGGCACGGTAGTGTCTCCCTATGTAGGGTTCGACGGAAAAGCAAGATGGCGGCTACATACAATGTATTAGCGTTCAAGCGCTGATATTTCGCCTGGTGATGAATTTTATATGTAGAACTTTATACTGAAGCCTGAGCAAGTGAAAGACTGTCATTGTGTTTGTAGCCGACATTTTAGAGATGGAGATACTACTAACCTGCCTTCACTTCATCTTGGAAGACGGTTCGCTTCACCCAAGAATATATCTCCTCGTAGCCTGTGAGCAAAAAAATGCCTAAAGCTTTCATTATCACCTAGTCCGCTTCTCAGCACATCACCAAGTCTATCTCAGTCATTACTCTCCAAGTCTAGCTACCTGCAGCATATTTACAACTGTCAACTAATTCGTCAGACTGCGTCCTCCTAAACACATACCTCTAGTTATTCACAATGGATCACCATCGAGAAATCGCGGAATTTATATCGCCGTTTCGCTAAAAACTAAGTTCAAAAGGCACATGCCAGGAGAATTTCACAACTGTTTGTGGGTGTTTTGGTCTCGGCATTGCTCACGTAAAGGTGCTAGGCGAGTGGAAGAAAGAAAGAAGAAGAAAACGAAGATGACGAAAGTCGATTTTCACCGTTTCCAGGTTCGTAACTTTATTAACAATTTCTAGCACTCTCCTTGCTACTGTAAGATGGGGCAACGCCAGAGAGCACATCTAAGTGTCTTTGGACGTACAAATTCGTCACCAGGCGAAATATCAGCGTTTGAACGCTAATACAGTGCTTCTCATCTAAAGAGTCCATTTTTTAATTTTCAATAATTGGAAACATATTAACTCATAAAAACATTTTGCTTAACACTACAGTACTAAAACTTAATATTTACATTAATTCACCTTTCTTGAGTATGTTTGTCAAGTATTTAGCTTATCTTTTATTTCAGTCTGAAAATATCAGCAGCGAAATGGACGCCATTAAATTCATTAGTTTTAACCAAATAAAAATTGTAATCCTGCTAGTTAAGAAAAAACATAAGACTTGCAGTTGAGTATGTAGGTCAGCTATTATGTGGGTTAAAATGGAAGTCTAACTCTCACATATGCTACTGTTAGCTTGCAAAATCTCTCAGCAGTCTAAGTACGAAACAGTTAACCAACTAACTCCATTAATTTTGTTAGTTAAGAAAAAGCGCTCAGCAGGCAAGTAGCCTTATGCCTTAGCTAATCACAGCTCTTCGCTCGTGGCTGTAACTTACACCGTCGGCGAATACGAGGTGCTGGTAGCAGCACCACTCGCCATGACGTTTTCCAAGTTGATGACCGTACATTCCCGCATATTCTATCGGATATGCAGATAAATTGACGTCATCAATCTGGCAACAGTCATTGGCACGTCATAACTAAGACGAAGACGAACAGAGCGGGCTAGTGCTGCTGCTACCAGCACCTCGTATTCGCCGACGGTGTAAGTTACAGCCACGAGCGAAGAGCTGTGATTAGCTAAAGCATAAGGCTACTTGCCTGCTGAGCGCTTTTTCTTAACTAACAAAATTAATGGAGTTAGTTGGTTAACTGTTTCGTACTTAGACTGCTGAGAGATTTTGCAAGCTAACAGTAGCATATGTGAGAGTTAGACTTCCATTTTAACCCACATAATAGCTGACCTACATACTCAACTGCAAGTCTTATGTTTTTTCTTAACTAGCAGGATTACAATTTTTATTTGGTTAAAACTAATGAATTTAATGGCGTCCATTTCGCTGCTGATATTTTCAGACTGAAATAAAAGATAAGCTAAATACTTGACAAACATACTCAAGAAAGGTGAATTAATGTGAATATTAAGTTTTAGTACTGTAGTGTTAAGCAAATTGTTTTTATGAGTTGATATGTTTCCAATTATTGAAAATTAAAAAATGGACTCTTTAGATGAGAAGCACTGTACATTGTATGTAGCCGCCATCTTGTTTTCTCGTTCAACCCTACATAGGGAGTCACTACCGTGCCTCCCTAATAACACCCGTGTCTGCTTCGACGGAGCTTGCAAGAACAATCATTGCAGAGTCTGTTCTGACATAATAGACACAGCAGCTCCGGTATCCAACTCCATCGTGAGCTCTCGGTCGTTCACCAATACAGCAATAGTGATAGGTTTTCCAGATAACCGCTTTGAGTTTTCTTCTTCCACTGCTTTAAGAAACAGCGGTTCACTATCTGCATCGTCAACTTCATCCTCATCTATCACCTGGACTTTTCCTCCATCACGACACTTTCCACGGGCTCGGCATACTCTCGCATTGTGACCTCTTTTCTTACAGTGATGACAGACAGCATCTTTGAATCGACAATGACTGGAACCGTGGAAACCACTACAACGGTAGCAAGCTGTAGCTGGAACACCTCGTTGCACATCTTTCCTCTGACGGCGAATCATCTGGATGAGCTGGGAATCATTGCCTCTCAATAGTTTAGTATTCTTTTCAGCTGCCTCCATACCTTGAGCTATCTGCACTGCGTTTTTCAAATCGAGGTTCTTTTCAGCCAGCAACTTCTTTTTGGTTCCCTCGTCCAGCAAACCACACACTAGCTTGTCACGTAGGGCTTGGTTCAGAAAAGTCCCGAAACCACAGCGGATGCTGAGTCTCCGGAGCTCTGCAAGAAACTCCGTCACGCTCTCACCGGGCAACTGGTTTCTCTGGTAGAAGTTGTACCGTTCGGTTATTTCCACCTTGAGCGGCTCGAAATGCTCCTTCAGTTTTTCTGTGATCTCTTAGTGGCCAGTTTTGCTGGCGCGAATGAGTCAACCAATCTTTTGTAAGTTTCTCTTCCTATCATGGTCAGGAACGCCGCGACTTGCGTGCCATCCTTGAGTTCATTCGCGGCAAAGTAAAGCTCCATCCTCTCGAGGTAGGTGGTCATAGACTCCTGGTCTGGGTTGAATTCCCCAACAGTGCCGATGATTCCGGCAACCGTTCTAAGACGAGAGAAATACAGAGAGAATGAGGAGAAAAACAAAAATTACGAAGCAGCTCGCCTTTAGAGGCCCTGTAAACAGGGCAAGATATTTGCCAAGAAGGTCAGCACCGCACCAGCCAACTGCTGGACTTTGTCCCTTTGGCCAACCGAGGGCGTTGGGGCTCCTGGACAGCTGACTGGTTTAGTGCCGAGAAAGTGTTCACGAAAAAACACTCGTGTTCGGAATGATCCTCGTCGCCAAAATGTAGTGTATTTAGCAACACGACCAGGTATCGCAGGTATTGACAAATCATTTAGTCCGAACTGACTGACAAATACACTACAGTGACTTTATGCACAGGGATGCACAATAGGTTACATTACACTGTGCTCTACTTACGATGTCGTCTACATAATTATGTGAAAACCCGACTTATCGCGCAAAAATGAAAAATAGAGTTATTGATACCAATGGAAAGCTTAGGGAATGGCGATCGTAATGGTACCTTTGATGCCGTGCTAGCTGCTATGGTTGCCGAGTTATAGCGCGAAGTGTGCGTCCTAGTAACTGTACATTGATTTGTGAAAAACGCAATTATTTATTGTTTAGTGTTTTGTTGTTTTTTTTCGTCACGTTTAGTGTGCAAGTTCGTATACTACACGTAAGTCCGTATACGTAAAATGTCACGCGATGTTTCTCTATCTTAGCAACAGCGTGTATAGGCACTTGGAGCGCTGTTTGAAAGTAGTTTTCTGTGTATTCCTGCTCCCAAGGACCATAGGGGAAGCTACCAGAAGTCTCATTGCTGAACTATTCGCTTACCTAAGCGCTGTTGTTCGTTCGTTGCTTTCTGTTGTCAGGGCAACTGTTCTATCACGTGACCACACCTCCGTTACACGCAATGAATGGCGATTCTAGTCACTGAAACTAAACGCTTCTCCTCTGGAAACTAGAGTGCGCACAAGCGTCGCTGGTACACGAGAAGGTAGGTAAAGGATCATATTTTATGAAACTAAACTAATCGCGAGAATGACCAACTATCACTTGTTGACACAAAGCGGTATTTTGTTAGAAACAATGTTTTGCGCGATAAGTCGGTTTTTCCAAAATTGGGTCACTGTGCAGACATTCGTTTAGGGAACACCTGGTTGACCTAGCTGATGCGTCATACACAATTCTTACTTTAATTGTCTCCTTGTCTCTCCTGATGACAGCATAGTGAGAAAGGTAGTGTATTCTTTCACGTTCTCCAGGTGACTCCTTGACCTCTTCTATGATCTCTTGTTGTAGCTGTGAGCCAATGATGGCATCGTACTCATTTAGTATGCTTGGGTCTCTCTTTAGTCTCCGTAGTAGCCCTTGAAGTCTTGTGTAGCTCAACTCATAGTTGGTGGGCAACTTCGGATGTGAGTCCTTCCAGAGAAGTGTGACCTCATAACGTCCTTCATTATACTGTATCGTCTGTGAGAAGGAGTCGAGAACCGAGTCTTCAGAACTTTCTACTCCGAGAGACTCTAGCTCCCAGAATTATTGGAGAACCTCGTCTAGATCTTCGGAGGATGACTGTGTGGTTTCAGACTTCAACACATATGTGGTGAGTAGGCCGTGTCTTTAAGTGCTTGCTGTGGTGTTAGGAACGACTCCCGACAACATCCAACCAGCCTTGGAGTTAATCGCTGTAACGTTCGAGGGTTCGGTTTATAACTGAACTAGACTCAGTAACATAATAGCGATTTTACATTGACAATAAGTGCGACATTTAAATCCTACAGTCCATCTAGCAAAAGTGGGACATAACACAGTAATTAATACATAATACAATAACATAACACTACGTATCTCTTTCTTCAAATGTCAGTGTTCTACATATGGTGCAAAACGAGTTGGTCAGACTGAAAGTTGAGTGCTTCTACAAATCTCTTCTTTCTGTGGTGAGTTAGTTGGTGGATGTTCCTGTTCATGCTGTGCCGGCGTTGTCATGAGGGTGGGATTGTCATGAATGGCTGCACTGTATGAATCCCAGAATATGGTCCAGGTAGTCACATTCCCTCAAATGGCTTAATTGACAATTTGGGAAGTCTTACTTGAGTTACTGTTGCTGACAAGGGGTTTACTGTTGGTAGGGGTGAGGCTGCAGACCAAGGATGAGGTTGTAGGAAGGGTGAAGGAACATAAGAATTAGCAGACGGCTGGTAAGGGACTTGAGGACGTAACGGCGGCACGGTTGGTGGGACCTCTGTAGTGGCTTGAAATCTGGGAGTGGTGGTGTAATCTTCCGCTCCTGACATGGAGTATGATGTGGCAAGTGGATGAGCTGCCATAGTAGAAATGGGCGTGTCGCGTAGAAATAGTGGTGTACCAGGTGCCACAGTAGCTGAACCCAAACGAGTGTTCACAGTTGTGAAGAGAATAAGGAAAATGGTAAGTCCGAGAATGAAGGATAAGGATTAAATGACCAGGTGGATGGTTCAGTGAATGGCACTTCCTGCAGAAACCCAGGTCCATGTGTAGAGGTTATAGAGGGAAAAGAGTGTGGTGATGACATCAGAATACTTGATGACGTCATGGAACTGGTTGACGTAACTGTGATCGGCTCAGCTAGTGTTAGAACTGCATTCGAAGTAGTATTGGACAACATAATACTAGGACTGGTCTGAGTAGTTGGATTATAAATTGTGGAGGTCACACTCACCGAGGTTGGTCTGGAGGTCTCGCGTAGTCGTCGATCATCTTCACCGCTATGCGCGGACGACGAAAGGCTACTCTCACTCTCCCCTTCTCTGTGATGGATTGACTTCCTGCGTGTCGGTGGTAATGACAGGTTCTCTAATGCCTCATCGAGTTCCATTAGTGCATCACCTATTCTCTCTCGTACAATATCACTCTGGTCTACTTCAGACTCCACCTTATCTTCTGGTACTAGCTTCAAAATCTCACGATCCATTTCAGCCAGTAGCGCAAATTTCTCCGTAAGTGTCTTTTTCAATCGCTTCAGCTTGTTAACATTTTTAATTCCAATTGCGTAGTCTAATTCGCCGATGCTTCTTGTGACCGTGCTCCTGTTACCTCCTCTTTCTCTGAGTTTTCTCATCAGACTCTCCGTGGTCTGGGCTCCCGTCGTCGAATCAGTGTGCTCGGGAACTGTGGCAGTGTGTACTGTGTCGATCTCGCACGGCAAGCTTCTGACTCTGCTCGCCCTCCGCCATTTGTCCACGTGGGTCAATTGTGGGTTTCTTGGTAGCTCGGCTGTCAACTTGAGGTAGATTCAATGTTCAAAGTGTTTGGTAATCCAGTTTGAAAGACCATGTAAGATTTACCCCGCAGACGACCGCTACCCTGGAGACTACGTACTACCCGTACTGACTCTGTTGGTTCACTCTTTATTACGTAATCACATCTATTCATCACATCTATTCAATAATATTAAATATTGTCCAATAGTCAATGATTCCCAACAGTACACAAAGATACCATCTGCATCTGCTCTAATGGCATCATGAACCCTACAACAGGCCAGTGTTTTAAAATAATTATATTGCATTTGTAGCTACAAAAAAAAACGTACTTATCTATGATTTTACTCTTTTGAGAGAAGTAGAAACAGATACACCGACGAAGCTGTGTTGTACAGGAACATCGTCCTTTGTAAGTGCAACAGTGTTGTCTGCACTGGTAGCTGCCATTAGTTACCTGAGATGTGATACTATAGGAAACCACTAGAAGTCAGCACACGCAGTAAGTAGAGCAACTGAACAAAAACTAACAGACACTAGGTAGATAAAGTTCTCTTCTACTGCTCTTATTCTGGTCATAGTGTTGTATTGGTATACTAATACTAAAACTAAAACACCTTATACTAGAGAGTATTTTGTTTTAGTATACTAAAAGATCAATCATGGCTGTACTAAACTAAAACTAGAACTATAAGTAAATTCTCACTGCAAACTAAACCATAACTAAATTTTTTATCATTTAGTTTTAGTGTCCAGCTTCCTCAGCCCCAGCCAGTAGAGCGTGTTTTTTCGACAGTAGGAGAAGCTACAACTGAAAGCGAAATCGACTAACAGATTTCAACTTAGAGCGTGAAGTATTTCTTAGGCAAAATAAAAAGTACTTGTGACTGTACAATCATACGTACTTGTATAGAATGCCCAATTTTATACCAAAACTATAATTCAATTTGGTGTACTAAAACTAAAACCAAATTAAATGTGTTATAGTATACTATACTAATACTATAACTAAAACATATGAAAGTGATTACTATAACTAAAACTAAAACTAGAATAAATTTCTCCTGAGGAAAATACTAATACTAATACTAAAATGGAATCTGGCTACTAAAACAACACTAATTCTGGACAGTTCAAAACTAAATTATTCTCCATTGATCATAATGTAAAAGCGGCTTCAGCTTTACTACGGATATGATGTAAAAAAATAATAATTGATACTTGCATTATTCCGCGTCTTAAATGAAAAGGTCTATTGCACGGCCGAGACAGTAGCCTATGATACGTCTAGAAATCGGTGTTTTGCTATTCCAAGACTTGCCTTGGCTAGGAGACAATAGACAAGTAAAGTAAAAAGTTTTAATTAAAAAGTGAAGGGATGACGCTTGCAAAAGTAAAGGAACAAGATGGGATGATGCTTGCAAAAGTAAAGGAACAAGATGGGATGATGCTTGCAAAAGTAAATGAACAAGATGGGATGATGCTTGAAACGTAAAGGAACAAGATGGGATGATGCTTCAAAAGTAAAAGTCCCAAGTATCCCTACATCAGCGGCTTGCTGCGATGACGTGCAACTGACAAATGTGGAATCCTCTTCCTATACCTTTTTACAACCGTCAATTACTTAATCGGACTGCGTCCTCCAAACCACAGATACCTCTAGTTATTTACAACTGTCAACTAATTCATCGGACTGCGTCCTCCAAACACAGATACCTCTAGTTATTTACATGCAACCATCAATTGTACTTCATCGGACTGCGTCCTCCAAACACATATATTTCTAGTTATTTACAACCGTCAATTACTTCGTCGGACTGCGTCCTCCAAAACACAGATACCTCTAGTTATTTACAACACAACTGTCAACTACTTCATCGGACTGCGTCCTCCTAAACACAGATAGCTCAGTCTAGTTATTTACAACTGTCAATTACTTCATCGGACTGCGTCCTCCTTCAAGCCGCTGATGTAGGGATACTTGGGACTTTTACTTTTGAAGCATCATCCCATCTTGTTCCTTTACGTTTGCATGCATCATCCCATCTTGTTCCTTCACTTTTGCAAGCATCATCCCATCTTGTTCCTTGACTTTTGCAAGCATCATCCTATTTTGTTCCTTTACTTTTGCAAGCGTCATCCCTACACTTTTTAGTTTTTTATTAAAACTTTTTTACTTTACTTGTTTTTGTTACTTTTTTGATCACTATCAGTTTGAACTCATTAGCTGTATTCTATGCTATAGCTTTTATTTCATTTTTACATCTCTGTGAGCAGCAGTTACTAGTCTAGTAGATCAGAAGGTTCATAGCCTCTAGACAGAGAGTCAAGAAACATGGAAGGCAATCACAAGAATAATGAAAAGGTTTTAATTAGTTAGAGAGGTTGAGTTGACAACATGATATTTCTTAGCACTGTGATGGATGAAGAAGAGACTATGACTAACAACTCAGTGGAACACTATGATGATCATGGCTAGTCCGTAGACTCTAGTCCCAGGCTTGCATGTTGATGTGATATCACGATCACAGAGGCTTCTAGCTTTTTACAATGACCAATGTCCAGTTGTCAACAGCACAGGGGTCCTATGGGTATAGCTTACGCCGGGTAGTGTAAGAAGCTAGTAGCTAGATAGCTTGTTGAGATCGGGTAGCTAGCATCACCGTCGTCCGGTTCGCGCCTGCCGTGGGTCATGATGACAGTATAGACAGATCAGTGTTACCCAGGGTATGGTATACTGCTTGTTCATACCTCTAGGCTCTAGCTTGCGCGCTGAAGCGCCCAGAGCTGAGAGAAAGCGAGAACCGAGCTCAGTTTCAAAACTGGTGTGGGCGGAGTCAATGATCAGCAGCGACAAGAGGGTTAATTAATGGAGTCGCTCTAACTGTCCAAAACGGTCCAAAAACCATGTTTTTCAAGAATTACTCGCTTTTGGTAGTGTTTGATGCCTATCTAAGAACTAAGTGCACTACCCCAGATACATACACATGCGATGGTGCAGGTTTGATAGTGATTCGTTCACTCAGGACAGCGCTAGGCTTGTCAAAAGAAGAAGAATAAGAAAGATGAACAATTCGCGTGGGCGGCGATTTTGTTTTACCACTTTAGAAACGTCTGCCAGCTTCGCCAAAGGTATTTCCATGCTCAGAACAATCGTCTGATTAATCCTAGATGTCTGGAATCTCGATAAACGCTAAAACAATGAAGATCTGCAACTTGCTCCCTGAGAGTCGCCATCTTAATTTTCGTCGTCAAGCAAGCAATCCTGCCGACTTTCATGGACTTCCTACAAGCGTTTACTCTTCAGATTCCCTCAGAGATAGTTAAAATGCAGTAGAAATGTATAACAGAAGAGATATGTGCGAAAACTAATTTTCACACATGAGTAGCCGCCATCTTAATTCGAGGTCATCCCTACATATCATTGCCTATCGGCAATGATAATAGAGAGTACATTATGATTATCACTGTATTTCTGCTGTGCAATGCTTACTACAATTCACCCAGAGAAGACTAGCAACAGCGCATACAAGCTCACTTTATTGCATACAACTGTTTAGACGTGTAACTCAAGAGTTGGTCTGACCAAAATCTTTCTTTTAAAAATCAGCAGCAGGATGGATATATAGTGAGTGACCAGACCACAATGCACGTGCAAGGCAGACAATAATACAGGCAGTGATGCAATGCAATAAAACAGTGGTCAGAGTTCAACATGATAAAATACATAACATGTGTCTGTTACACACATAGACACAATCCACCTCCGGATGTGGATTGAACAATGCGGATTCAATCCAGATAGCCAGTTCGTTTACACTCAGTTCGATCTGGATTGGAATCGTCATGTAAACGGGGCTTTTATGTCACATGCGACACTGCCAAGCTTCGCAACTCATTGTGAAATAGGCTTTAAAATAATGCTATAATGGCTTTTCTTTATTATTAACAATAATAATGTGGCACTAGGGTGTAAGAAGACGAACACAATAATTAAAGTAACAAAAATGTTTAGGTAACACTAAGGTATAGGGGAAAGAATAAGCAAACTATACTGACAAACAAACAAAAGAAAAACATCTAATTTTTAACAATAATTATTACAACAACAAAAATTTAAGAAAGAAAGTTAAAACAAGCTATAATTAGTCTTTCTAATGAATTTATCAAATTTAAAAGTTCTACTTGCAGCAATCATCACTTTACCAGCATGCTTATTGTTTTTCTAGGGATTTACACAGCTAGACAAGTATTCTATACTTGAAATACCATTTTTGGGTGATCCTACTTTGCAACCAATTAGGAGCTATGAAAATGCGACTCTAGTAAGGTGTCTATACAAGCTATCCTGTTATCTCAATAACAAGGTGAGTAATACTTGGTTTCGCGACAGATGCGTGTCGGAATGTTCGCGCTGAATTTAACGAGAAAAGCGCTATGACAAGGTGATGATCGCCTACTATTGGACAGGATCCACGGATGAATTTCGCGAAAGTATGTGAAGCTGACCGTAGATCAGTACATTCCTGCGAAACTCATCTGTGGACCCTGTCCAACAGTAGGCGGTCACCTCGTCTTAGCGCATTTTTCTCATTATATTCAGCACGAATATTCCATCACGCCTCTGTCGCGAAACCAAGTATAACAGTCATACCAGAGAAACCAATAAGTGCATTTGCCTTGGTGAATAGGATAGACACCAAGGCAAATGTTCTACCCAATGTAAAATCCTGAGAGAAGGTTATTTAGTGTAGTGCAAGAGTTTTACCGTATAGCCGGGTTTTATATTTTTGACACGCATGTGCCTGTCAAAAATAATATCTAGACCAAAATTGGATAGCGCATAGCGGGGGGTTCCAGCTTTGGAAACTTCAGACCCGAAGCCTATTTTTCAGTTCCCCCGTTACCCACCACCCACTACATCATTTTGCATCATTTATTGATATTCATTATCAACGCTTGATTATTCATTGTGTTAATTATATTCACGCAATACCACGTACTTAATATTCATGCGTCGATCGTGAATACTTCGTGAACGATGGCTATGGAAGTGCAGCAGGAGAAAAAGCACTGTTACTGTGGCTGTGGTTTTGAAACAACAGCCCTCAGCGATTACCACACAGCAGAACACAAAAGAGCTAGCAAATTAGGCAGCAACCCATGACAGCAAACAAGATGCAACACCTGGTCAGCTACTTTCCCAAGGCTCCAGCACTTCCACTACCTCTTCACTTCGATTCTTCAAACTTTCCAGCTTTATGAACTCTTGATTTCTCTGCTCTAGTTCCACAACAGTTGTGTCCTTGTACGCTGCTAGTAGAGCAGTATAGCTAACTGCTATCTGAGTGCCATCTTGTTTTTTGTGTATGCATGTTTCTGTTTATACCACATTTCTGTGGCTATCTCGACACGAGGAATCCAGTAACGGAGAGCTTTTTGCAGTACAACAGCGAAAAACAGTACTTCGCTACTTATCTTGGCAGTTGAGTGCACAATTCGAAAAAAAAACTCTCCGTTACAGTGTTGTCCACGTGTAACTGATAATCTTGACACTGTATAAACATACTCCAACACTTCATGCTTAAGTTTAATACCGTTTTGTGCTTTCCCAGCACGTACATGAAGTACAGCATACTACAAAGCGCGAAATAATATTCACAACCGTGTGCCGATAGTCACACCTCGTAATGATATTCACAAGTACTGACCGCCTGATGAATATTAATGATGACCTAGTACCCTTATTTGGATCTGTACCAGCATGGAATGGCTAGGATACTGCAGATACATGTCACAACTTCTCAGGTTCATGGTTAACAAGAAATGTTGGCAACATGCAAGCTGGTATTCATTATAGTTGTGATAGTGCTGTCTAAGATAGTACAGGTGCAGACCTCTCAACTAAAAATTCTGGCTGACTGTGTGATATTAATGTTCGTGATAATTAATAATTATTCATTATAATTGATATGAATATAATTACAAGCAGTAATTTGAAGTCAGAATCTTCTGAAGTATCAGGGTAGATAGTGGTACTACTGCTGGCCATAATGGGCCAGTTGCGTGTAAGGCGAACTATTTTAATGATATGCAAATTGACATAACGTCACTTCCGGACTGCTCGTAGCCGCCTACTTGTACCTACTTTGTATGGAGTTCATTGAGAAAGTATGAGTTTTTAAAACTTCGCGGGCAGCCAAAACTTGGCGCATGTGCAGGATCTAAGAATGCGATGCGCAACTACTACCATTGGCACATGCAACGCAGTAAAAACAGAGACGATCGGTGGAGGCGCGGTCGAGAACGAGCCATCACTGTACAGCTAGGTAAGCCAATGTGACGAGCGATGAAAACGTGAATACTAACACAGCTCAACTAATGGTAGAGCAAGATGCTCACTAGATTGCTCGAGAGACATTGAAAGGTGACAGATTTGATACTTACATTGCAAGTGATGACAATCTAGGCACGCATTTTGCCTCTGACACAAAGAGCATACCCAGCTGTACAGTGATGGCTCGTTCTCGACCGCGCCTCCACCGATCGTCTCTGTTTTTACTGCGTTGCATGTGCCAATGGTAGTAGTTGCGCATCGCATTCTTAGATCCTGCACATGCGCCAAGTTTTGGCTGCCCGCGAAGTTTTAAAAACTCATACTTTCTCAATGAACTCCATACAAAGTAGGTACAAGTAGGCGGCTACAAGCAGTCCGGAAGTGACTTTACGTTCAATTATCAATAATTAAATTCCTTGGCTCTTACACGCAACTGGCCTATTGCAACTTGATAAGTCAATGATAACTGAGATCACTGAATCACAGCTGAGTTAATTTAGAACTTCGTGCATTGATATTATTGCTGCAGTCAGCAACAATACCAGTTATTCATAGTTATTTTAGCAGATTAGTAACCCTGGTGCTAAAATAACTGTTTATAATTAATTTTACTGGCCCTGCCTACTGGCAACGCCCAACTGCTAGTGAATGCACTGTTGACCGTGAGAAAGGCAAGACTTGACCATGAGACCGTGAGATTTCCCCCAAAACCGTGTGACACACGGTCAAACCGTGAGAGTTGAGAGGTCTGCAGGTGGTGAATATTGTACAATCAAAATGGCAGTGCTCAAACTTTACAGGGAGGGCTCGTCGCTCTGCGGTGGCTAACATTGCGTTGCTGAAATTTGCTATATTCGATGCCTATCGATAGGCAAGCCAACTGCACGCAGCAACTCTGTCTGCACGAATACCCTTGGCCAGAAAAATACAGCTACTTGCTAAAGCCATGTATATGATTAATTCTGGTATCACGCCACCTTAACGTGGAAGGATGATGTCCACTCTTGGGTCGTACATTCAGAGCAAGGTGGAGGTTTCTTGTGTTCTATGGGAGAGGCCTCTGACGCCTGTGCTCTGAGGTCTAAAAACTTTAAAAGCTTCTGGTAGTGAGGCACACCAGCTACGTCTTGGCTGTGTCTTTGCCATTTAAACATAGTGTTTGCATCAAGCTTTAGCTCAAGTACTGATGTGGTAAATGGGCCTGAAGGTTTATAAACAAGTGACTTCAGGGCTCTGAGATGTTGCTGTACTAAGTCATGTAGTCTTCTTAACTCACGCCCACTCCCGACCTTGATGATCGATGCATTCAATATCATCTGCACATGGGTTTGGTGCACCTGCCGGGGTCAGTCGTAGCGGTCTTTCAGACTCTTAACAGCTTCAGCGTAGAAATCACTTCAGTGAGAGAGGCCTTCGATGATAGCTTTGGCAGAACTCCTCTTCAGGGAGCTTCTGAGGTATACCAACTTCTCTGCATCTGACAAGGCGATGCTGCGATGAACTGAAACATCACACTGCTCCCAGAGAGTGTGCCAATTCACGATGTTGCCATCAAATGTCGAGACCTCGAGTTTGGGAAGTTTGACACCCTTGGGATCAACTACAGGAGTAGAACTAGACGCAGAAGTAGATGGAGTGGACACCTTCTTGAGGGCGAGATCACTTTGTATTATCAACTTTTTTACAGCGAGTAGGGATGTACTGAGATCATCGTCATCAGTCAATGGCATAGCTAGGAGGCAGTCAGAAACATCTCATTGCTCAGTCTTGGCTTCATGCAATTGTTCAGTGTACTGCTGGACGAGGAAATGATCTGGAGGAGTCGCTGCAACTTTTGTCGAGTCGTTCAACGTGATGATAGACTGGCGTAGACAAGAGATCGTATTTGACAATGCTTTCCGTTGAAAGGAGTCGGTGGAGGCGGAGCTATCCATGCGTAGTCTCCTTGTCTGGACGTTCAGTTCTGCCACTGGATCATCGTGTTCATCCAATACGGCTTGTTCTCTAGTCAGGGCAGCATAATCTGTCTCATTGATGATATCGATCACTTTGTAGTGTAGCGTCGTACCCAGGCCTGCTCTATTGAGCGGACGGCCTGGTACACAGTATTCGCGCATGCGTGTAATTAAAAGCATGTGCGTGTCTCAC
Organism: Haliclona indistincta; assembly: GCA_964017065.1. Taxonomy (NCBI): domain Eukaryota; kingdom Metazoa; phylum Porifera; class Demospongiae; order Haplosclerida; family Chalinidae; genus Haliclona; species Haliclona indistincta. The sequence continues at coordinate 11,061,232 of OZ024784.1, forward strand.
TTGCTCTGACTTTAGTGTGATGCTTACTATTTCAACTCACAACGTTGCGTGCTGGACAGACCCTTGTAACCAAAATCCTTACAATTCATTTTCAAGCAAATATCGACTTTAGCAAGAAATCCTGCCGACAGACAGATACATACATACATACACAAGTCAGCTAAACTTACCTTGCAAATGAAAGCACCAAAGCGGTGCTAATGCCTCGGTGCAGTCATAAAACTAAAAGTTACAAAACGTACACAAACAGACCTATCTACCATTCCATAAACACTGTAAACTATCCACCATTCTACAAACACGACAACAGCTGCAGATGCATGTATACATGATTTCTGTACAGCAATCATAATGCAGTGCTTTAGGGTATGCAATCAGAAGCCAATCAGAGCTGACCACAATTCAACTGGGCGTGTCTACAATGTTCAATACGCATACTGAACACGAGCGAAATAGCTGACCTGCGTCCATAGCTTGCTTGCATAGATAGCGTCCATAGCTTGCTTACACAATTTCTTTAGGCATGCGCTGCTATCCTGTAGTGAAATTCTAACCTATCAGCTTCTAGGCAGTCAACTGTGAATAGTTTTGTCTCCGGAGAACTCTAGATCGCCATCGATCGGGAGGTAGGCAAATCACGCCATAACTCACGAACAGAGCCTTGTACAGGGTTTTGCAGGTCACTTGTCGCTGTGAAAACGACAATTCGACGAGGCCATGCCTTCTTATCCACCCCTCGCCCACGTGCACAGAAAGTTGCCCCAAAGAAACGCTTGTGGTATCGTGCACACTGCTTTTGCTGGTGGGTGAACCTTGACCGTTGCAGTCAAAGTATAAACTATACTTAGTGATTTGAAAACAATAACGGCAAGGCGCTCTACCTTTCTCGATAATACAAGCTTTTCTATTTAGCGACTTTCTGTGGTGCTGGATAAGTGGGCGTGATCTCTTCGAATTGTCGTTTTCACAGCGACAAGTGACCTGCAAAACCCTGTAGCCAAAATCCTTACAATTCATTTTCAAGCAAATATTGACTTTAGCTTGTGTTGCACGTTTCAGCGTTTAGTTTTCAGCGAGCAACGAGAAATCCTGCCGACAGACAGACAGAATGATACATACATACATACATACATACATACACAGATACACAAACAGACTACTGTATGCCCCATGGCTCCACCCACCAAGGCATAATAAGTGTCAGCCGCACTGAAGTTCACTGTGCACTATCTACGTTGTGTTCATCGCGTGGCTAGCCAAGTAATACGGAGAAATGTACGGTAAGTTTTAACCGGATGTTGATAAATCAAAGACATGTGCGAACAGTGTGTACCAGGCCGTCTGCTCAATAGAACAGGCCTGGGTACGAACGAGGCTGTTCGAAGTGATGCTTCTTGAATTGTGCGTCGAGCTTCTGCAGGTTCTTGTCCAGTTCTTGAACGTGATCATACGTAGTAGACTGATCCGCTCTGGCTTCTAGGCTCTCAAGGCGTGTGACAAGTTTAGCGATGGATCCAGTAACTGTCTTCCTTCTTTTACGGAGAGCAGAAACAGAAGCCATTTTGTGTGAGGTCGCCAGTCGGGATCGAACTTCGGCGTGCGATCAAGTAGAGGAGTATACGTTTGATCAAGTAGAGGAGTACAGGTAACAGCTACAATCTAGCTGTATCCGGTTCGAAGGACCGTGAACAGGGTTACTAGATTTCATAAAACTTTTCTTATCATCGTCAACAGAACATGTGTTCGAATCAAAATTGTTAACACACGTGTACAAACAATAAGACAGTATGCTGAATGTATAATATAAAATAAACTCGTGCCATCAACTTCCAGAGGAAAACATGAGTTCCAACGGAAAAATACGAATTCCCGCTGAAGAATGCGTGATTTATTTTTCTCGAACTAACCAATCCGATTCTAGAATTATATTGAGCTGTAGTATGCCTTACTGTATTCATTCTTTTTGTAGTTTTCAGTTCAGCTGAGGTATGTTGGTAATAGCAAGTGGCTCTACTGCAAGTTGATATGTCAACTGTTAGCTCCTCCCTCACCACTGGGCTCTACTGCACAGCAAATAATTACATCACACTCTCCACCTCAAACACCATCAAGAAGAGTACTAAGCACTGACGTGAGACCTTTTTCACTGGATAGTAATGTTTCTCATCCAAGAATCAACCTGAGAGTGTTTGGATCATGTTACACACTTGCTATTATTGGTGTTTTCACATGTGCTTTTTTACTGCTGCCAATTCCTATATGGATGTGGCTGATAATAGTGTTAAGTTTTGTGTGGTTGTTTTGTTTGGTAAAGTATGCCTTATCATGAATGAGTAGATACTCAAAGATACTCAAACTATGATTTATTATTGTAATGTATCCTGCTAATCATGTTGTCTATAATAATTTATTTATTGTACTTGTGTAGAAAGCAAGTTTACACACCATTTTATTACATTGAGCTTGCACTTCTACGGAGAACTCTAGATCACCAGCAACAGCCATCGATCGCGAGGTAAGCAACTCACGCCATTACCCAAGAACGAAGCTTTGTGTACATCGTTCAGGATGCGCCGCAAAACTGAAGTAACAGACGGAATGAAACACCAAAGGTGCCAATGCCTCGGTAGAATCCCACTATTTCACATACATAGTAAACTAATTGACGTGACGTCACGACTGGAGTACATTCTTCCGCCATTTTTGTTACGTTAATAGGGGTTATGAACCATATAAGCTGTCACCAAATGGCTAATTAAAAGTGTGGGTGTGCACTAGTTCCCACAGTTCAACTGGTTCCACTGGTTCCCACAGTTCCTCTGGTTTCCACAGTTTCTCTGGTTTCCACAGTTCCGCTGGTTTTCACAGTTCCACTGGTTCCCACAGTTCCTCTGGTTCTCACAGTTTCTCTGGTTTCCACTAGTGTTGTTTTAGTAGCCAGATTCCATTTTAGTATTAGTATTAATATTTTCCTCAGGATAAATTTATTCTAGTTTTAGTTTTAGTTATAGTAATCACTTTCATATGTTTTAGTTATAGTATTAGTATAGTATACTATAACAAATTTAATTTGGTTTAGTTTTAGTACACCAAATTGAATTGTAGTTTTGGTATAAAATTGGGCATTCTATACAAGTACATGTGATTGTACAGTCACAAGTACTTTTTATTTTGCCTAAGAAATACTTCACGCTCTAAGTTTGAATCTGTTAGTCGATTTCGCTTTCAGTTGTAGCTTCTCCTACTGTCGAAAAAACACGCTCTACTGGCTGGGGCTGAGGAAGCTGGACACTAAAACTAAATGATAAAAAATTTAGTTATGGTTTAGTTTGCAGTGAGAATTTACTTATAGTTCTAGTTTTAGTTTAGTACAGCCATGATTGATCTATTAGTATTAGTTTAGTTTAGTATACTAAAACAAAATTCCCTCTAGTATAACTATTAATACGTTAATGTTTCCGGTTAGTCACGTGTACTAGCATGATCTGCTGAGAGCGCGCGAATACACACTGTACTGTCGATGTAGCCATCGATACTGCATAGCGCGCATGAAGCAAAGGCGAAGATGGACCTAAAGAGCGGTTCTGGGGAATGGCTCTGCTGTCTCAGGCGTCTGTACTTCTTGCGCAAAGCTGTGGCAGCCACCGTTGTACTCATAGGTGCTTTAGATACAATAGATCCGGTAAAATGCTAGTATGCTTATCCATCGGTACTGAGTCACTAGCTGCCGCTCTTGATACGCACTGCCGCCCTGTGGTAACCGGAAGTAAGTCAGGACACGCCTGCACACTTTTGCGAACGGCCGTTTATGTTAAGTTTACGTGATTATACGGATAATAAGTTTACGTGATTATACGGATAACTATTTATAGTAACAGTCAGCACTATGCTGTCTACACTATGGTATTCAGAGTTGCATGCCCTCTAGCCGCTAAGGTTCGATGAGCCCTTGGTATTAGTATACCAATACAACACTAGTTTCCACAGTTCATAAGAGATATCATCTGGCAGTCTCTTATTCTTGACAATCCTCAAACATCTAAGGAACAGAGATGTGACAGTTCCAACTCTAGACCAGGTGACATCCTCCACCCAGATTTCATTCTCGGGAAACCAGCTTTCTTCGATGTTTCAGTTCGAAATTCCTTTATACCTCCCTTTATTGCCGCTTCTGCTTCGCAAGCCGGCTCAGCTGGGATTGCTGGGGAATTGGAAAAAGATTCTCACTATCGAGCAACAGTAGAATCACTCGGGGCTCTTTTCTTTCCGCTGGTGGTCGAATCCTTTGGCCTTTGGACGGCTCACAGTATCAAACTTCTGAAATCCATCGCTGGTAGGGTGGCCCTTTCAGCTAACATCTCGAAAAGTCTGGCATACTCCAATCTCATCCAGCAGCTCTCCATCAAGTTATGGTCTTTCAATGCCAAAATGATAAAGTAAAGTAAAAAAGTTTTAATAAAAAAAACTAAAAAGTGTAGGGATGACGCTTGCAAAAGTAAAGGAACAAGATGGGATGATGCTTGCAAAAGTAAAGGAACAAGATGGGATGATGCTTGAAAAAGTAAAGGAACAAGATGGGATGATGCTTGCAAAAGTAAAGGAACAAGATGGGATGACGCTTGCAAAAGTAAAGGAACAAGATGGGATGATGCTTGCAAAAGTGAAGTATGTAAAAGTCCCAAGTATCCCTACATCAGCGGCTTGCTGCGATGGCGTGTAACTGACAAATGCGGAATCCTCTTCCTATACCTTTTACAACCATCAATTACTTAATCGGACTGTGTGACAGTGTCTTCCAAACCACAGATACCTCTAGTTATTCACAACTGTCAACTACTTCATCGGACTGCGTCCTCCAAACACAGATACCTCTAGTTGTTTACAACCGTCAATTACTTCATCGGACTGCGTCCTCCAAACACAGATACCTCTAGTTGTTTACAACCGTCCATTACTTCATCGGACTGCGTCCTCCTTCAAGCCGCTGATGTAGGGATACTTGGGACTTTTACATACTTCACTTTTGCAAGCATCATCCCATCTTGTTCCTTTACTTTTGCAAGCGTCATCCCATCTTGTTCCTTTACTTTTGCAAGCATCATCCCATCTTGTTCCTTTACTTTTTCAAGCATCATCCCATCTTGTTCCTTTACTTTTGCAAGCATCATCCCATCTTGTTCCTTTACTTTTGCAAGCGTCATCCCTACACTTTTTAGTTTTTTTTATTAAAACTTTTTTACTTTACTTGTTCCAGTTACTTTTTTTATCACTATCAGTTTGAACTTATTAGCTGTATTCTAGCTATGCTAGCTCTTATTTCATTTTTACAACTCTGTGAGCAGCAGATACTAGTCTAGTAGATCAGAAGGTTAATAGCCTCTAGACAGAGAGTCAAGGAACATGGAATGTTATTATCGGCAATCACAAGAATAATGAAAATGTTTAAATTAGTTAGAGAGGTTGAGAGTATGAGTTGACAACATGATATTTCTTAGCACTGTGATGGATGAAGAAAGACTAACACTAACAACTCAGTGTATGATGCCATGGCTAGTCCGTAGACTAGTCCCAGGCTTGCATGTTGATGTTGATATCACGATCACAGAGGCTTCTAGCTTGTTACAATGTCCAGTTGTCAACAGCACAGGGTCCTATGGGTATAGCCTACGCCGGGTAGTGTAAGAAACTATAGTAGCCTATGCCCCAGGCTGAGATCGGGTAGCCACCGTCGTCCGGTTCGCGCCTGCCGAGGGTCATGATGTCAGCATAGACAGATCAGTGCTACCCAGGGTATAGTATACTGCTTGTTCATACCTCTAGGCTCTACCTTGCGCGCTGAAGCGCCCAGAGCAGAGAGAAAGCGACAACCGAGTTCAGTTTCAAAACTGATGTGGGCGGAGTCAATGATCAGCAGCGACAAGAGGGTTAATTAATGGAATCGCTCTAACTGTCCAAAACGGTCCAAAACCCATGTTTTTCAAGGATTATTCGTTTCTTGTAGTGTTTGATGCCTATCTAAGAAGTAAGTGCACTACCCCAGATGCATACACATGCGATGGTGCAGGTTTGGTAGTGATTCGTTCTCTCAGGACAGCGCTAGGCTTACTGAAAGAAGAAGAAGAAGAAAGAAGATGAACAATTCGCGTGGGCGGCGATTTTAGTTTACCACTTTAGAAACGTCTGCCAGCTTCGCCAAAGATATTTTCTTGCTCAGAACAATCGTCTGATCAATCCTAGATGTCTGGAATCTCGAGAAACGCTAAAACAGCGAAGATCTGCAACGGCTCTCTGAGAGTCGCCATCTTGATTTTCGTCGTCAAGCAAGCAGTCCCGGCGACTTTCATAGACTTCCTGCAAGCGCTCGCACTTCAGATTCCCTCATAGATAGTTAAAATGCAGTAGAAATGTATAACAGTAGAGATTTGTGCGAAAACTCATTTTCACACATGAGTAGCCGCCATCTTAGTTCGAGGTCATCCCTACATATCATTGCCGATCGGCAATGATAATTATTCAGACTGCACTCCTTGTCTCCCACTTTGAATTTTGCTTCTTCCTTTTTTGATTCTGTCTACACTAACCATTTATTAACTTAGAACTTTTGTTTGTCGCGGCCCTCTGGCGCTGCCTTTTATGTGTATTATTTTTATTGTACTTTTCCATTAAAACGGTGCTTTAAAGTGGCGGGTACGCTAATTAATATGCATAATATTCATAACCTGTGGTCACCACAAAAATGCGCTAGTGTAAACGCAGTGCAAACCGGCCTCTGCGTAGAATTGCGTCACAGCCAGCGACACAGACCGAGGAAGACTCTTCAGAAGATTAAAACAAGTACATGTAGTCGTAAAAACGACTGCTAGACAGTACTAGCTATAGCCAGGGCTCAGACATGTATTCTTGTATCATGTGATTGCTGATGTGCTGACGTAACATCTTGCGGCGCGCGACCAAAAACCACAGAAATTAACTCAGCTTTACACACGCTACATATTTTACGTTTTACTTTCGTTTGCAACAGTTTTAGCTATCAAAGGTCTGGCTGCAGCATCATAAGTATGTGTACTACAATCGGTTGGATCCGTTTGGCCCGATCTTACAGAGTTTGTATTATATGAATACTAACAGTTGTAAGTAAAACAAAATAATAGCTATTATAGCGACAAAAATGCTTCTGCGCAACTGCACGCCAAATCCATCCAACTGTTTTTAGACATAGGCAATCTATTGCTACTGGCGAAATTTCAGCATCTGCAAACATTTCCTGTAGAAAGAAAACGTTAAATCATAATATTCTAAAAATGTATGATAACTACGCACATACAAATCTGTACCTGGACAAAATCGCGCTAAACATGCACTGATGTGTTATATTACATTAAAACTTTAGTTCTTTAGCAAAGCTTTAGAAATAAGCATTTTATGCATATTTTAAAAACTGTACAAAACGGCAAAAATTCGTGTACCCGCCCCCTTAACTGGAAAAAAAAGTTCCACTAGTTCCCATTGTTCCACATGGTTCCCACAGTTCCACTGGTTCCCACAGTTCCTCTGGTTCCCACAGTTTCTCTGGTTCCCACAGTTCCTCTGGTTCCCACAGTTTCTCTGGTTTCCACAGTTCCACTGGTTCCACAGTTCCTCTGGTTCTACTAGTTCCCACAGTTCCTCTGGTTTTCACAGTTCCTCTGGTTTCCACTGGTTCCCACAGTTCCACTAGTTCCCACAGTTCCACTAGTTCCCACAGTTCCTCTGGTTCCCACAGTTCCAATGGTTCCCACAGTTCCTCTGGTTCCCACAGTTTCTCTGTTCCCACAGTTCCTCTGGTTCCCACAGTTTCTCTGGTTTCCACTGGTTCCACAGTTCCTCTGGTTCCACTAGTTCCCATTGTTCCACATGGTTCCCACAGTTCCTCTGGTTCCCACAGTTCCTCTAGTTCCCACAGTTTCTCTGGTTTCCACAGTTCCACTGGTTCCACAGTTCCTCTGGTTCCACTAGTTCCCACAGTTCCTCTGGTTTTCACAGTTCCACTGGTTCCACAGTTCCTCTGGTTTCCACAGTTCCACTGGTTCTCACAGTTCCTCTGGTTCCATGCACTGGTTCCCACAGTTCTGCTAGTTTTCACAGTTCCTCTGGTTCTGACAGTTTCTCTGGTTCCTCTGGTTTCCACAGTTCCTCTGGTTCCACTAGTTCCCACAGTTCTGCTGGTTTCCACAGTTCCTCTGGTTCCCACAGTGGTTGGCGGTCAATGCTGTGTGTCGGCGTCTCTTGTCTATCATATCCTGTGGAGTGATGAGAGTTCATGGTCCTCTCTCGGGTCGTTGCGCTGGCTCTGGTCAGTTCCCGCTCTCTACTGCCGCTGCGGTCAGCCTGCCGTCCTCCCCCACACGTGGTCCCGCTGACACAGTGACCAGCTCTTCTACGTCTCTAAATCTGTCCGCTGCCCCTGTGGACAATCTACCCTCGTCGCCTTCAGCTTTGTTGCCCTCTGAGTTTGATAACACTCTTGTGCGCGACGAAACTCAAGCTGCATTTGCTGCTCCATCTGAGACCTCGGACCGAGCTGAGAACAGTTTAAGCGCCTTTCTCGATTTACACCCGTTTCGTCGACTCTCGATTGGTCGACTAATTAATATTCATATTCGCGTTATTACCTGCGCGTGCCCGGCGCAGCGCTACGATTGTGTGAACGGCATTATGTACTGAGAAGCCCGATGTACTGACAACCTCTCTCTGGAGAAGCTCTGCAAGGTGCATCATCTAATGTTCGAGATGGAGCCCGTCTTGATATTGCTGCTAACGGTTTTTGGGGTGGACGCTATGAGAGAACCTTCTTTGATGTGAGAATTTTTAATCCCCATGCTCCCTCTCATAGTCAGAGCAGCTTAGCCTCTACCTACAGAAAGCAAGAAGCGCTAAAAAAAACGAGCATATGAGCAGAGAATCAGAGAGGTGGAGCATTCCTCCTTCACACCGCTGGTTTTTTCAGCTACTGGTGGCATGGCAAAAGAAGCAACTGCATTTTACAAACGTCTTGCCTCTTGTCTTGCCACCAAATGGGAGCAACATGACTCGGCTGTCTTGTTTTGACTTCGTGCTAGAATTACCTTCTCTCTACTTCGTTCTGGAATCCAGTCTATCCGTGGTGCCCGATCTCACATAGGCCATGCCTCACGACTCCCTCCTCCTGCCATTGAACTTACTATTTCTGAACTACAGTGTCGTACTTAATTTATTTTGACCTACTTCTGTTTTGCCTCTAACTTTATTTATTTATTTTTTGCAAATATACTGATAACAACTGAGAAGCCCGATTGGCTGCCATGGCAATCACGTGATAAATATGGACTCTTGTCTGAACACACACTAGGAAACATTAGCCTAACAACTAAATCCTAAACCCTAAAAACCTTCTCCTACTGAAGTGTGCAAAGTCGGGAGGGTGTCCTAAACCGGGCCTTCGACCCTTGGTAAGCCTAAGGATCGTGGGGAGGGTCGTCCTAAACCAGGCCTTCGGCCCTTGGTAAGCCTAAGGATCGTCGAGAAGGCCCGGTCGTCCTAAAGCGGGTTACTGAATTACACCCGTTAAAGCGGGTTACTGAATTCCGATTTACACCCGTTTCGTCGACTCTCGATTGGTCGACTAATTAATATTCATATTCGCGTTATTACCTGCGCGTGCCCGGCGCAGCGCTACGATTGTGTGAACGGCATTATGTACTGAGAAGCCCGATTGGCTGCCATGGCAATCACGTGATAAATATGGACTCTTGTCTGAGCACACACTAGGAAACATTAGCCTAACAACTAAATCCTAAACCCTAAAAACCTTCTCCTACTGAAGTGTGCAAAGTCGGGAGGGTGTCCTAAACCGGGCCTTCGACCCTTGGTAAGCCTAAGGATCGTGGGGAGGGTCGTCCTAAACCAGGCCTTCGGCCATTGGTAAGCCTAAGGATCGTCGAGAAGGCCCGGTCGTCCTAAAGCAGGTTACTGAATCACTGCGAGGGCCTGTGTGTACATAACGAAAAGTTATGCATAGTGGCTGTGTGAACACTGCATAGTGGCCGCATAGCGACCGTACAGTGGGCGTAACCCAATAATTGACTAGTTGACGAATCGAGAGTCGACGAATCGGGAGTCGACAAAACGGGGACAAGCCCCTTTCTCGATATGTTGGACGAGGCTGTCCCTGATGACGCCTCTGTTGTGAGCCACGATGATACACGTGATGAATGTCATGTGTGTCACAGGTGGTTTCATGTCACTGCTGCTGGTTTTCTCCGCACACATGGCCCACAGGGCAGTAGGTGCCCTGGTTCACAACGGCCCGTTGCTACTCCCATTGTCTCCAACCCAGAAGAAGCTGGACAAAACGTCTTTAATCTTCAAAACATTCCTATCATCAAGAGAATTCCCCGTGCGTCTAGACATCAAGCCACTGCAAAGTTTGTGTCATTGCTCAAAGACGTGGTTAAAACCAATTCACTTGAGGCCTGGGAGAGACTGCTCTCTTTTGCACCTACACATCTGTATGCTCCTTCTCGTGGTGGTAAGCGGCGCTCCCTAACTACAACGATTAACAAACAATTGGACAATGAGAATGGTCCACCAGAAAGCTTGATTCTTGCTCAGGAGAGGCGCCGACAGAGGTCACATGATTCTCCAGACCTCTGGCGTGCTAGATTGTTAGTGTCATCCCGCCTTGAGGAGGGAGATTTCAGAGGAGCTGTCAAACTAGCTTCTACTACTTCTACCATTGCTGAGTCAAGTGAGGAAACGTTCATTGCTCTTCAAGAGAAGCATCCACCGGCCAGCTGCAATTCTTACCCCCCTCCTCCTTTGCTTAATGAATCATTTGCTGTCAATGTATTTGAAGTTGCAGCTGCTATTGCATCTTTTCCCGCTGGTTCATCTGCTGGTCCTGACGGTCTCCGACCTCAACACCTGAAAGACATGCTCGCTGAGGGCCCATCGGATGCCAGCCTCTCTCCCTTACTGATTGCTTTGACATCCTTCTGTGACCTGGTCCTTGAAGGAAAAACTCCTGTGTCTGTCCGTCCTAACTTCTTTGGAGCTCGCTTGACTGCACTGAGGAAGAGTGACTGTGGTGTGAGACCCATTGCTTCAGGCTGCACCCTCCGTCGGTTAGTGGCTAAAATTGCCTGTACCAGAGTTGCGGATGATATGTCAGCTTTGCTTCTTCCTCGGCAACTGGGTTTCAAAGTAAAGGGCGGTATTGAGGCTGCTGTTCACAGTGCAAGGCTTTACTCAACCCAGATGCCATCATCCAACGCTTTGCTCAAATTTGATTTCAAGAATGCATTCAACTCTCTCCACCGAAATGAAATGCTACAATGTGTGAGAGAGCATTGTCCTGATCTGTATCCACTTGTTCACTCCTCCTATTCAGCTGAGTCCCTTCTCTTTTGGGAGAGTCGTACTATTCCATCTGCTGAAGGGATTCAACAGGGTGACCCGCTCGGCCCTCTTCTCTTCTGTCTATCTATTCACGGGCTTGTTTCATCGTTGAATTCTGAATTCTGTGTTTCCTATCTGGATGATATCAGCATAGGCAGCCACTTGGATGTACTAAAGGAAGACATCACCTTAATTAGGTCAGCCCATCAGATGGGTCTCGTGTTGAATCCCTCCAAATCTGAGGTAGTGTGCTCCTCTGAAACTTCGGACAAGCTTCTTCGTGAATTACCGGGTGCATGTATTGTCGATCCATCCAAAGCTGTTCTCTTGGGTTCCCCCATTGGTGACATTGACAGTATTGACCTGGCTATTCAGAATAAGATCACTTCCCTTCGGTTGATGGGTGAAAGGTTGTGTCATTTTTCAAGGCATGATGCTATTCTGTTGCTGCGTCACTCTTTCTCCATACCGAGGCTTTTATACTTGCTTCGCACAGCTCCTGCTTTTCTTGCACCCTCCCTCGTTGAGTACGACACGTTATCATGTTCTCTTTTGAGCTCTATCACTAATGTTCTGCTCTCATCTGACAGTCTCACATGGCCTCTCTCCCGGTTAAGTATGGCGGTCTTGGGTTTCGCAGTGCGGTTCAGTTGGCACCTTCTTGTTTTCTTTCATCTGCTGCTGCCTCACAGGAACTCACCTCTCAAATACTTCCACAAAGTCTTCAATCAATTCCTCTATTGTATAAGGATGAAGCTTTGTCATGCTGGTCTTCCAGGATCCCAAATCCAGTTTTGCCCTCAATTGAAGATGTATGCCGTCAGAAAGCATGGGACTTACCCCACATAACTTACAGCCAAGATTTTCTACTCTCGAACACACCTGATGTTACTTCCCGGGCAAGACTGATGGCCGTGTTTGCTCCCGAGGCAGGGGCCTGGCTTCAAGCACTACCCATTTCAGCTCTTGGGCTGAGGATGGATGACGACACCGTGAGGATAGCAGTGGCCCTTCGCTTGGGCTTACCAATTTGTACTCCACATACATGCCAGCATTGTGGAGTCAGAGTGGACGCTTTTGCACACCACGGTCTTTCTTGTCTTAAGAACAGTGGGAGATACCATCATCATGCAGCAGTCAACAACGTCATCTACAGAGCAATGGCTTCGGCAGGCATACCATCCACCCTCGAACCATCAGGACTTTCAAGATCAGATGGCAAGAGGCCAGACGGACTTACATCAGTCCCTTGGACCCATGGCAGATCATTGGTTTGGGATGTTACTGTTCCTGATACCCTAGCACCTTCCTATCGACCTATTGCAGTGACAAAAACAGGAGGTGTTGCTGCAAGAGCAGAGTCTCAGAAGGAGATAAAGTACCACCAACTAGCCCTGTCGTACTTTTTTCACCCATAGCCATTGAGTCGCTTGGTGCAGTTGGACCAAAGCCCTGGGACTTTTTGGTGGACCTTGGTCGCCGTATCAAAATGTACAGTGGTGAAAACAAAGCATTTTCGTACCTTATTCAAAGACTATCGGTGGCAGTCCAATGTGGCAATGCAACTTTAGTGCGGGGCACTTTGCCTTCACTAACTGTAGATTTGTTTTCTTAATTATTATTATTGTTTGCTTTTGTTTTTGTTTGCTTTTTGGTTTGTTTTTTTTTTCTTGCTTACCTCTGTTAGTTTAGTTGTTTTCTTTGTTTCCCTTTCCTTACACCTTAGTTTTTATTCTTTTTAATTTTTTTTTAATTTTTTTTTTTAATTTTTTTTATCTCTTTGATCTCTGAAAAGTTGTAAAAATACAACGCTACTTAGTATTCATGGTAAGTGCCCACTTTAATAATTATTAATAACACAAGTTATAATGGTTATTGTACAGGAAATGAGATGCAGGCGGCATTCAAGTACCGTGAAACCACCCCTTTGTCGGCTTGGAGGCGGAACCTTCATCTTTACAAGTTTCCGGTGTCGGCCCTTTGAGGATCAAAGGATCCGACCCTGTGAAGAACATATTTTTTTTTTTTTTTTTTTTTTTTACGAGACAGATATGAACTGTGTGAATGATAAGATATGTTTGTAGTGTCTGTGCGTGTCTAGCCGAAGGGGCTTGAGCCGCTAGCAAGAGGAAGAAGCGAGCGAGCAAGCGAGATAGCTAGCTGCACTTACTTCTGTCTATTGGTCAATGGCAAGCATTTAGAACTGGTAGGAATTACTGGCGCAGTCATCTAAATGTACCTGGATAGCTGCAATCAGTCACACAATCCGGAAACGCTGGCTAAAAGAGCCGCCAAAATTCGCCATAGTTCCAGACAAGAAGAAACCACGCCTACAGTGACACGCCCAGCAACGAGCTGACGTGGTCTGGTCGTCAACGCGTGGGTGCACGGGTTAAGGTCACGTGCTCCTCCCCAGCTAGCTCAGTTGTCAAAGAGTTATTGGTAAAAATTCTGTATTTGCGTTGTCATGGCTAGTTCGTCCGACGAACGCTCAGAACTCGAGTCCGGCGGCTATTCCGTCGATGGCAGTGAAGACTGTAGCCTATCCAGCGATGAGGAGGCTGAAGAAAGCGACTGGGAGAAATCAACTGGTAAGTTCTGTGATTACGTAGCACGTGCACACTGTATTACCGAGGGTTGTCCTCGCTTCAGGAGAGAGCTCTGATGACAGTGACTCTTCTTATGAAGGAGACAGCAGTGAGCAGAGTGATGAGGAGGGAGAGACAGCTTCTTCTGAAGGGGACAGCAGTGAAGACACTGATGAGGAGGAAGAGACAGGTCCGGAGAGAATACTGGTCAGAGGGAAAGCATTAGAGCCTCCTAGTCCCAAGAGGAGACGCGAGATCAAGGAGGCAACTCTCTGTCAGGTTCTACAGTCTGGTATGTATCCCACATTCGTAGGCACACACGGTCCGTCCCTGGGTATAGACCCTCGGCATAATAACGCCCTAGAGTATTTACAGAGGCTGTGGACATTGCCACTGTGTGAGCTAATAGCTGATGAGACAAACAGGTACATGCTCAAGCGTCAGGCACAAGGTCTTGCTCGTAAAGCACCACAAACTACAGCTAGGGAGGTGTGGTCATTCTTAGGCATAATTTTGGTGATGGGTGTGCACGGTATGTCCAGATACAGCATGTTCTGGAGCAACGATGAGTACTTGGGAGTTGAACCGATCAAGCAGTGCATGACTAGGGACAGATTTAACTTTCTGCGCCGGCATTTGCACCTTGTTAATGATGATGATGCCATGGTAGATAAGAGCGACCGCCACTACAGAGTTAAGCCATTGGTGCACAGTTTGCAGACAGAATTCCTGCGTAATTATAGCCCTACTCAGGAGATTGTAGTCGATGAGTTGATGATAAAGTGCAAGGGTAGGGCTAAAGGAAGGGTCGTAATGCCGAAAAAACCGGTCAAGAGAGGCTTCAAGATGTGGAGCCTCTCGTGCTCGTGTTGTGGATATCTGTGTAACTTCCAGCTCTACGCTGGAAAGTGCACGGCTAAGCCAGAGAAAGGTCTAGCTAAGAGAGTAGTGCTAGATTTGGTTGAGCCGTTTGAAGGCATTAATCATGTACTGTATTTGGACAACTACTTCACTAGTGTTGATTTGACTGTTGCACTGCGTAAAAAACACATCTACACTGTCGGCACAGTTAAATCCGACAGCGTAGGGCTGCCTGCCTGCCTCAAAGGTAAAAAACTCAAGTTTCAAAAGGGTGACTACAAGTGTGTTACTGTAGGTACAGGTGTGTCACAGGTGAACTGTTTTGCATATGAAGATCGCAAACTAGTCAGATTCATGACCAATGCATTCCCACCTAGCATGACGACAAAAGCTCCTGTTCACAAGCTCCTTGTAAAGCAAACCTGCCCTCCTCTAGTTCCAGCATACAATAAATTCATGGGTGGTGTAGATCGAACTGGCCAGCTTCGAAAGTCGTATGGTAACGATCACCGATGCAAGCGTCCTTGGCTACGAATTTTTTTCCACCTCTTTGATATAGCTGTAAGCAATGCACATCTGCTGTACAAACATAACTGCAATCGTTGCTCAATAAAGCCTAGAGACTCACTAGCATTCCGTATGGAGCTGGTGCACTGTCTTCTCGATAGTGCCCGGAAACCACACAAGCGAGCTTGCTTACCACAGCCTTGTCCTGACGCTGGTAGTGAGCCCTGCAGGTTAGTTAGAGTCAATGCTGTTGATGGTTTGAAAAGGGGTAAGTGTCACTACTGTCAACAGAAACAATTAAGGCCCTGTAAACACACTAGTTTTGCCTGCTGTAATTGCCGTGTGCGTCTGTGCAAGATTGGCTGTTATGATGCATACCACAAGCTATAGTTTACCTGCTTGCGCTGTTCTTATCTATCTATCTATCTATCTATCTATCTATCTATCTATCTATCTATCTATCTATCTATCTATCTATCTATCTATCTATCTATCTATCTATCTCTCTGTCTGTCTGTCTGTCTCTCTGTCTGTCTGTCTGTCTGTCTGTCTGTCTGTCTGCTTGTTTGGCTGCTTTGTTACCTCCTACAGTGACCTTTCTGGCTGGACTGAAAATTGGGTGCTAGACATGACGGCAAAAACAATGTATGTTCACTTCTACAGTAGTTCTTTGGTTGCTGTCGTGTTGTGGTCACATTCAGGGTTCCTTCAAACCATTCTGAATGTGCACATAAGGTTGGAGTGGATTCCATCGGTGATCAGTCGTCCAGAGTTATTGGTAAAAATTCTGTATTTGCGTTGTCATGGCTAGTTCGTCCGACGAACGCTCAGAACTCGAGTCCGGCGGCTATTCCGTCGATGGCAGTGAAGACTGTAGCCTATCCAGCGATGAGGAGGCTGAAGAAAGCGACTGGGAGAAATCAACTGGTAAGTTCTGTGATTACGTAGCACGTGCACACTGTATTACCGAGGGTTGTCCTCGCTTCAGGAGAGAGCTCTGATGACAGTGACTCTTCTTATGAAGGAGACAGCAGTGAGCAGAGTGATGAGGAGGGAGAGACAGCTTCTTCTGAAGGGGACAGCAGTGAAGACACTGATGAGGAGGAAGAGACAGGTCCGGAGAGAATACTGGTCAGAGGGAAAGCATTAGAGCCTCCTAGTCCCAAGAGGAGACGCGAGATCAAGGAGGCAACTCTCTGTCAGGTTCTACAGTCTGGTATGTATCCCACATTCGTAGGCACACACGGTCCGTCCCTGGGTATAGACCCTCGGCATAATAACGCCCTAGAGTATTTACAGAGGCTGTGGACATTGCCACTGTGTGAGCTAATAGCTGATGAGACAAACAGGTACATGCTCAAGCGTCAGGCACAAGGTCTTGCTCGTAAAGCACCACAAACTACAGCTAGGGAGGTGTGGTCATTCTTAGGCATAATTTTGGTGATGGGTGTGCACGGTATGTCCAGATACAGCATGTTCTGGAGCAACGATGAGTACTTGGGAGTTGAACCGATCAAGCAGTGCATGACTAGGGACAGATTTAACTTTCTGCGCCGGCATTTGCACCTTGTTAATGATGATGATGCCATGGTAGATAAGAGCGACCGCCACTACAGAGTTAAGCCATTGGTGCACAGTTTGCAGACAGAATTCCTGCGTAATTATAGCCCTACTCAGGAGATTGTAGTCGATGAGTTGATGATAAAGTGCAAGGGTAGGGCTAAAGGAAGGGTCGTAATGCCGAAAAAACCGGTCAAGAGAGGCTTCAAGATGTGGAGCCTCTCGTGCTCGTGTTGTGGATATCTGTGTAACTTCCAGCTCTACGCTGGAAAGTGCACGGCTAAGCCAGAGAAAGGTCTAGCTAAGAGAGTAGTGCTAGATTTGGTTGAGCCGTTTGAAGGCATTAATCATGTACTGTATTTGGACAACTACTTCACTAGTGTTGATTTGACTGTTGCACTGCGTAAAAAACACATCTACACTGTCGGCACAGTTAAATCCGACAGCGTAGGGCTGCCTGCCTGCCTCAAAGGTAAAAAACTCAAGTTTCAAAAGGGTGACTACAAGTGTGTTACTGTAGGTACAGGTGTGTCACAGGTGAACTGTTTTGCATATGAAGATCGCAAACTAGTCAGATTCATGACCAATGCATTCCCACCTAGCATGACGACAAAAGCTCCTGTTCACAAGCTCCTTGTAAAGCAAACCTGCCCTCCTCTAGTTCCAGCATACAATAAATTCATGGGTGGTGTAGATCGAACTGGCCAGCTTCGAAAGTCGTATGGTAACGATCACCGATGCAAGCGTCCTTGGCTACGAATTTTTTTCCACCTCTTTGATATAGCTGTAAGCAATGCACATCTGCTGTACAAACATAACTGCAATCGTTGCTCAATAAAGCCTAGAGACTCACTAGCATTCCGTATGGAGCTGGTGCACTGTCTTCTCGATAGTGCCCGGAAACCACACAAGCGAGCTTGCTTACCACAGCCTTGTCCTGACGCTGGTAGTGAGCCCTGCAGGTTAGTTAGAGTCAATGCTGTTGATGGTTTGAAAAGGGGTAAGTGTCACTACTGTCAACAGAAACAATTAAGGCCCTGTAAACACACTAGTTTTGCCTGCTGTAATTGCCGTGTGCGTCTGTGCAAGATTGGCTGTTATGATGCATACCACAAGCTATAGTTTACCTGCTTGCGCTGTTCTTATCTATCTATCTATCTATCTATCTATCTATCTATCTATCTATCTATCTATCTATCTATCTATCTATCTATCTATCTATCTATCTATCTCTCTGTCTGTCTGTCTGTCTCTCTGTCTGTCTGTCTGTCTGTCTGTCTGTCTGTCTGCTTGTTTGGCTGCTTTGTTACCTCCTACAGTGACCTTTCTGGCTGGACTGAAAATTGGGTGCTAGACATGACGGCAAAAACAATGTATGTTCACTTCTACAGTAGTTCTTTGGTTGCTGTCGTGTTGTGGTCACATTCAGGGTTCCTTCAAACCATTCTGAATGTGCACATAAGGTTGGAGTGGATTCCATCGGTGATCAGTCGTCCAGAGTTATTGGTAAAAATTCTGTATTTGCGTTGTCATGGCTAGTTCGTCCGACGAACGCTCAGAACTCGAGTCCGGCGGCTATTCCGTCGATGGCAGTGAAGACTGTAGCCTATCCAGCGATGAGGAGGCTGAAGAAAGCGACTGGGAGAAATCAACTGGTAAGTTCTGTGATTACGTAGCACGTGCACACTGTATTACCGAGGGTTGTCCTCGCTTCAGGAGAGAGCTCTGATGACAGTGACTCTTCTTATGAAGGAGACAGCAGTGAGCAGAGTGATGAGGAGGGAGAGACAGCTTCTTCTGAAGGGGACAGCAGTGAAGACACTGATGAGGAGGAAGAGACAGGTCCGGAGAGAATACTGGTCAGAGGGAAAGCATTAGAGCCTCCTAGTCCCAAGAGGAGACGCGAGATCAAGGAGGCAACTCTCTGTCAGGTTCTACAGTCTGGTATGTATCCCACATTCGTAGGCACACACGGTCCGTCCCTGGGTATAGACCCTCGGCATAATAACGCCCTAGAGTATTTACAGAGGCTGTGGACATTGCCACTGTGTGAGCTAATAGCTGATGAGACAAACAGGTACATGCTCAAGCGTCAGGCACAAGGTCTTGCTCGTAAAGCACCACAAACTACAGCTAGGGAGGTGTGGTCATTCTTAGGCATAATTTTGGTGATGGGTGTGCACGGTATGTCCAGATACAGCATGTTCTGGAGCAACGATGAGTACTTGGGAGTTGAACCGATCAAGCAGTGCATGACTAGGGACAGATTTAACTTTCTGCGCCGGCATTTGCACCTTGTTAATGATGATGATGCCATGGTAGATAAGAGCGACCGCCACTACAGAGTTAAGCCATTGGTGCACAGTTTGCAGACAGAATTCCTGCGTAATTATAGCCCTACTCAGGAGATTGTAGTCGATGAGTTGATGATAAAGTGCAAGGGTAGGGCTAAAGGAAGGGTCGTAATGCCGAAAAAACCGGTCAAGAGAGGCTTCAAGATGTGGAGCCTCTCGTGCTCGTGTTGTGGATATCTGTGTAACTTCCAGCTCTACGCTGGAAAGTGCACGGCTAAGCCAGAGAAAGGTCTAGCTAAGAGAGTAGTGCTAGATTTGGTTGAGCCGTTTGAAGGCATTAATCATGTACTGTATTTGGACAACTACTTCACTAGTGTTGATTTGACTGTTGCACTGCGTAAAAAACACATCTACACTGTCGGCACAGTTAAATCCGACAGCGTAGGGCTGCCTGCCTGCCTCAAAGGTAAAAAACTCAAGTTTCAAAAGGGTGACTACAAGTGTGTTACTGTAGGTACAGGTGTGTCACAGGTGAACTGTTTTGCATATGAAGATCGCAAACTAGTCAGATTCATGACCAATGCATTCCCACCTAGCATGACGACAAAAG
Organism: Haliclona indistincta; assembly: GCA_964017065.1. Taxonomy (NCBI): domain Eukaryota; kingdom Metazoa; phylum Porifera; class Demospongiae; order Haplosclerida; family Chalinidae; genus Haliclona; species Haliclona indistincta. The sequence goes on from OZ024784.1 coordinate 11,081,067, forward strand.
CTCCTGTTCACAAGCTCCTTGTAAAGCAAACCTGCCCTCCTCTAGTTCCAGCATACAATAAATTCATGGGTGGTGTAGATCGAACTGGCCAGCTTCGAAAGTCGTATGGTAACGATCACCGATGCAAGCGTCCTTGGCTACGAATTTTTTTCCACCTCTTTGATATAGCTGTAAGCAATGCACATCTGCTGTACAAACATAACTGCAATCGTTGCTCAATAAAGCCTAGAGACTCACTAGCATTCCGTATGGAGCTGGTGCACTGTCTTCTCGATAGTGCCCGGAAACCACACAAGCGAGCTTGCTTACCACAGCCTTGTCCTGACGCTGGTAGTGAGCCCTGCAGGTTAGTTAGAGTCAATGCTGTTGATGGTTTGAAAAGGGGTAAGTGTCACTACTGTCAACAGAAACAATTAAGGCCCTGTAAACACACTAGTTTTGCCTGCTGTAATTGCCGTGTGCGTCTGTGCATGATTGGCTGTTATGATGCATACCACAAGCTATAGTTTACCTGCTTGCGCTGTTCTTATCTATCTATCTATCTATCTATCTATCTATCTATCTATCTATCTATCTATCTATCTATCTATCTATCTATCTATCTATCTATCTCTCTGTCTGTCTGTCTGTCTCTCTGTCTGTCTGTCTGTCTGTCTGTCTGTCTGTCTGCTTGTTTGGCTGCTTTGTTACCTCCTACAGTGACCTTTCTGGCTGGACTGAAAATTGGGTGCTAGACATGACGGCAAAAACAATGTATGTTCACTTCTACAGTAGTTCTTTGGTTGCTGTCGTGTTGTGGTCACATTCAGGGTTCCTTCAAACCATTCTGAATGTGCACATAAGGTTGGAGTGGATTCCATCGGTGATCAGTCGTCCAGAGTTATCTCTTTGATCTCTGAAAAGTTGTAAAAATACAACGCTACTTAGTATTCATGGTAAGTGCCCACTTTAATAATTATTAATAACACAAGTTATAATGGTTATTGTACAGGAAATGAGATGCAGGCGGCATTCAAGTACCGTGAAACCACCCCTTTGTCGGCTTGGAGGCGGAACCTTCATCTTTACAAGTTTCCGGTGTCGGCCCTTTGAGGATCAAAGGATCCGACCCTGTGAAGAACATATTTTTTTTTTTTTTTTTTTTTTTTTACGAGACAGATATGAACTGTGTGAATGATAAGATATGTTTGTAGTGTCTGTGCGTGTCTAGCCGAAGGGGCTTGAGCCGCTAGCAAGAGGAAGAAGCGAGCGAGCAAGCGAGATAGCTAGCTGCACTTACTTCTGTCTATTGGTCAATGGCAAGCATTTAGAACTGGTAGGAATTACTGGCGCAGTCATCTAAATGTACCTGGATAGCTGCAATCAGTCACACAATCCGGAAACGCTGGCTAAAAGAGCCGCCAAAATTCGCCATAGTTCCAGACAAGAAGAAACCACGCCTACAGTGACACGCCCAGCAACGAGCTGACGTGGTCTGGTCGTCAACGCGTGGGTGCACGGGTTAAGGTCACGTGCTCCTCCCCAGCTAGCTCAGTTGTCAAAGAGTTATGTAGGGTAAATGAGTGTTGCTTGTGTATAGCCTAGATAAGAACAATCTTTTTCATTTTGAATTTTTTTTTCAAAATTTTATTTCTTTTATTTGAAAATTTTTTCTCTTTGTTTTCTTTGAAAAATTTTTTTCTATAGGGTTAATGAGTGTGTTGCTTGTCTATAGGCGACATGTAAACAATCCTTTTATTTTTTTAACTTTTTTTTCTTCCATAATTTTTTTTAGATCATACAGTGCAACAAGGCATTAACTTCCAAAGTGTTAACTAACTGATTAATTTGTCATAACTTTTTTTGAGTTGATTTTTTTCCACCGAAACCTTCAATAATACCTTTAGGGGGCTTTAGGCTTCACTAGAAGGTATTTTAAGAATTGTGATGTTTTGGTGTTAATGAATAATAAGCATTTTAATGGACGCTATAGAAAATAATAAAAATTGATTCTCCTCTTTTAGCATTGTTTGCATCAACTTACTAGCTATTTAATATGATTTAGGTAGGTATGTTTAAGACTTTTACAGAGCGATTTTAAAAATTAAGTTCTTTATTTAATTAATTTGACAAATTTAATTAATTTTAACTGATGTCACGAAAAACGTTTCAACTTCTTTAACGTTACTAGCACATACACTACACTTCACAAATAGTAGGCTTATTATATGATGAAAAAAGTTACAGAGCCTTTTTTGGATAATATGAACTCAAAAATAGTTATGAATATTTTTTTGACCTAGTCATTTACACCCACTCTCCTATGAGACCTGTATATCTTGCTGTACTTTTTAACCTGGTTTTCTAGCTCTAAACCAGCTTTGAGCCCTTCTAAGTGAGCAAACATGTACTCCCTTGCCTTTCTGAAAAAGTTTGCTAGCATTTGTGGTGCCGCTGTCAAGTGATGCAGTTCTGTGTCAGCGAGACATTCAGCAATCTCCTCAGCAGTTTTTGCTGTAGAAGAAGTCTCCAGCACCTTTGATCTTTTGGCTTCTCGAGCTTCATCAAGCTGTAGCAATCTCTTTTTTATGTGAGGCATTGTTGAAGCACTAAAGCTGCAGTGTAGTACTCGTGGGTGTGCGTTAATTAGAACTTTTGCGTGGGCGCAGCTGTATTCTGATTGGTCAAAGCTTAGCAACCACCTATATGAATTAGATTACATAGTAAGTTTACTTAATGCATAGAACATGCAAAATTAAACATATATTGACATGGTTGCTATGTGATAGCTATTTTTGTTGAGAAGATATTTGCATTTGAAATTTTGGAAGTTAATGCCTTGTTGCACTGTACAATTTATGTGATATAGGGTAAATGAGTGTGTTGCTTGTCTATAGGCGTCATCGGAACAATGTTTTTTTTAATTTTTTTATTTATTTTTTATTTTACTACTCTAATTTTTTTATTCTAAAATTTTTTTAAGATCATACAGTGTATGTGATATAGGGTAAGTGAGTGTGTTGCTTATCTATAGGCGTCATCGGAACAATGTTTTTTTTTAATATATATTATTTTTTACTCTAATTTTTTTATTCTATAATTTTTTTAGATCATACAATGTATGTGATATAGGGTAAATGAGTGTGTTGCTTGTCTATAAGCGTCTTTGGAACAATGTTTTTGTTTTTTTGAATTTTTTAATTTTATTTTTTACTCTAATTTTTTTATTTTATAATTTTTTTAGATCATACAATGTATGTGATACCGTATAGCCGGTTATTTTCGACTGGATTTAATTTTCGATCACCGACTGCTGATCGAAAATTAAATCCACGAAAAATTGAACCATACCAAAATTTTGAACGCCCAGATTTTATCGTCCAAACACATGCGAACGGATCGAGGCTGGACAGCCTGCTTCCAACGCTTTTTACCAGAATCTGACGGTAGCAGCGGGTAGCTTGATGCGGCGATAGCAGTAAAACTGAACGCCAAACGCCTCTTGTAGAGAAATGTCTGCCATGCGCACTGCTGCACGCGAGAGAGTAAGTCTTACTAGCACGATAAGTGAAAAGGCAAACACCGCGGAACAGCAACTTCTCTTCTACTCTGTGGTTCCATTGAACAATCATAAAACGTGGCTGGCGTGGTTTAACGACTATACAGTTCTCCAACATTTCGACGCTATTGAGTTCGAGATGAAGGGTAATAAATTTTAGCCAGGATTTTATTTTCGAACGGCGAGTGAGCATCGAAAATTGGATCCAATCTAAAATTTTACTAACGAAATAATATTTGACGTCGAAAATAACCGGCTATACGGTGTAGGGTAAATGAGTGTGTTGCTAGTCTATAGGCGTCATGGGAACAATCTTTTTTTTATTTTATTTTTTTACTCTAATTTTATCATTCTATATATTTTTGATCATACAATGTATGTGATATAGGGTAAATGAGTGTGTTGCTTGTGTATAGGCGTCATGGGAACAATGTTTTTTTTTAGTTTTCTTTTTATTTTTTACTCTAATTTTTTTATTCGATAATTTTTTAGCTCATACAATGTACGTGATATAAGGTAAATGAGTGTGTTGCTTCAAGAGTATATAATTCAGAAGAGTGTCGAACTGCCAATACCCGCGTAGAAACACTGAACAAAGTAACGTGACTTCCAGTCAGTTTCACGTGAGAAAAACGCCGTAAATTCGTCCATAATCTGCTAGTATAACTAAGTGATACGTATAGCAAGGAGACGTGGTCAGCCTGAAATGTCACTCGCAGCAGCCGCTCGCCGTCAAACGTAGTGGAATGGAGCAGGGAAGAAAAAGGAAAAGCGATCACGATGTACAAGGAACAGTAGTAAAACGACCAATGCTAGTAACTGCAAGCCTAGTTGATCGGCGCTTTGGAGTAGCGCACGGCTCAGTCATTTGCTGTTCGTCATGTTCTACTTCCTCGCATTCTATTTCCTCACAGTAGTCATCCAGATATAAGCAATCGAAGCCCCCATCTTCACCTTCACTTTCATCGTCGACGACGTCCATTGGCTCTAGCCTATGCCCTAGCTAGCTAGCTAGCAAACACTCTGACGTCAGTCAGGCTCACGTGAAACTGACCGGAAGTCACGTTACTTTGTTCACAGTGTTTCTACGCGGGTATTGGCAGTTCGACACTCTTCTTAATTATATACTCTTGGTTGCTTGTCTATAGGCGTCATTGGAACAATGTTTTGTTTTAATATGTTTTTAAATATTTTTTACACTAATTTTTTTATTCTATAATATTTTTAGATCACACAATGTATGTGACATAGAGTAAATGAGCGTGTTGCTTGTCTATAGGCGTCATTGAAACAATGTTTTTTGTTGTTTTTTTATTTTTTTTTGTTTTCCATTTTTTTTACTCTAATTCTATAATTTTTTAGATCATACAATGTACGTGATATAAGGTAAATGAGTGTGTTGCTTGTCTATAGGCGTCATCGGAACAATGTTCTTTTTTTTTAATTTTTTTTACGAAACGACTATTGTTACCAATAAAATTGATGGCGCGTTCAGCCACAGACTGGCTATTGCCACCGACTGGTGGCGCGTTCAGCCACAGACTGGCTATTGCCACCGACAGATCACTATAAAGGCTTGTTTTGTGAATAGACCTGTCAGCAGGTTTCGGTGGCTCAGCGGTTTAGTACGGTGGTTTGTAGCGCATTCGTTCTGGGTTCGATTCTCGCTGCATGCATAGCTTTACTAAAACCCTTAACCCTAAACCTATTTTTAAAATTCGAAAATTTTTAGATTGTTTTTTTGACGAAGAATAACTGAGTTATTATAGAAGCCATACAAGTGTGATTGGGTGCGTTGGGCTCACCTCATCAAGCTCTTTCAAATGAGCTAAAGTTGCAAAAACTCATTAATATTCATTGAGCCATAACTCCGCCCATAAACACAATTGATAGGCCACAGCCGATTGAAAAGATGCGCCTTGCTTTGTACTACACATCTGTACCCTTAAAAAGTCCCTCTGATAGAGGGAGTCACCTTGTAAACCCTAAACCTTAAAACACCAAACCCTAAAACCCGAAACCCTAAAACTATTTTAATAATTCTAAAATTTTTAAGATAATTTTCTGACGAAAAATAACTGAGTTATTATAGAAGCCATGCATGTGTGATTGGGTGCGTTGGGCTCACCTCATCGAGCTCTTTCAAATAGGCTAAAGTTGAAAAAACTCATTAATATTCATTGAGCTATAACTCCGCCCATAAACGCAATTGATAGGCCACAGCCAATTGAAAAAATGCGCCTTGCTTTGTACTACACATTTGTACCCTTAAAAAGTCCCTCTGATAGAGGGAGTCACCTTGTAAACCCTAAACACTAAACACTGAAATCCTAAACCATAAACCCTAAACCATAAACCCTAAACCCTAACCCAACCCTAACCCTAAACCTATTTTAAAATTCGAAAATTTTTAAGATTGTTTTTTTGACGAAGAATAACTGAGTTATTATAATAGCCATGCAAGTGTGATTGAGTGCGTTGGGCTCACCTCATCGAGCTATTTCAAAAGACCTAAAGTTGCAAAAACTCATTAATATTCATTGAGCCATAACTCCGCCCAGAAACACAATTGATAGGCCACAGCCAATTGAAAAGATGCGCCTTGCTTTGTACTACACCCTTGTATCCTTAAAAAGTCACTCTGATAGAGGGAGTCACCTTGTAAACCCTAAACACTAAAATCCTTAACGATTAACTCTTTAGGGCCTAATTAATTATTCATTTCCGTAACCGCGGGTGACGAAATATTCCCCGCCAACAAAATAATGACAAAGATGGACGAGTAGTAGGCTAACTTATTCACTTGGTGTAGCCTTTGTTAGCCATCAACAATCTTTGTACTAGTCAGCTAAAGGTTAGTAAAGGCTGCTCACTTAGTTTAAGTTTAACAAACAAGATATCTTTCGAGGCGAGGCGCCACTTGGTAGCGTCGAGTAAGCAGCTAGCTGCTACTCGTGATCTGTGATTGTAGCGGCAGTGTGTTTGTTCGTCTCTGATAACACTGCTAAGCTTACAATAGCATTCTACAACTCTATGACAGCATCCTTAAGCAATCTAAGCGTTATATAGCATGTATGAGTGACGCTAAAGCTTGGGACGTGTTGACCACCGTACGACGCTCACTCAGAAGGCTACTCGTGACGACCGCGTGGTTATTGTGTAACCATTCTTGGCTTTGGCAAGTGATCATAGAATGTGTAGCACTAGCTACTAGAATTGTGAGCGCTTCGATGAATAGAATAGAGCTGGAAAATACAAAGAGCGGATATATCCGCTATCGTCATCAAGAGTACATTAATTATTACGCGGATATATCCGCTATCGGTCCTAAGGAGTTAACGCTAAACACTAAAACCCTAAACCCTAAACCCAAACCCAAAGCCCTAAACCTATTTAAAATTCGACCCTTAACCTATTTAAAATTCGAAAATCTTTAAGATTGTTTTTATTTGACGTAGAATAACTGAGTTATTATAGAAGCCATATAAGTGTAATTGTGTGCGTTGGGCTCACCTCATCGAGCTCTTTCAAATGAGCTAAAGTTGCAAAAACTCATTAATATTCATTGAGTCATAACTCCGCCAATAAACACAATTGATAGGCCACAGCCAATTGAAAAGCCGCGCCTTGCTTTGTACTACACATTTTTACCCTTAAAAAGTCCCTCTGATAGAGGGAGTCACCTTCTAAACCCAAACCCTAAAACCCTAAACCTAAACCTATGTTAAAATTCGAAAATTTTTATTTATTTTTTTTGGACGAAATATGACTGAGTTATTATAGAAGCCATGCATGTGTGATTGGGTGCGTTGGGCTCACCTCATCAAGCTCTTTCAAATGAGCTAAAGTTGAAAAAACTTATTAATATTCATTGAGCCATAACTCCGCCCAGAAACACTAAAACCCTTAACCCTAAACGAAACGTAAACCCTAAAACCAAAACCCTAAACCCTAAACCTATTTTTTAAATTCGAAAATTTTTAAGATTGTTTTTTTGACTAAAAATAACTGAGTTATTATAGAATCCATACAAGTGTGATTGGGTGCGTTGGGCTCACCTCATCGAGCTCTTTCAAATGAGCTAAAGTTGCAAAAACTCATTAATATTCATTGAGCCATAACTTCGCCCATAAACACAATTGATAGCCCACAGCCAATTGAAAAGATGCGCCTTGCTTTGTACTACACCCTTGTACCCTTAAAAAGTCACTCTGATAGAGGGAGTCACCTTGTAAACCCTAAACACTAAAATCCTTAACTTTAAACCGTAAACACCCTAAACGTAAACCCTAAAACCCTTAACCATAAACCCTAAAAACCTAAACCCTAAACCTATTTTAAAATTCGAAAATTTTTAAGATTGTTTTTTTGACGAAGCATAACTGAGTTATTAGAGAGGTTAAGTTTTACGAACGCGTAACGTGTAACCTGTAGACTCGCGTTAGACGTCACAGGCAGGCTACTAACGGCGATTAAGTTTTGCAGGCGTAGCGGGTAATACCTGTACTCGAGCATGTATCAAAGCACTCGGGTGTGTAGCTAAGAAGACAAGAGACGACCAGGATTTGCGTTGAGCATGGTTCAAAGGGTAAACAAAATGCTTGTAGCTCGACAAACTAACCAGCAGCTTGATGAGCCAAAGTCGTTCCTGCCCTGACGTCTTGTACGGGCGAAGGACAGCTCGTATCGGCGTTTCGAAATGTCGAGCATGTAGAGCAGGAATCAAGCTACAAATACATCTGTAACAAACGTGGAATTGATGAAACTTTGAGCAACAAAATCCACAGGTAAACTTCCAACCTGTAGACAGTGGTCTACACGCACTGTACGGGTAAAATCAACGGGTAAGCCAGCCCAGCCCACTTATTGTAGCGCTCATGTGATCTTTTACACGTTACGTGTGCACGTTACACGTACGGGTAATAAAAACTTAATCTCTCTATTATAGAAGCCATACAAGTGTGATTGGGTGCGTTGGGCTCACCTCATCGAGCTCTTTCAAATGAGCTTGTTGGAAATCAGTGAATATTGGACAATATTTATTATTATTGATTGATTGATTGACATGTGATGACGTAATAAAAGAGTGAACCTACAGAATCATAACGAGTAGTGCGTAGTCTTCAGGGTAGCGGCCGTCTGTGAGGTAAATCTTACACGGTCCTTCGAATCGGATTGCCGAACACTTTGAACATCGAATCTACCTCAAGTTGACAGACGGGCTACCAAGAAACCCACGATCGACCGACGGGGAAAAAATGGCGGAGGACGAGCAAATGAGAACTCATATATCTAGAGTTCATGGAGAACTCATATATCTAGTGTATGCAAAAAGGATAACCGTCAGCTTGGTCTCCTGCATAGAAAGCTCGGATCTGCCCCTCCATCCGTTAGAGACAAAGTTTATCGTACCTCCATCCTTCCCACTCTGGAGTATTGTAGTGCCGTTTGGTCTCCTCACTGTAAAATACATATACAAGCCTTGGAACGCGTTGAAACCTTTGCAGCCCGCGTTGTGACTCATAATTGGAAAATGGATCGGTCTTCTCTTCTGGCTTCTCTCCAGTGGTCCTCTCTTGAATCCCGCCGTAAGACTCAGTCTCTTAAAGTTTGTTTTAATATTGTAAATAATCTCTCTATTATTCCACCTTCTTATTTTTCATTTCACCCTCATCCTTCTCCTCGTCGTCCTCATAATCTTATTCTGTATAAACCCTTTGCTCGGACTAACTCATATTTCTTTTCTTTTTTTGTTAATGTTGTTTCATTGTGGAATCAGTTGCCTAACCATGTTGTATCTAGTTTTTCTTCTTCTGCTTTTAAACATCAGTTATCTTCTATTTATCTTTAGTTTTATTTATTTATTTTTTTCCTTTTCTTATATAGCAGTGGCGTATCTAGGGGGGGTGCTCAGGGTGCTCCAGCACCCCCCTTAAACTAGACTTATTAATATTCATAAAGTAGCAGGCTACTGGCTAACCTAACCTCAGGCTCTAAGCTCTATAGCTTCATCGAAGAATCCATGATGATCGAGTGCCATACAGTTCTAAATAACGCACACTGTACCAATTACACGCAAAATAAGCGAAAATTAATTGTTCATGAATAATTAATTAGCAAAATTTTTCGGGTCGCCCATTTTCAGCACCCCCTTCTGCCGAATCCTAGATACGCCACTGTATAGGGCTGTCTGTTTATTAGCTCTGCTAGCTAGTCAGTCCTGCATTGTCTTTGCAAATCAGTATATATAAAATAAAAAAATAAAAAAAGGGGAGTGGCCTCTGCGAGACTACCAATCTGACAACCCCATCCTGACGAGGATACAGGGGTACTAGGCTCTACAGTGGCCCATTGTATATTAAAAACAATTAAATAAAAAAATTAAATAAAAACATTGTTCGCATGACGCCTGGTAACAATTTTTTTTATTCAATTTTTTTATTTTATTTTTTTTACCATTATTTTATTATTATTATGTTTTTTATGTATGCTGTTCCTTGTGTACTATTGAAAAATGTATAATAATAATAAAATAATGGTAAAAAAAATTGAATTAAAAAATAATAATATAAAAATCATTGTTCCCAGGCGTCATGGGAACAATGTTTTTTATTTAATTTTTTTAGTATTATTTTATTACTATTATATTTTTTATGTATGAGGTTCCTTGTGTATTATTGAAAAAATATATAATAATTATAAAATAATTGTGAAAAAAATTTTAAAAAATTAAGTAAAAAACATTGTTAACTCTTTAGGGCCGATAGCGGATATATCCGCGTGTTAGTTACTATCATTATTTGACGATAGCGGATGTATCCGCGCTTTACTTTTCATGGCCTCTACTTGTCACGGCGAACGCTGTAATAGCTTCAGAAGCAACAGTGATCATCTATCTATCGTCCATCTTCGTCCATCTTCGTAATAACAGGGAACTACCCACAACGATCACGCGACACGATGCAAGTAGCGCGCATGGTACAAGCTATGCAGCGGCAGTATTGCATACACGATGGCAACACGACGCTTCTCTGCTGCCGACGTTGTGAGGCTTTTTCAAGAATGAAGAGATGGAGAAACATTCTTCGAGGGAAGTGATGATAGCCTTGGGATGTCAGACAAAACAATAAAAATTTCTAGCTAAAGCTCCAGATGCAGGCTCCTTAGCTCCAGATGATAGCTGCTTCCAACATGATGACTTCTGTATGATAAGTAAGCGAATAGAAATAAATCAATAGCAACAATTGAAAAAAATCTTTCAACCAGTGACACACACAGACTGTGAACAAGAAGTTAGCATGGAAGGTATGTATGAAGTTGTCAGTCGAACAACTATAATGATACACACACAGACGACCACAATATTGAGATGCAAGAGACAATAAGTGGGGAAAGAGCTGTAGGCAGAGATCTGGGCACAACATGTAGTAGTGAACATGCACCAAACAGTCCAATGGAAGGTACACAAGTCAAACGCTAAAATCTGTCAACTACACAAACACAGATGATGTGACAGAGCATAGGGGAAGAGCTAGAGGTCAGAGACAAGGTCATGGTAGAGGACGCAGCCAACCAACTGACCGCACACACGACAGCCCAATGGAAGGTATACATACAATTCTAAATCCATCAATAACACAAACACACACAGACAATGAGACACAAGTGACAGAGCGTAGAGGAAGAACTAGAGGTCAGAGACGAGGTCGTGGTAGAGGACGGAGCCAACCAACTGACCGCACACACGACAGCCCAATGGAAGGTATACATACAATTCTAAATCCATCAATAACACAAACACACACAGACAATGAGACACAAGTGACAGAGCGTAGAGTAGAGGTCAGAGACGAGGTCGTAGTAGAGGACGCAGCCAACCAACTGACCGCACACACGACAGCCCAATGGAAGGTATACATACAATTCTAAATCCATCAATAACACCAACACACACAGACAATGAGACACACCTGACAGAGCGTAGAGGAAGAGCTAGAGGTCAGAGACGAGGTCGTGGTAGAGGACACAGCCAATCAACTGACTGCACACACGACAGCCCAATGGAAGGTATACATTGAATTCTAAATCCATCAATAACACAAACACACACAGAGCGTAGAGGAAGAGCTAGAGGTCAGAGACGAGGTCGTGGTAGAGGACGCAGCCAATCAACTGACTGCACACACGACAGCCCAATGGAAGGTATACATACAATTCTAAATCCATCAATAACACAAACACACTCAGACAATGAGACGCAAATGACAGAGCGTAGAGGAAGAACTAGAGGTCAGAGACGAGGTCATGGTAGAGGACGCAGCCAACCAACTGACTGCACACACGACAGCCCAATGGAAGGTATACATACAATTCTAAATCCATCAATGACACAAACACACACAGGCAATGAGAACAGTGCCACACAAGAGACAGGGAGAAGTGCTAGAGGCAGAGGTCAGGGACGAGGTCGTGGTAGACGCAGACAACAAAGTGGTCAGAGACGAACACGTGTTAGAGGACAAAGGCAATCAGTAAACAGAGGAAGTGATGACCAAGGTAAGAAAAGGAGGTCTGTATTGTACACTACCTTACACTTAGTAATGCTGTCACAGAGTCAGAATGGTTGACCACACCCACTCCTGTGGTAGTAGAGTCCTTTACAGGTACACCAGGACCAACACAGTCTCTGCCGCAGGATCCACTAGAGCAATTCAAGTTGTTTTTCACTGATGAAATGCTGGAAGACATAGTGAGAGAGACAAATAGGTATGCCGAGCTATGTAGAGGAGACAACCTTTGGAAAACGAACAAGGAAGAAATTGCTGCTTACTTTGGGTTCCAAATCCTCATGAGTATAGTCAAGGAACCAGAGATCAGAGACTATTGGTCCAGAGATCCACGACTGCAATACCACTCCATAAGCAGTCGTATTTCTAGAGAACGTTTTGAAGAGGTAACTAGATATCTGCACTTCGTCGACAATTCTGTTTTGCCAAGTCGAAGTGAGCATGGCTACAACCGGCTACAGAAGATCCAGCCAATCATTGACGTAGTGAGGAGACAGTGCCTGGAATTCTACGAACCTAGGCAAGAGAACAGTGTTGACGAAGCAATGATACCATTCAAAGGTAGTAATACATAATAGTTGTTAGTAAATACTTGCCTAAACAATTTATTTTAGGGCGATCCACAATGAAACAGTACCTCCCCAAAAAACCAATCAAAAGGGGCTTCAAGGTGTGGGTACGTGCTGAATCTGCAACAGGGTTCTTCTCGGACTTCGAGGTATACACCGGGAAGTCCTCAGAGCCATCAGAGGATGAGGGAGCTGAACACGCACTCTGCCTGGGAAAGAAAGTGGTGCTAAATCTTGCATATAGCTTACACCAACATCACTACAAGCTATTTTATGATAACTACTTTACTACCTGTCGACTTGCAGAAATGCTTCTTGAGAAAGGGATATATTCATGTGGTACAGCAAGGATGGACAGAAGAGGGTTCCCAGCAGATCTCAAGGGACTCAGGTTGAACAGAGGTGAATTTGACTTCCGGCAAAAAGGTGGTGTGGTTGCGACGGTCTGGAGGGACAAGAAAGATGTAAGCATAATCTCGACATTGACATCAGGCACTGAAACTACGACTGTTGAACGAAGGCAGAAAGATGGCACAAAGGTAACTGTACCATGCCCGCAAGCAGTCGCTACCTACAACACATACAGTGCTTCCAGCTTAAAGAGTAGAATTTTGAAAATTTGACATATTGTGGTGTAAAACCAACATTATAGATGCTGTGACTGTTAAATCTGGTATGAATCTTGATACATCATTGCTGATCATAAAAATGAAGTTTAAATGACTCACAAGATGTAATCTTAAAGTTATGAATGGTTATGTCACGACAAATATGGACCCCCCTAAAAAGTTCCCCCCGGTCCATAATTTTCGGACCGCCGGCCCTGATATTTCGAAATAAATGAACCGGGGGGACAGAAAATTGCTGAAATATTTGGACCCCAGTGAATATATTTTGCCCCCCCTAGGTCCGTAATTTTTGGACTCCCATTTTTTATTTATGAGCCAACAATAGTTGCAATACCTTTCATCACATTATAATCATGAAGAATAGCAACTACAATACCTACACCATCGTTGACATCGACTGCACTCGACCATGTCAGCAAAGCTCGCAGGCACTGTGCGGCAGTCGCAGCCTGGGAATAACTCTATTTCCTTCAAAGCCTTAACTCTAGATTTGTTCTCTCGTCCTTCACTTCTAGTTGTCGAAAACATGGACCACTCATTATTAAGAATGTGTGAAGATGCTCCCTCATTTTTCTTTGATAGAACAAGAAAGCACTCGGATGTTTACCTGCAGCAAGTGTTGCTGCAAAAGATATAGCAAACAAGCCACAATCCGAAGATCCTCTTTGTTTTGACATTGTCTGAACCTATACCACAGTAATAAAATTATGCATGATGCGGACTGACCGTGCAATAATTATGACGTACCTGACAGCGGTGATAGCATTCTTCTCAGTGCATATTATTGCTGCTATCTGCCTCTCTAATGCTCCAGTCACATGTGGGTGTCGAACACATCTACTTCACCATTTCAGTGTACAACTTAACTACCTTTACCAAACGTTTTTTCCTTTTCAAAAAAACTTTTCCCTTCTCGACGATTAGCGTGGCAGCTCTCTTTCTCACTGCTCGTTTCTTTTTCTTCGACAACCCATCCGGGTAAGTTCGCTGAACGGCGTAATCAATGGCTAGGTCCAGAATAGCTTGGTCCTTTTCTTAATTCATCGTCACTCATGCAGGTACAGGCACGTCCGCGATCGATTTTTCTTCTCCCATGCTGTCCGTAGTTCTGAGCTCTTTCTCTGGTGAGGGTAATTTTATACTATCTATTGGCCTTGATCAGTATCGGCAGCTGCAAACTAAGCGCCATACGGGCACAAAGAAGACGCGTTGAAGTGAAACTACGAGGGGAACGTGTATTTCAATGGGGTCCTCAAATTACACCTGAATGCGCGAAATATTTGGACCCCCGGAGCGAATATTTCGGGGGTCCTTAAATAACGTGACAGTTATGTAGAAGTGATTAGCGAAAGTCAGTAGCAAGTGTTTAGGCTTGGAAATTTGCATTTGACTTAGTTAAGAATAGCCACTTGTCATACAACACAAGGAATAGTTCAATTTTCAATAGGAATTGATTCGGTTGCTTATGTTTGCTGCATAATGTTTTTATGTAATTTAACACACAAAAATTCCTCCGTTTTGGAGTTCAAAAAGTGTTTAGGCTCAAATTTCAACAAATTTGTTAGTTAAGAATGGTCTTTAAAGCAGGTAGTACATACATAGCATAATTTTATAATTTGCAAAAATGAAAGCTGTACTTTAAACGGTGCAGTAGTTACAAGATTTTTATTACCACATTTTGGCAATTTCAAGCTTCCGCGAATATTCGTGTGACGTCACACATTAAAACCTACAGTTCCAATGATGCCTCACTGCGTGTAATTATGATATTCTTACTATCTTTGAGGAAACAGCACCACCTAGAACACAAAATTCCAATTTTGCAGTATACACTAGAATAAACACTGTGTACAAATTCTACTGTTTAAGCTGGAAGCACTGTACATGTCAGGCGTAGACAAAGGAGATCAACTACGACACTACTACAAAGTAAGGATGAAGAGCAGCAAGTGTTACAAATACGTCTTCTGGTTTTTATTCGATGTCTCCATTACCAACGCATTCATTCTCTCTCGTTACATGGTAACAACCAATACCTATGCTGCTCTCAGGAGCTTCCGTCTAGACCTCGCTAATGCTCTAATCGGAGACTACAACAGTAGGAAACGTGCAGGAAGACCGAGAGCATTGACTCATCATTCTCCTCCATTTTCCTCTCCTCGTCATGGCGGTCCTTCGCCTGCCCAGTCACCACGCATACAACTGCACCTCCCTACACGGTCCTACAGCAAGAGGTGCGCACACTGCCATTCACGAGGTCGCAGAAGAGAAACCATATGGGTTTGCTCAGAGTGCCCAGGTCAACCAGCACTGTGTTTGACGGGGAAAAGTGATGACAGTGACTGTTTCCGTGTTTGGCATGACACACTCACACAGTAAACATAAGCATGCTCACAAATATCACTCGTAACGTGTATAATAACACTCAGTAAAAAACGAACATACCTGTGTACAGTTAGAGCGCGGAAGGGAACAACTGGGGGTCCAAATCTCTACATTTACATACAATAACCATGAAAATACACAAGCACCATCCATCTAACAACACAATTACTCACCATCATAGCCTTCCAACATCGCTGCTCACCAAGTAAGTTCCAGAGACGGCGACATTCAATCCATGACCTTTACGAGCATCATCACCATGGTTTGACTTGTTTATCGCGCTAGCGGTAAGCTTGTAAGTAGGCAACCATCATCCCCCGAGTGTTTACTGTCAAGACTTGTATCTAGGTAGCTGAAGGACGCGCGCTAAAGCTCTACAAAGACGAGGAACTCGAGAGGTCAGTTCGAGGTGAAAACGCGTGATTAATTCTAAAATAAATAAATGAAAAATAAATTAAAATAAATTAATATAATTATTTTGAAATAAATAAAAGTAAATTAAATTAAAAACAAAAGTAAAATAAGTAAAATAAATTAACCCTTTAAGGCCTAGAGCGGCTTTAGTCGCCATAATTGACTCCACCTACTCTAGACATCATAAAAAGTGCAAAAAATGCTCTAGAAAGGTCAAATCAAGTTTATTTGCAAAAGATGACTTTACCTGAAAAAACCACCTGTTTTTTGGCGCGCCCTCCCCACTAAAACGTACAGCATGGGGGGAATTTTAAAGGGGGTGTCCCCCCGTTAACCCGTGGTTCGAAGGGGCGGAGCCCCTCGCAACTTTTGGCATTTTTAAGGCTTCAGGATGCCCGGAAATGCATACTTGGGCATGGAATATGGTCAAAACTATGCTGTTTGCTCACCTGGACACCTCAAGGTTTTTGTATCAGTCACAAGGGCTAAACGAAGACCAAAATTGGCTGAAAAATGACGAGGTCGCAGCATTTAAGCGGCTTCAGTTCCGAAGTGGGAGAAGCCAACTCAGTTTAGTACATGGTTGTAAACTTTGACATACCAGGAAACAACAGTGCTAGTTTGGAACAGCTAACGTACTGCATGTTGTAGAAAATGCAAGAAAACTGTCAGTTTAGAGCAAGTCGAATTTTCGTCAAAATAATTCAGTCCCTAAAGAGTTAAATAAAAAAGTAATATAAAAATCATTGTTCTCAGGCGTCATGGGAACAATGCCTTTTATTTAATTTTTTTATTTAATTTTTTTTACTATTATTTTATTACCATAATCTTTTATATGTATGTGGTTCCTTGTGCATTATTGAAAAAAGTATAATAATAATAAAATAATGGTAAAAAAAATTAAATAAAAAAATAGATGAAAAACATTGTTCGCATGATGCCTAATAACAATGTTTTTTATTTAATTTTTTTTACCATTATTTCATTATTACTATATTTTTTATGTATGTGGTTCCTTTTGTATTATTGAAAATATATATAATGATAATAAAATATTGGTAAAAAAAATTAAATAAAAAGTTAAATAAAAAACATTGTTCGCATGACTCCTAGTAACAATGTTTTTTATTTAATTTTTTTATTTAATTTTTTTACCATTATTTTATTATTATATATATTTTTTCAATAATACAAAAGGAACCACATACATAAAAAATATAGTAATAATAAAATAATGGTAAAAAAATTAAATAAAAGCTATGTTCCCATGACGCCTATAAACAATGGGAACAACGTTTTTTATTTAATTTTTTTACCAATATTTTAGAATTATATATTTTTTTATGAAACAGGTTCCTTGTGTGTTATTGAAAAAATATATAATAATAATAAAATAATGGTAAAAAAATTAAATAAAAAACATTGTTCCCATTGTTTATGGGCGTCATGCGAACAATGTTAACTTTTTTATTTAATTTTTTTTGAGTGATTTTTGTATCACTCATTATTATGCCCTTAAATGGGTTTGTTCAAAAAAAATATTTCTGGTTCATTGCAAAAAAAAAAAATTATTTTATTATTATTATGTTTTTTTCAATAATACACAAGGAATCACATACATAAAAAATATAATAATAATAAAAATTAATGTTAAAAAAATTAAATAAAAAAATGAAATCAAGAACATTGTTATCAGGCGTCATGCGAACAATGTTTTTTATTTAATTTTTTTATTTAATTTTTTTACCATTATTTTATTATTATTATATTTTTTATGTATGTGGTTCCTTGTGTATTATTGAAAAAATATATAATAATAACAAAATAATGATAAAAAAAATTAAATAAAAAACATTGTTCGCATGACGCCTTGTAAAATTTTTTTGTTTATTTTTTTTACCACTATTTAGTTATTATTATATTTTTTATGTATGTGGTTCCTTGTGTATTATTGAAAAAAATATAATAATAGAAATAAAATAATGGTAAAAAAATGAATAAAAAATTAATACAAAAATCATTGTTCCCAGGCGTCATGGGAACAATGTTTTTTATTAAATTTTTTTATTTAATCTATTTACGACAATTTTATTACTATTATATTTTTTTATGAATGTGGTTCCTTGTGTATTATTGAGAAAAGTATAATAATAATAAATTAATGGTAAAAAAATTAAATAAAAAAAATGAATAAAAAACATTATTCGCATGACGCCTGGTAAGAATGTTACATATTTATTTAATTTTTTAATTTATTTTTTTTTATCATTATTTTATTATTATTATATTTTTTATGTATGTGGTTACTTGTGTATTATTGAAAAAATATATAATAATAATAAAATAATGGTAAAAAAAAATTTAATAAAAAAATTAAATAAAAAACATTGTTACTAGGCGTCATGCGAACAATGTTTTTTATTTAATTTTTTTATTAAATTTTTTTACCATTACTTTATTATTATATATTTTTTCAATAATACACAAGGGACCACATACATAAAAAATATAATAATAATAATCTAATGGTAAAAAAATTAAATAAATTAAATAAAAAACATTGTTCGCATGACTCCTGTTAACAGTGTTTTTAATTTAATTTTTTATTTAATTTTTTTACAATTATTTAATTAGTATTATATTTTTTTCAATAATACACAAGGAGCCCCATACATTTAAATTATAATCGTAATAGTAAAAAATTAAATAAAAAAATTAAATAAAAAACATTGTTCGCATGACGCCTTGTAACAATGTTTTTTATTTAATTTTTTTACCATTATTTTATTATTATTATACATAATTTTTCAATAAATCACAAGGAACCACATACATAAAAAATAAAATAATAATAAAATAATGGTAAAAAAAATTAAATAAATAAAAAATAAAAAATATTATTCGCGTGACGACTGGTAACAATGTTTTTTATTTAATGTTTTCATTTAATTTTTTTAACATTATTTTATTATTATAATATTTTTTATGTATGTGGTTCTTTGTGTACTACTGAAAAAAAAAATAAAATAATGGTAAAAAAATTAAATTAAAAACATTGTTCCAATGACGCCTATAAACAATGGGAACAATGTTATATATTTAATTTTTTTACCAATATTTTAGTATTATATATTTTTTATTCATGTGGTTCCTTGTGTATTATTGAAAAAAAATATAATAATAATAAAATAATGGTAAAAAGTTAAATAAAAAACACTGTTCCCATGACGCCTATAAACAATGGGAACAATGTTTTTCATTTAATTTTTTTTACCGTAATTTTATTATTATTATGTTTTTTTTCAGTAATACACAAGGAACCACATGCAATAAAAATATATAATACCAAAATATTGGTAAAAAAAAAAAATGATTGTTCCCATTGTTTATAGGCCTCATGGGAACAACGTTTTTTATTTAATTTTTTTACAGCTTTTTTAGTAATTATATATTTTTAATGCATGTGGTTCCTTGTGTATTATTGAAAAAAAAACATAATAATGAAAAAGTTAAATAAACTAACATTGTTCCCATTGTTTATAGGCGTCATTGGAGCAATGTTTTTAATTTAATTTTTTTACCATTATTTTATTATTATATATTTTTTCAATATTATACAAGGAATCACATGCATAAAAAATGTGTAATAATAAAATATTGGTAAAAAAATTAACACAATGTTCTCATAGTGTATAAGCGTGATGGGAACATCGTTTTTTATTTAATTTTATTAACATTATTTTATTAATATGTTTTTTTCAATAAGACACAAGGAACCACAGCAGTAAAAATATATAATACTTAAATATTGGTTAAAAAAAAAAATCGTTGTTCCCATTGTTTATAGGCCTCATGAGAACAATGTTTTTTATTTAATTTTTTACCATTATTTTAGTAATATATATTTTTAATGCATGTGGTTCCTTGTGTATTATTGAAAAAAACATAATAATAAAATAGTGGTAATAAAAATTCAATAAAAAACATTGTTCCCATGACGCTGATACACAATGGGAACATTGTGTTAATTTTTTTAACCTATATTTTAGTATTATACATTATTTATGCATGTGATTCCTTGTGTAATATTGAAAAAAAAAATAATAATAAGATAATGGTAAAAAAAATTAATTAAAAACATTATTCCCATTGTTTATAGGCGTCATGGGAACATTATCTTATATAATTTTTTCCCATTATTTTAGTATTACATATTTTTAATGCATGTGGTTCCTTGTGTGTTATTGAAAAAATATATATAATAATGATGAAATAATGGTAAAAAAATTAAATTAAAAACGTTGTTCCCATTACGCCTATAAAATAGAGCTGTGAACCGTTTGCAGTTAACCGGTTAATTTACCGGTTTTAGCAAATTGACCAGTTAATCATTTAAAAATGTTACTACCGCGGTAATTGTGGGCGTAACTGCGCATGCGCATGGTCGTATTTAAGCATGTGCTAACTATTGCGCAACAACTGAAATATGGCGTCTTCGTCTTCAGCTAGTACTAGCAGCCTAACTGTCATGACTCCTCCAAACAGGACTTCTCCAGTGTGGCAGTATTTTGGATTTATAAAAGACCAACAAGGCAAGCTCATCAAAGAAAGCCGGGGTACTTGCAAGATCTGTGGGCAAAAGGTTGCGCACGGGGGAGGAACCACCAACTTAAAGAACCATCTACAGATTAAACACGAAACAATCTACGGTCAACTTTATGGAGAGAGTTCAGGTACACAAGCAGGAAAACAGCAATCTTCATTGGATTCATTCGTTCGATCGTCGACAGTGACAAAGCTCCCTTCACACTCTGCTCGTGCTGTACAGCTGACAGATGCTTTGGCTGACTTCATTGTACGTGATCTTAGGCCAGTCGATGTTGTGGATGGCATTGGGTTTCTTCAACTGATGCAAACAGCTGAGCCTTGTTATGTAGTTCCCTGCAGAAGAACAATGTTGAATGTAATTGATACTAAGTACAGAGTATTGAAGCGTACAGTGCGTGGAGCAATAGGTAGTCAAGATTTTGTGGCACTTACCACTGATATGTGGACCTCACGAGCAGGTGATGCCTACTTTTCCTTGACGGCACATTACATTACTCCCAAAGATTTCGAGATGAAACACAATTCTCTTCAATGCCACTTCATGCCTAGATCACATAACCATATACTTGTATCTACAGCGATTCGTGATTCACTCATGTGTGCGTTTACTACAGATAATGGTAGCAATGTCGTAAAAGCAATAGAGGAAGACTTAGACAAAGTTCGTTTGCCTTGTGCTGGCCACACATTAAACCTTTCTGTTCAAAAAGCTTTTGAGGTACCAGCAGTAGAACGAGCAATTGGTCGTGCAAAGAAAGTTGTCGCACATTTTAACAAGTCACGTCTTGATGCTGAAGAACTTGAAGTCAAACAAGAAATGCTTGGGCTACCAAAGCACAAATTAATACAGGTATTATACATATACACAACAGAATACACAACAGAATTATTTTTTTCTTACCTGCAGGGAGTATCTCACAGGTGGAATTCTGTTCATGATATGATAGAGAGATTGTGTGAACAGCAGCTGGCTGTGTGTGCTGTTTTGCAAAACCAGAGAAGCCTACTACACTTAGAACACTCTCCAGAGGAATGGAGGCTATTGCAAGATTTATGTGAGATTCTCGAACCTTTTAAGGACGCCACTGCCTACCTTAGCGCTGATCAATACCCAAGTTTGTCTACTCTAGGTCCACTTCTTGCTCAAATAAGGCTTAGGTTAGTGATCACGCCTGCTGATATCCGTAACAGCAACAGCAATCCGTAACGTCAAAAAAGCAATTGCTTCCGACTTCAATACACGTTACAAAGATCCGGATGTTTGCATGCTGATGAACAAGGCTACTTTATTAGACCCACGCCTAAAAAGCTTGGCTCACCTGACAGAAGATCAACAAGAGGCAACTGCAAATAGTTTAGTAGATGAGATAGTTGTCAGTCAACTACAGCCAGCTACTACTGCAATTTCAACAGCAAGCACATCAGAGAACCAGTCTACTAGTAGTTCAAATGCTGTTTCAGAATCCAGTCAATCCACCAAAAAGTGTGCTTTGGAAAAGCTGCTTGGAGATACCTTTAGTACTCTCAATGCTAGTTGTGACTCCTCATTTTCAGTATCTCTCACTGATCTTGTAGTCGGAGAATTGACTCGTTACAAGGCCGAGCCTGTTGCAGAACTGAAGGAAAAACCTTTGGAGTGGTGGAGAACACATCACCGATCATACTCTCGTTTAGCCAAGATGGCGCAAAAATATCTCAGTATCGTAGATACGTCTGTTCCATCAGAGAGACTTTTTAGTATAGCTGGCATTATTGTCAGTGCCAAGAGGGCAGCACTTGACCCAGAAAATGTTGAAACCAGGGGGTCCCACAAAGAATAGTTTCTGACACGAGGCCCAAAAGTGGGTGGGTGGGTCAGAGGCAAATTTTCAAAATTGGTCACTTTGTGTAAAATTTAGTCATGACATCTAAATTACTTTAAAGGTATTTTAAACTGCTTTACAGTTAACTACCAGCTAACCATACTTCTTACCAACATGTCTGTAACCAAAAATTATGAAAAAGAGTCATTATCAGTATACAAATAATAATCTGATAATAATAGTGACAATCTGGCAGCAATCTGGTAATAATCAATAATTATACATGTAAGCAATGATGATAAGAAGTGAAGTTTTGTTTATATATTGACCTGCCTTTTGAAATTTGCCAACCGATCGTGAAGGGGCGTGGTCAACCAATTATGATGAATTCAAATTTATAGTAATAATTATTATAATGAATATAATTACATGACGTAATTTGACGCAATATGACATATTATGACGTAATATGACGCAGTGGGTGGGTGGGTAGAGCAGCAATGCAAAAAAACTGGCCTGGTGTCGTAGATTTTAGCAACGGTGACCCCCGGTTGAAACACTACTTTTCTTACATGACAATCTTCCTTCTCTCTCTCTACCATACAAAAGAGCTCGTCAATGATCTCTGTATTCACAATTTTCACATTTGTATTAAAAAAATTTTTTTTTTTAAACCCATTTAACTGGTTAATCGACAATTATTTGTAAATAGTTAACTGGTTATTGCTTCTGGCAAGGTTCACAGCTCTACTATAAACAATGGGAAGAAGGTTTTTTAATTAATTTTTTTACCATTATTTTTGTATTATATATCTTTTATGCATGTGGTTGCTTGTGTATTATTGAAAAAATATATAATAATAAAAATTAATAACGGTAAAAAAAATTAAATAAAAAACTTTGTTCCCATGACGCCTATAAACAATGGGAACAATATTTTTCATTTAATTTTTTTTGCCGTTATTTTATTAGTATTATATTTTTTTCAACAATGCACAAGGAACCACATGCATAAAAAATATATAATACTTAAATATTGGTAAAAAAAACAAAAATCATTGTTCCCAGTGTTTATAGGCCTCATGGGAACAATGTTTTTTATTTAATTTTTTTAACCATTATTTTAGTATTATAATTATATTTTTTTATGAAACTGGTTCCTTGTGTGTTATTGAAAAAAATATATAATAATAATAAAAATTAATAATGGTAAAAAAATTAAATAAAAAACTATGTTCCCATGACGCCTATAAACAATGGGAACAATGTTTTTTATTTAATTTTTTTACCAATATTTTAGAATTATATATTTTTTTAAGAAACAGGTTCCTTGTGTGTTATTGAAAAAATATATAATAATAATAAAATAATGGTAAAAAAATTAAATAAAAAACATTGTTCCCATTGTTTATGGGCGTCATGGGAACAATGTTTTTTATTTAATTTTTTATCATTATTTTATTATTATTATGTTTTTTTTGAATAATACACAAGGAACCACATGCATAAAAATATATGTAATACTAAAATAATGGTAAAAAAATTAAATAAAAAAAAATGTTCCCATGACGCCTATAAACAATGGAACAATGTTTTTTATTTCATTTTTTTACCATTATTATTTTTAGTATTATATATTTTTTATGTATGTGGTTCCTTGGGTATTATTGAAAAACTATAGAATAATAATAAAATAATGGTAAAAAAAATTAAATAAAAAATATTGTTCCCATTGTTTATAGGCGTTGGGGTTTAGGGTTTGCTGTAGCTGTGATGCAGTCTACCTTTGTTCAACCCCCGTGTTGGCCATGTTGAATAAACTTAAAATCGTTCCTTGGCTTTAGGTTAGGTTTAGGTTTGGTTAAGTGTTCAGTGTTTACAGTACCGTTAGGATTTAGGGTTTAGCTAACAAACTAGCAATAGATCGGTTAGCTCAAAGAAGTAGAGTACTTGGGTTCAAACCCTAGGCGGTCCGTGTTAAAAAAAGTATAAAATTTTTTTTTAAAGTTGTAGGGTTTAGGCTTAAGGTTGTTAATACGGTTAGCGGTTGGGGTTTAGGGTTTAGCTATAATGCAGTGTAACTGGATTTGACAGCCAGGTAGGCCATGTTGTAAAAATTAAAAATTGTACTCTGGGTTTAGGTTATGGTTAGTGTTCAGAGTTTACAGTACCATTAGGTCTAAGGGTTAGGATAAGGGCTTGGCTAACAAACTAGCAATTGACTGGTTAGCTCAACGGTCAGTGTGTGAGCCTTAAGAAGTAGAGTTCCTGGGTTCAAACTCCAGGCGGTCCATGTTATGGTTGGGGTTTAGGGTTTGCTGTAGCTGTGACGCAGTCTACCTTGGTTCAACCCCCAGGTGGGCCATGTTGAAGAAACTCAAAAGAGTTCCTTGGCTTTAGGTTAGGTTTGGTTTAGGTTGGGTTTAGTGTTCAGTGTTTGCAGTACCGTTATGTTTAAGGGTTAGGGTTTAGCTGACAAAGTAGCAATTGATCGTTTAGCTCAACGGTCAGTCAGTGTGTTAACCTTAAGAAGTGGAGTACGTGGGTTCAAACCCTAGGCGGTCCATGTTGAGAAAAGGATAAAATATTTTTATCAAGTTGTATTGTTTAGGCTTAAGGTTGTTGATACGGTTGGTTGTTGTTCAAGGTTGTTCATACGGTTAGGCTTAACCGTTTGAACAACCGTATGTTCATAAGGTTGTTCATACGGTTTCTTCATACGGTTAGGTTATTATTACTGTTGGGGTTTAGGGTTTATCTATGATGCAGTGTACCTTAATTCGACAACCAGGTAGGCCATGTTGAAAAAATTAAAAATTGTACTCTGGGTTTAGGTTAGGGTTTGTGTTCAGAGTTTACAGTATGGTTAGGTCTAAGGGTTAGGATTAGGGCTTGGCTAACAGACTAGCAATTGACTGGTTAGCTCAACGGTCAGTGTGTGAGCCTTAAGAAGTAGAGTACCTGGGTTCAAACCCTAGGCAGTCCATGTTAAAAGAGTATAAAAATATCAGAATGAAGCTAAAGGGTGTAGGCTTAAGGATTAATACAGTTGGGGTTTAGGGTTTGGTGTAGCTGTGATACAGTCTACCTTGGTAGGCCGTGTTGAATAAACTTAGAATCGTTCCTTGGCTTTAGATTAAGCTTAGGTTTGGTTTAGTGTTTACAATACCGTCAGGTGTAATGGTTAGGGTTTAGCTAACAAAGTAGCAATTGATCGGTTAGCTCAACGGTCAGTGTGGTTAGCCTTAAGAAGTAGGTAGCAATACCTCAACGGTCAGTGTGTTAGCCTTCAAAAGTAGAGTACCAGGGTTCAAACCCTAGGCGGTCCATGATAAGAAAAGTTTAAAAATATATTTATGAAGACAATGTATAATACAAATTTAGTTTGATTTGTTTTTGTTTTATTTGATGATAATACAATGTATAATACAATGTTTTGTTTTTTTAATTTTTTTTACAATTATTATTTTTTTAAATAATACAATGTATGTGATATAGGGTAAATGAGTGTGTTCTTTGATTATAGGAGACATGGGATCAGTGTTTTTTTAAATTTTTTTTTTAATTTATGAATTAATTTTTTTAGTGTGTTGTTTGTCTATAGGCGTCATGGGAACATTGTTTTTTTTAATCTATTAATTTATTTTTTTAATTTTTAATTTTTAATTTTTTAATTTTATTTATTTTAAAAAAGATGTTTTTTTTTTAGTGTTCCTTGTCTATAGGCATCATGGGAATAACGTTTTTTGTTAAATTTTTTTAAGTGTGTTACTTGTCCATAGGCGTAATGGGAATGTTTTTCTATTAATTTTTTTTTATTTATTTTAAAAAAAGTTTTTTTTAATTTTTTTTAGTCTGTTCCTTGTCTATAGGCATTATGGGAATAATTTTTTTTTTAATATTTTTAGAATATATTTAGTGTGTTGCTTGTCTATGGGCGTAATGGGAATGTATTTTTATAATTTTCATTATTATTTTTAATATTATATATTTTTTATGCATGTGGTTCCTTGTTTTTTATTCAAAAAATATATATAATAACACTAAAATAATGGTATAAAAAATTAAATAAAAATCATTGTTCCCATGAAGCATATAAACAATGGGAACAAATTTTTTCATTTAATTTTTTTTACCATTATTTTAGTATTATTATATTTTTTATGCATGTGGTTCCTTGTGCATTATTGGAAAAAGAAAATAATACGAAAATAATGGTAAAAAAATTAAATAAAAAACATTGTTCCCATTGTTTATAGGCGTCATGGGAACAATGTTTTTTATTTAATTTTTTTTACCATTATTTTAGTATTATTATATATTTTTTCAATAATACACAAGGTACCACATGCATAAAAAATATATAATACTAAAATAATGGTAAAAAAAATTAAATAAAAAGCATTGTTCCCATGACGCCTATAAACAATGTGAACAATGTTTTTTATTTAATTTTCTTTACCATTATTTTTGTATTATTATTTTTTTTTCAATAATGCACAAGGAACCACATGCATAAAAAATATAATAATACTAAAATAATGGTAAAAAAATTAAATAAAAAACATTGTTCCCATTGTTTATAGGCGTCATGGGAACAATGTTTTTCATTTAATTTTTTTTACCATTATTTTAGTATTATTATATATTTTTTCAGTAATGTACAAGGAACCATATGCATAAAAAATATAATAATACTAAAAAAATGGTAAAAAAATTAAATAAATAACATTGTTCCCATTGTTTATAGGCGTCATGGGAACAATGTTTATTTAATTTTTTTACCATTATTTTAGTATAATATATTTTTTATGCATTTGGTTCCTTGTGTATTATTGAAAAAAAATATAATAATACTAAAATAATGGTTAAAAAAATAAAATAAAATACTTTGTTCCCGTGACGCCTATAAACAATGGGAACAATGTTTTTTACAGATAATTGCAAGTCACCTGTCGGCGACGTATAGTCTAAGAGCGCATCAATTGGAATTTTACACGAGTTTATTGTCGAGCAACGCGAGTGTCAGGTCATAATTATTATTACATCACGTTCACTATGATCTCGGCAATGGTGACGATCGGCAAGGCATACTCCGATGATTTACGCTGGCGCATTGTTTACATGAGCCAAATACGGGGACTGAAAGCTGCAGACATAGCCTCTCTTACCTTCGTTAGCGAGCGGACTGTTCAGAGATATGTAGAACGCTACAAAGTTACCGGAGACGTCGCTCAGTTTGTTAGGAAGAACGGGCCTGCTAGGATGCTGACTGATCGAGAGGAGGCTTTGATCGTTCAAGCTGTGTTAAATAAGCCTGGTGTATGTCTGCATGAAATACAGACAATGCTCCAAGTTAGTGGAATTCAAGTCGACACTTCCACAATCTGTCGTACACTGCATAGGTTAGGGTTCACTTACCAGAAGATCAAGCATCTACCTCTGCAAAGAAGTGACAATGCTAGGCAGGCGTTTATGGCTGAAGTATCTGTGTATGACCCTTCTATGTTCATCTGGCTGGACGAAACTGGATGTGATCGACGTAATGCAGTTCGCCAGTATGGATATGGTCTTCGAGGCATGACACCTAGAAGCTTTACATTCAAGTCTTGGGGGAAACGGTACACTGCTATAGCTGCGATGTCACTTGATGGTGGGCTAGAGGATGTGTACTTAACTGAGGGCAATGTTAATGGCGATGAGTTTTTGAACTATGTACGGCGCAGCTTACTACCACTGTTGATGCCATTCAATGGTGCAAATCCCCAAGTCTGTTGTGATAATGGATAATGCATCGATTCATCATGTTGAGGAGATTGAGTCTACAATAAGAGGAGTTGGTGCTTTGGTTCTGTTTTTGCCACCATACAGTCCAGATCTGAATCCAGTAGAGGAGGTATTTGCAGAAGTAAAACACTCAATTCAACTCAACGATGCTGTTTTTCAATCTACCGCTAATCCCCGTGTACTGATTTCAATGGCATTTGCTGAAGTTAGCCAAGAACATTGCTTGTCATACATTAAAGATTCAGGATATATTGAATAATAGAATTGAATATTATAATGAAGTGATTAAATAATGCTGTTGCACAATTTGCATGATTGTTAACGTTGTTAGTCCATGCTCATAATGACTGTCGTCTCGGGGTGATTGCTTTCAGCTCAGCACGAATCAAATCCTTTTCTTCTGTATATTCTTGCTCACTCAATGCCCCAGCTTCATAAAGTGAATGGATATCTTTCAGTTGTTGTATATATTGGCTACGAAGTTGAACTACTTTAACAGGTGATGACGATGATCCAGCAGATGAAGGCTTAGTAGGTGTCGTTGATAGTGCAGATGCTATTGAGGACGCCATGTTTGTAAAAGCATGGGTCAAAGCAGATGCTTGGGTTTGCCTTCCTCCTTTACTTGAGAACATAGGCACTGACGGAGCTTCATCCAAACTTTTGTGAGTTCCCACGTCAACCATCTCGGCCCACAATCTGTACTGAATTTTCGTAAAATTGTCGCCGTGCTTGTCTTGTATTGATTGCATCAGGTCTTGCACACGTTTATTTTTTTCGTCGACTGCACTCACTTTCTTCTTTTTGGTAGGCGGAGGAGATAGGCTGTCAGGGTCAGAGTCTGAACCATCATAGTAGGTACGTTGAGGCGCCAACTCACACCAGAGAGTGCACGCTACTCCACGCGCGATCTTGCTCCAGACTTCTTTCAGATCATCTTCCGAGTGTATAGAAAGCTTTGAAGTACCTTTCATGAACCCAACATCATATTCTCGATCAGGAGAAAGAACTCCTTCGCCTAGCTGAGATGATAGCTCAGCCTTTAGGTGATCCAGCGAAGAAAAATTGCTTTGAGACAGATTGCGCAGCATGAAAATTTTTATTTCGGCCTTCCGGGTGGACTTAAAAACTCTGCAAGGAACGCTGAACTTGGTAGCCATCGAGGCAGCCATGGCCATGTGCTCAGATTACATTGATCACGTGCGCTTAGCCGCCTACTAACTCGCGCACTCATCGCTCGATATACTCGAGTAAATTCCAATTAATGCGCTCTTAGACTAAACGCCGCCGACAGGTGACTTGCAATTATCTGTACTTAATTTCTTTACCTTAATTTTAGTATTATTATATATTTTTTCAATAATACACAAGGAATCACATGCATAAAAATATATAATTCTAAAATAATACAAAATAAAATCAAATAAAAACATTGTTCCCATGACGCCTATTAACAATGGGAACAATGTTTTTTATTTAATTTTTTTACCATTATTTTAGTATTATTATGTTTTTTCAATTATGCACAAGGAACCACATGCATAAAAAATATAATAATATTAAAATAATGGTATTAAAAATTAAATAAAAAACATTGTTCCCATGACGCCTATAAACAATGGGAACAATGTTTTTTATTTAATTTTTTTTTTACCATTATTTTAGTATTATTATGTTTTTTATGCATGTGGTTCCTGGTGCATTATTGAAAAAAAATACAATTATACTAAAACAATGGTAAAAAAAATTAAATAAACACATTGTTCCCATTGTTTATAGGCGTCATGGGAACAATGTTTATTTAATTTTTTTTCCATTATTTTAGCATTATATATTTTTTATGCATGTGGTTACTTGTGTATTATTGAAAAAAATAATAATAATAGTAAAATAATGGTAAAAAAAAATTAAATGAAAAACATTGTTCCCTTGACGCCTATAAACAATGAGAACAATGTTTTTTATTTAATTTTTTTAACATTATTTCAGTTTTATTATATTTTCTATGCATGTGGTTCCTTGTGAATTATTAAAAATAATAATAATAATACGAAAATAATGGTCAAAAAATTAAATAAAAAACATTGTTCCTATTGTTTATAGGCGTCATGGGAACAATGTCTTTTATTTAATTTTTTTTACCATTATTTTAGTATTATATATTTTTTATGCATGTGGTACCTTGTGCATTATTGAAAAAATATATAATAATACTAAAATAATGGTAAAAAAATTAAATAAAAAACATTGTTCCCATGACGCTTATAAGCAATGGGAACAATGTTTTTTATTTGATTTTTTTAACCATTATTTTAGTATTATTATATATTTTTTCAATAATGCACAAGGAACCACATGCTTAAAAAATATATGATACTAAAATAATGGTAAAAAAATTTAAATGAAAAACATTGTTTGTTTGACGCCTATAAACAATTGGAACAATGTTTTTTATTTAATTTTTTTACCATTATTTTAGTATTATTGTATTTTTTATGTATGTGGGTCCTTGTGTATTATTGAAAAAAATAAAATAATACTAAAATAATGGTAAAAAAATTATATAAACTAGGCACCGAAGGTGCTTATGCCTAAACCCAGAGTACCCAGAGTTATGCGTACATGCCTGTCTGACTAAATACGCTGAACTGAAATACACAAGCAGTAATGAAAGTCTGCTGTTGCTAGTTGAACACTAAGTTAGTCTTTGCCTTCTATTTCCTCGTCCTCCACTGCCCCTTTGTTCTCTTCTCTTCTCCTCTGCCCCTTTGTTTTTGCTTGTTTTGGTGATTTAACTGGTTACAGGTGGTTTTTGCTGGTTTTAGCTGGTCATAGTTGGTTTTTGGTGGTTTTAGCTGGTTATAGTTGGTTATTGATGGTTTTAGCTGGTTATTGTTGGTTTTTGGTGGTTAAGCTGGTTTAGCTGGTTATAGTTGGTTTTTGGTGGTTAAGCTGGTCATAGTTGCTTCTGGTGGTTTAAGCTGGTCATAGTTGGTTATTGGTGGTTTTAGCTTGTAATAGATGGTCTTTCAAGGTTTTAGCTTGTCATAGTTGGTTTATTGTGGTTTTAGTTGGTTATTGTTGGTTTTTTGCTGTTTTAACTAGTTATATTTCGTTACTGGTGAGCTGGTTATAGTTGGTTTTTGGTGCTTTTAGCTAGTCATATTCAAGTAACACTATACACAAGCAACACTAAAAAAAATTTAATGATTCCTATAGACAAACAACACTAAAAAAATTAATTAATAAATAAAAAATTAAAGAATGAAAACATAAATTAAAAATTAAAAAAAGTTTAAAAAAAACTTTGATCACATTGTTTATAGGCGTCATGGGAACAATGTTTTTTTTTTTACCATTATTTTAGTATTTATTTTTTATGCATGTGGGTCCTTGTGTATTATTAAAAAATATAATAATACAAAAATAATAGTAAAAAAATTATATAAACTAGGCACCGAAGGTGCTTATGCCTAAACCCAGAGTACCCAGAGTTATGCGTACATGCCTGTCTGACTAAATATGCTGAACTGAAATACACAAGCAGTAATGAAAGTCTGCTGTTGCTAGTTGAAAACTAAGTTAGTCTTCGCCTTCTATTTCCTCGTCCTCCACTGCCCCTTTGTTCTCTTCTCGAATCAGCACCATCGTCACTCTGAGTTTGGTTTGCATCAGTTCCTTGTGTTTTTAAAATGAATATGTATTGTGTATGTAACCAGCAAAAACCACAAAAAACAACCACGACTGTGGGCGCAGAGTAGGCTCACACTAAGAAATTGGGCAACCCTAAAATCGCAACGATCGCGAGTAAGTAGATTGGCGGTGTATCCAAACTTTAATGTAATTCAGCAGACAGAACAATGGAGAGAGTGAGAGAATGAACAACAGAACTGGTTTTTATAGGAATACACAGAAATCTAATATTAGAATGATAAAGATAGTAACGAACAGTCATGAGATTAGTTAATGAGTTGAGTGTGAATGACAAAGATAGCAACGAACAGTCATGAGATTAGTTAATGAGTTGAGTGTGAATCCATGCATTGGCGCCAACATACCGCCCCTCCAAAGACGGAACGTCTTTCGTCAGTTACGTGTGAATGATAGCAATATTGATTCACTGTCAGCAGGTAAGAGTATGGCTAGTCTGGTGACTGGACGTTTGTACTTGCCATCGACAGTCTTCACAGTTGCTACTCGAACAAGTTCGTCTTTACCGGGATGGATTTCTACGACCTTTCCCAAAGGCCATTTGGTGGGAACAAGATGATCTTGGAGGATGACAATATCTCCCACAGACAAATTGCGTGATGGATGATGCCACTTTGTGAATCTGTTAATTAGTGTCAAATATTCATTTGACCACCTTTGCCAAAAGTGTTGTGTGATAGTCTGACAAAGCTGCCATCGTCGAGGAAGTGAAATGGAAAGAGATCTTACACCTGGTTCATCAGGCAGAGCTTGCAGAGGCTTCCCAATCAGGAAATGGCCGGGAGTAAGTGCTTCAATGCTGTCACTGTCTGGCAGAGTGGTGAGTGGGCGGCTATTTAGACATGCTTCTATCTGAGACAATATTGTCACGGCTTCTTCAAAAGTGAGCTTCATATTGCGAGTAACTGTCTTGAGATGACGTTTTGTCGACTTTACAGCTGCCTCCCAGAGTCCACCAAAGTGAGGGGAACTAGGAGGATTGAATTTCCATTCAATCTTCTGATCAGTGAAGAATCGGGAAATACTTTGCTGGGTGTCATCCTTTTCCAGGAAGTGGTAGAGTTCTTTGATCTCTCTATCTGCTCCAACGAAATTGGTGCCATTGTCACTCCATATGAGAGTGGGTAGTCCACGACGAGATACGAAGCGGCGCAAACAACTTAAGAAAGCCTCTGTAGTTAGATCACTAACAAGCTCTAGATGAACAGCTTTTACTGCAAGGCAAACAAACACACAGATGTATGTCTTGACTACAGTAGGCTTACGTACATATCCATGTTTTACCAACAGCGGTCCAGCATAGTCTACACCAACTTTGTCAAACACAGAACTGGGTGTTATTCTCTCAACTGGCAACTGGCCGAGTAGTTGTGGTCGTGGTCTCATAGCAGATTTGCGACATGTGACGCAGGAGCGAGTGATGGCTCTAATAGTGTTTCTTCCTCTCACAATGTGGTAATGTTGTGATAGAGATGCTGCAAGTAGTGTGGGTCCAGCGTGAGATAGTCTCTGATGTTCTGTCCATATGAGTGATTTGACCACTGGATGCTTGCCACTCAGGATAATAGGATGTCTTGTGTCATAGGAGACGTTGCTGAGTTCCCTTCTTCCACCGACACGTAATAGACCTACGGAATCAAGAAAGGGATGTAGAGAGAGGATTGAGCTAGAGCGGCTTAAGCGTTTCTTCTTCTCGAGAGAGGTTATCTCAGTAAGATAATACTCGTGTTGCATTGCCTTCAGCCAGTAGTGCTCAGCGTTTAACAATTCTGAAGTGGTCAAATATTTGTTGCAGGTGTTTCTTTTCACGGCGTCACGGCAGTTTTCAGTAAATCTCATGATCCTGGCAGTGACACGTTTGAGTTTCTTGAAGTCTGAGTATCTATCAAGGGGGAAAATCGTTTCATTCTGAACTGAGCTGGCTATGAGAGTGACGTCCCTCTCTTCTTCTGAAACAGTGATGGGAAGGTGAGAATAGTGCAGCCAGTAATCTGGTGATTGTTGCAGCCATTTAGGTCCTTTCCACCAGATGTGATGAGTGATGAGCTCTGAAGGGAGCAGTCCTCGAGAAGCACAGTCAGCAGGGTTTTCTCCAGTTGGCACGTATTTCCAATGGCTCGGAGGAATGAGGTTGACAATTGCTGAGACTCGATTTCCTACGAATGTCTTGAACTTTCGTGGCGAACCATCCAACCAACTGAGTACGATTGTGCTGTCACACCAAGCATGAACATGAGAGAGTGGGATTTCCAAGGCTTTGCTAGTGTGATGTAGTAACTGGGCTAGAAGCTTGGCTCCGCAGAGTTCCAAGCGCGGAATTGTTTGCCTTTTGAGAGGAGCCACCTTTGCTTTAGAAATGACAAGGGCACTTTGGATAAGTGTGCGTGAGGTTGCTCTGAGATAGATCACAGCGGCATAGGCAGACTCAGATGCGTCACAGAAACCATGCAGTTCTAGCGTTACAGCTTTACCAGCACAATTGGAGTAACAGCGTGGGATCCTAACCTCTGCTAACAAATGGAGTTCACTCTTCCAGGTACACCAGGCGTCACAAATGCTTGAAGGTAGACTATCATCCCAGTCCACATTTTGTTCCCAGCATCGCTGAAGCAGGATCTTGGCAATGATCATCACGGGTGAAAACCAACCGAGCACATCAAAGGTCTTCGCGACATCTGACACGAGCATTCTCTTTGTGAGTTCAACCTGGGAGGGAAGAGAAGGATCAAGAGAGGAGATAGAGATTGAGAGTGTGTCCGAAGCATGGTTCCACACAATACCGAGAGCTTTGGTGCATGGATCAACCTCAATCGTGATCGTCTGAAAATCAGGATCTTTGAGTTCAGAAGGAATGGAATTAAGAACTGCGGGATCAGAGGAGTGCCATTTGCGTAGAAGAAAACCGCCACGACTGAAAAGAGATTGTAATTGCTTCTGAATGTTGATGGCCTCGGCTACGGTGTCAGCTCCTGTCAGACAGTCATCAACATAGAAGGAGCTGAATGCTATCTTTGCAGCCAACGGATATTCATGAGCAAGATCTTGAGCATTCTGTTTTAGACTCATGTTGGCAGCAAAGGAAGATGCAGACACACCAAATGTTATTCTGGTCATTCGATAATCAATCAGGGGTTCCGTGGTGTTCTCTCGCCATACAAAGCGATGTAGATCTTTATCTTCTGGCACTAGCTTCACTGCTCGATACATCTTGCTTACGTCTGCAGACAAAGCTATGCGGTGACAGCGGAAACGGAGTAGTACATCGATGAGTGGTGGGTGTACAGTTGGACCAATCATCAAGGTGTCATTGAGTGAGACTCCTGTTGATGTTTTTGCAGAGGCGTCAAACACAACTCTGAGTTTGGTTGTAGTACTTTGCTCCTTGACAGCGTGCATTGGAAGGTAGAAGGTTTTGGCTGTTTCCTTGTCCATATCAATAGATGGCACAGGTTCTGCATGACCAAGAGTAAAATACTCCTTTACAACCTTGGCAAATGGCTCAAATTCTTTACGATTGCGGAGTGATTTTTCCAAGGAGGTGAATCTTCTCACAGCTTGGTATCTTGATTCTCCAAGAGATTTAGCATCAGGTTTTTTAGGCAGAGGTATGACGAATGTCCCATCCTTCAAGCGACGGTGATTGTCTTTGAAGTGTTGAACTACAGCTTTCTCTTCAAGAGAGTAGGCATCTTCTGGTTTGAAAGCTTCTATCTCCCAGAATTTTCTCAGAAGTGTATCTGTGGAAGAGACAGAGATGTGACAGGTTATCTCGTGCTTAGTTGGCATGTCAAATAGACGAGTTCTTCCTGCGAGTACCCAGCCAAACTTAGTATTCCAAGCGGAAGGTGTGTCGGTAGGACCAACGCGTCGACCATCCAGCATTACTAGTCCACAGACGTCAATACCCAGCAGTATGTCAACTCTACCAGGCTCATTGAATTGGGGATCAGCAAGTTGTAATCCTTTAATGTGTTTCCAGTGCTGATGATGGATGACAGGTTGTAGTGGTAGCTCAGACGTGATCTTCTGGATGGTGAGGGCAGTTACAGACATCTTGTCATTTGGAGAGAATAAAGGTGAAAGTTGAAGAGAAACTGTAGAACGAGATGAACCTCCGGTGCTCCCAGCTACTCTGGCAACCGTCACATTATTTGGCGTCCTGTGCAATCGTAGTGACTGAGCAATTCATTCTGTTACTAGCGAGACAGTAGATCCAGTGTCTAGTAGAGCTCTGGCTTTTATGGTGTTACCATTTGGACTTTGTACCAAGACTTGACAGGTCATCAAAAGGGAGGTTGATTTTTCTTCAGTAGCAACGTTGGATGAAACAACGGTTTCAGAGCGTGTAGTAGTGCTCAGATTTGTTGAAGCGTTCTCAGGAGGTGTTGATCTGAAGAATTGGTCAGAATGTATCAGAGTGTGATGAAGCTTTTGGCATTTTCGACAGCGGTGAGAACTGGTGCACTGTTTGGCTGAGTGACCAGGTTGTAGGCAATTGTAACAAAGATTGTGCTCTGTGACCATGGCCGCCATCCTATCTTGTGGCATTCCCTTGAATTTGGAGCATAAGTAGAGACGATGGTTCTCCCCACAGACGACACAGCTAGGCTGATATAGAGAAGGATGGGCTACGTATGAAACAGGGTCCGTAGATCTTTTGTTTACATTCGCGTGGAAGCCAGGTTTTGGAGACTTCCTTGATGGGATGTCTTCTGGGGCAATAGCTTGAGCTCGCTCGTTGAGGAATTTCATCAAGACTTCTATGTTTGGGTTTTTGTAACATCTTTGTGTTCTTTCCGCCATTCAATCCGAGTGGTATCATCCATGAAGTTTTCATAACAGGCCGTTAAGAAGGAAGAAAGGTCTTCTTCTCCCATGAGCTTCAGTGCACGCCAGTGTTGCATGAAGTTCTCGTGTACCTTGGTCAATTCTCGGCTGGATCCTGACTTCATTGATGGAGGATTGATCAATGCTTTGACGTGGGCTCTGTGGATGGTACGTGGCTGGTCGTATTTCTCAGTGAGGCACTCGACTGCTTCATCATATTGGTTTCCAGTGTGAGACAAACCGGCGATGATACCCTTGGCAGTCCCATCAGCCAGTGATTGCCGCAGGTACGCCATTTTCTCTGCTGAATTAAGGTCTGATCGGTCGTGGATGGCGATCTTGAACTGGTCCCAAAAGGTTCTCCAGTGTAAGACCTCACCGTCAAACTTTGGAGTCTCCAACTTAGCTAATCTGATGTTCTTTGACGCAGCTGGGGCAGGAGCAACAGATGAAGGAGTATGCATGCGAGATAATGCGTCAAGCTCGTCACAAAGCTTGCGTAAGTTTAATCCACAGTCGAACAAGCACGTGCTGATCTTGTGGAGAGCGTCAGTCAATTCGTCCATCTCTTCAGTAGTACAGGAGCTCATGGCTAGCCGCTTGGTGTCAGAGAAAGAGGTTCCGAGATCAGAGATCTTCTGTAAGTAACTTTTGACAAGGTGGATGTTGCTCGGGTCATCTCTTGCAATCTTCATTACTTGTTCTGAGATAGAACTGAGCTCTTGGTCTATGTCTTGTAGATAACGAGAAGCTCTTTTGAAAGGAGTCATTTCCGTAGCTGCAGAACAGAGTCGTATGATTTGCTGTATTTCACTGGAGATACGTGACACTTCAACATCTTGTTCATCGTAGACAATTTGTTCTCGAGCCAGGGCTTCGTCTAGAGCATCATCATCTGGCAGCGCGTCTACAACCATGTCATGTCGACGTTTGAAGGATTTGTCGAGTGACTTCAGCTTTTCAGCCAGTTCTTGAGCGTTTATAAGAAGCTGAGTGCTTGATGGCTCTGCCTTGAGCTTGGCTAAAGTAGTTGCAACTCGTGTGATGCTTCCCTTGACCGTGCCTCTTCTCCGTTTGAGCTGAGAGAGGGAAGCTGCAGTCTCTCCTGTTTCGTCACCCATGATGTAGGTACAGCTAGAAGAGAAAGTTTTGCCGTGTTCAGAGTTAGAGAGTAGTTTTCCGGGGCCTAGTAGTGGCAGCAAGGAACTATCTTCTCCAGGACTTGGTATGGATATATAAATCCGGCTCGGTGGACCATAAATGTGGGCGCAGAGTAGGCTCACACTAAGAAATTGGGCAACCCTAAAATCGCAACGATCGCGAGTAAGTAGATTGGCGGTGTATCCAAACTTTAATGTAATTCAGCAGACAGAACAATGGAGAGAGTGAGAGAATGAACAACAGAACTGGTTTTTATAGGAATACACAGAAATCTAATATTAGAATGATAAAGATAGTAACGAACAGTCATGAGATTAGTTAATGAGTTGAGTGTGAATGACAAAGATAGCAACGAACAGTCATGAGATTAGTTAATGAGTTGAGTGTGAATCCATGCATTGGCGCCAACAACGACCAACTAAAACCACCATAAACAATCTATAACCAATTAAACCACCAAAACCAGCCAAAACCACCAATAACCAACTATAATCAGCTAAAACCGCAAAAAAAACTATAACCAGCTAAACCACCGATAAACAAATGTAACAAGCTAAAAAAGCAACAATAACAAGTTAAAACCAGCAAAAACATGTTTTTTTGTAGTTATGGTTATTTTTTTTTGGTTTTAACAGATACATTGTTTCGCTGGTTATAGTTGGTTTTTGGTGGTTTTAGCGGGTTATAGTTGGTTTTTGGTGGTTTTAGCTGGTTATAGTTGGTTTTTGGTGGTTTTAGCTGGTTATAGTTGGTTTTTGGTGGTTGTAGCTGGTTATATATGGTTTTTGGTGGTTTTAACTGGTTATACTTGGTTATTGGTGGTTTTAGCTGGTAATAGTTGATAATTTGTGGTTTAGCTGGATATAGATGGTTTTGGTGGATATGGTTGTTTCTGGTGGTTTTAACAGATTATAGTTGGTTATTGGTGATTTATCTGGTTATACATGGTATAGCTGGTTATGGTTGGTTTTTGGTGGTTTCAGCTGGTTTTTGTTGGTTATTGGTGATTTTAGCTGGTTATAGTTGGTTATTGGTGGTTTCAGCTAGTTATAGTTGGTTATTTGCGGTTTTAGCTGGTCATAGTTGTTTGTTGGTGGTTTAAGCTGGTTTAGCTAGGTTATAGTTGGTTTTTGGTGGTTAAGCTGGTCATAGTTGGTGTTTGGTGGTTTAAGCTGGTCTAAGTTGGTCATTGGTGGTTTTAGCTGGTTATAGTTTGTTATTGGTGGTTTTAGCTGGTTACAGTTGAATGGCTCAGTGCAAAAAGGGGATAAGTACCAATTTTATTATTTTGAGAAAAAAGGGATTAAAGTTCAAGTATTTTTGATTGCTATATTTAGCTATTGCTATAAATACACAGATTCTAAATAACGCCTAGTTATGCTATTAAATAGCTTTGCAGTAGAGCAGTGAAGCAACAGAATCCTATGGCACTTTGCACAAAGAAAGACGAAGGATAAGGCTACAAATCTGTAGTAAAATATCAAATTTGAAAAAATTGTCACTTATCCCCTTTTTGCATTGAGCCATTCAGTTGGTCATTGGTGGTTTATCTTGTTATGTTGGTTATTCGTGGTTTTAGCCTGCTATAGTTGGTTTTTGGTGGTTTAAGCTGGTTATAGTAGGTTATTGGTGGTTTAAGCTGGTCATAGTTGGATTTTGGTAGTTTAAGCAGCCCATAGTTGGTTATTGGTGGTTAAGCTTGTTATAGTTGGTTATGCGTGGTTTATCTATCTGGTCATAATTGGTTTTTGGTGGTCTAAGCTGGTTTAGCTGGTTACATTTGGTTTTTGGTGGCTGAGCTGTTCATAGTTGGTTTGTGGTGGTTTAAGCTGGTCATAGTTGGTTTTTGGTGGTTTAAGGTGTCTATAGTTGGTTTTAGCCTGTTATTGTTGATTTTTGGTAGATTAAGCTTGTTAAGTTGGCCATAGATGGTTTTTGTTGGTTTTACCAGGTTATATTAGGTTATTGGTGGTTTAAGCTAGTTATAGTTGGTTATTTGCGGTTTTAGCTGGTTATAGTTGTTGATTAGTGGTTTTCGCTAGTTACAGTTGGTTATTTGCGGTTTTAGCTGGTTATAGTTGGTTATTGGTGGTTAAAGCTGGTTATAGTATGTTTTAGTAGCTTATAGTTCGTTATTGGTGGTTTTGGCTGGTTTTGGTGATTTAACTGGTTATCGATGGTTTATGCTGGTTTTTGCTAGTCATTGTTTATTTTTGGTTGTTTTGGCTTGTTTTGGTGATTTAACTGGTTACAGATGGTTTTCCTGGTTTTAGCTAGTCATAGTTGGTTTTTGGTGGTTTTAGCTGGTTGTAGTTGGGTATTGATGGTTTTCGCTGGTTATTGTTGGTTTTTGGTGGTTTAAGCTGGTTTAGCTGATTATAGCTGGTTTTTGGTGGTTTTTGGTGGTTTTTGCTGGTTATAGTTGGTTATTGATGGTTTTAGCTGGTTATTGTTGGTTTATGGTGGTTTAGCTGGTTTAGCTGGTTATAGTTGGTTTTTGGTGGTTAAGCTGGTCATAGTTGCTTTTGGTGGTTTAAGCTGGTCATAGTTGGTTATTGGTTGTTTTAGCTTGTAATAGATGGTCTTTCGAGGTTTTAGCTTGTCATAGTTGGTTTTTGGTGGTTTTAGTTTATTGTTGGTTTTTTGCATTTTTAACTAGTTATATTTCGTTACTGGTTGTTTCAGCTGGTTATAGTTGGTTTTTGGTGCTTTTATCTAGTCATAGACAAGTAACACTATACACAAGCAACACTAAAAAAATTTAATGACGCCTATAAACAAACAACACTAAAAAAATTAATTAATAAATAAAAAATTAAAGTATGAAAAGAAAAATTAAAAATTAAAAAGTTTAAAAAAATATTGATCACATGTCGCCTATAATCAAAGAACACACTCATTTACCCTATATTATCACATACATTGTAGTATTTAAAAAAATAATAATTGTAAAAAATTAAAATAAAACACAACATTGTATTAGGGAGACACGGTAGTGTCTCCCTATGTAGGGTTGAACGAGAAAACAAGATGGCGGCTACATACAATGTATTAGCGTTCAAACGCTGATATTTCGCCTGGTGATGAATTTTATACGTCCAAAGACACTTAAATCTGCTATCTGGCGTTGCCCCATCTTACAGTAGCAAGGAGATTGCTCGAGATTGTTACTAAAGTGACGAACCTGGAAACGGTGAAAATCGAGTTTCGTCATCTTCGTTTTCTTTCTTTCTTTCTTTCTTTCTTCCACTCGCCTAGCACCTTTACGTGAGCAGTACCGAGACCAAAACACCCACGAACAGTCGTGAAATTCTCCTGGCATGTGCCTTTTGAACTTAGTTTTTAGCGCAACGGCGATATAAATTCCGCGATTTCTCGATCGTGATCCATTGTCAGCTAAGTGTTAGACGCCATTAATAATTATAGTGATTGCGCAATACGCACGTGACCAAGCTGTGGTTAGCGCACGTGACCAAGCACAAGCTTGAGTATCGCTACGCCGTATAGATCACGGAGAACACATATTTGTCTGGAGTCTTCGAAGAACGGTAAGCTAGCAAGCGCAGAATCACCATTCTGCCTTGCCAGATAATTATAACCGCCGTAAACAAGTGTGGGCGGGGCTCGTATGCACTGTATTCATGCATGCGTAGGCGAGCTGATATCTACGGCATAAGAATTATTTAGCTACAAGTTTAAAATTGTTAATAATAAAGAAAAGCCATCAACAACAGGAAAACCAAACCAATGGTGGAAACAAAGATGGCACAGTAATTGCATGATAATTATCATTGAACTGTACTACACTGAAAAAGAAAAAAAGGACACAAACAAGAAAATTAAAAAGATTTCTATCGAAATCAAAAGGATGTAGGGTTGTGAAATCTACCACTGGTCAACAATGTAAACTAACAAGGAACAAGCATGGAATGGTAACACGATTGACTTGCTAACAGACCATAGATCCCTACATCAGTGGCTGTACATATAAGCTGTCACAAGCTGAATGCACGTCAGGTGTCAGTCAACAGCAACAAGCTAAGCTGAACTAGCTATAGCCAACTACAGCAGCCACTGATGTAGGGATCTATGGTCTGTTAGCAAGTCAATCGTGTTACCATTCCATGCTTGTTCCTTGTTAGTTTACATTGTTGACCAGTGGTAGATTTCACAACCCTACATCCTTTTGATTTCGATAGAAATCTTTTTAATTTTCTTTTATACATTGTATTATCATCAAATGAAAAAAAATCAAACAATTTGAATTATACATTGTCTTGACAAATACTTTTATACTTTTCTTAATGGTGCACGCAACAAATTAATATTCACGGCGGTGCGCGTTGCTTTGGTCAGTGTTTCTGGAAAACTAAAGCAGTGGACAGAGCGATATTAGCAGTATAGCAAGTGCGTCTAGATAGCTAATCGTATAATGAATCTTAATCGGCTAGCTTGCTCGTAAGAAAAAGGAGATACGCGGTCGTGTTTATGCATAAAACTCGGCGACCAAGACTTCTGTGAGCTCAAGATTCCAGAAATGCAAGTTTCAGCATGGCTACAATCTAGTAACAGAACGATTTTTTCCATAGCGCACCGTTGTCGGTCGAGCACCGTTGTCGGTCGAGCAGAATGGAATTTCCCGTTTTTCTCAGCAGTGTGAAATTTATTTACAAAAATCGTTCTGTTACTAGATTGTAGCCTTGCTGAAACTTGCATTTCTGGAATATTGAGCTCACAGAAGTCTTGTTTGCCGAGTTTTATGCATAAACACGTCGATCATGGACCGCGTCGCTCCGTTTTCTTGCGAGCAAGCTAGCCCGTTAAATTTCGTGATACGAGTAGCTTTCCAGACTCACTTGCTATACTGCTAATATCGCTCTGTCTGCTGCTTTAGTTTTCCAGAAGCACTGACCATAGCAACGCGCAGCGCCGTGAATATTAATTAGTTGCGTGCACCCTTAACATGGATAGCCTAGGGATTGAACCCTGGTATTCTACTTCTCAATTGAGGCTAACACTGACCGTTGAGGTGACTGATCCATTGCTACCTTGTTAGCTATATCCTAAACCTTAAAACTAACGGTGTCATGGGAACAATGTTTTGTATTTTTTTACCATTATTTTAGTATAATATATTTTTTATGCATGTTGTTCCTTGTGTATTATTGAAAAAAAATATAATAATACTAAAATAATGGTAAAAAATTAAATAAAAAACATTGTTCCCATTGTTTATAGGCGTCATTGGAACAATGTTTTTTATTTAATTTTTTTTACCATTATTTTAGTGTTATTATATATTTTTTCAATAATACACAAGGAAACACATGCATAAAAAATATATAATACTAAAATAATGGTAAAAAAAATTTAAAAAAAATCATTGTTCCCATTGTTTATAGGCGTCATGGGAACAATGTTTTTTATTTAATTTTTTTACCATTATTTTAGTATTATATATTTTTTATGCATGTGGTTCCTTGTGCATTATTGAAAAAAAAATTAATACTAAAATAATGGTTAAAAAATTAAATAAAAAACATTGATCCCATGACGC
This sequence comes from Haliclona indistincta, assembly GCA_964017065.1. NCBI lineage: Eukaryota > Metazoa > Porifera > Demospongiae > Haplosclerida > Chalinidae > Haliclona > Haliclona indistincta. The sequence continues at coordinate 11,124,622 of OZ024784.1, forward strand.
CTATAACTCTTTGACCTCTGAAAACTTGTAAAATTACAAAGCTACTTAATATTCATGGTAAGTGACCACTTATTAATAATTTATTAATAACACAAGTTATAATGGTTATTGTACAGGAAATGAGATGCAGGCGGCATTCAAGTACCGTGAAACCACCCCCTCTGTCGGCATGGAAGCGGAACCTTCATCTTTACAAGTTTCCGGTTTCGGCCCTTTGAGGATCAAAGGATCCGACCCTGTGAAGAACATATTTTTTTTTTTTTTTTTTTAAGAGACAGATATGAACTGTGTGAATGATAAGATATGTTTGTAGTGTCTGTGTGTGTCTAGCCGAAGGGGCCTGAGCCGCTTGCAAGAGGAAGAAGCGAGCGAGCAAGCGAGATAGCTAGCTGCACTTACTTCTGTCTATTGGTCAATGGCAAGCATTCAGAACTGGTAGGAATTACTGGCGCAGTCATCTAAATGTACCTGGATAGCTGCAATCAGTCACACAATCCGGAAATGCTGAGTACAAGAGCTCTCAAAATTCGCCATAGTTCCAGACAAGAAGAAACCACGCCCACAGTGACACGCCCAACAACGAACTGACGACGTGGTCTGGTCGTCAACGCGTGGGTGCATGGGTTAAAGTCACGTGCTCCATCCCATCTAGCTCAGTTGTCAAAGAGATAAACAATGGAAACAATGTTTTTTATTTAAATTTTTTACCATTATTTTAGTATTATTATATTTTTTATGCATGTGGTTCCTTATGCATTATTGAAAAAATATATAATAATACTAAAATAATGGTAAAAAAATTAAATTAAAAACATTGTTCCCATGACGCCTATAAACAATGGGAACAATGTTTTTTATTTAATTTTTTTTACCATTATTTTAGTATTATTTGATTTTTTTTCAATAATGCACAAGTAACCACATGCATAAAAAATATATAATACTAAAATAATGGTAAAAAAATTAAATAAAAAACATTGTTCCCATGACGCCTATAAACAATGGGAACAATGTTTTTTATTTAATTTTTTTACCATTATTTTAGTTTTATTATATTTTTCATGCATGTGGTTCCTTGTGCATTATTGAAAAAAAATCAAATAATACTAAAATAATGGTAAAAAAAATTAAATAAAAAACATTGTTCCCATTGTTTATAGGCGTCATGGGAACAATGTTTTTAATTTAATTTTTTTACCATTATTTTAGTATTATTATATATTTTTTCAATCATACACAAGGAACCACATGCATAAAAAATATATAATACTAAAATTATGGTAAAAAAATGAAATAAAAAACATTGTTCCCATGACGCCTATAAACAATGGGAACAATGTTTTTTATTTAATTTTTTTTACCATTATTTTAGTATAATTTTATTTTTTTTCAATAATGCACAAGGAACCACATGCATAAAAAATATAATACTAAAATAATGGTAAGAAATTAAATAAAAAACATTGTTCCCATTGTTTATAGGCGTCATGGGAACAATGTTTTTTATTTAATTTTTTTAACCATTATTTTAGTATTATATATTTTTTCAATAATGCACAAGGAACCACAAGCATAAAAAATATAATAATGCTAAAATAATGGTAAAAAATTTAAATAAAAAACATTGTTCCCATTGTTTATAGGCGTCATGGGAACAATGTTTTATATTTAATTTTTTAACCATTATTTTAGTATTATATATTTTTTATGCATGTGGTTCCTTGTGCATTATTGAAAAATAATTTAATAATACTAAAATAATGGTTAAAAAATTAAATAAAAAACATTGTTCCCATGACGCCTATAAACAATGGGAACAATGTTTTTTATTTAATTTTTTTACCATTATTTTAGTTTTATTATATTTTTTATGCATGTGGTTCCTTGTGCATTATTGAAAAAAAAATCAAATAACACTAAAATAATGGTAAAAAAAATTAAATAAAAAACATTGTTCCCATTGTTTATAGGCGTCATGGG
>OZ024784.1:11126801-11363880 GCA_964017065.1 Haliclona indistincta
TGCAGACAGCAGCTGGAGTGGTTGTCACTAGTGTGCACAAGCAAGCTGAGTTCATTTGGCTTGGGAGAGGACCTTGGAAGGCGGAAGAACACGATGAATCAGACTGGTTGTGCTTTGAGTATAGTACGTATAACTGCATGGACTAGAGTAGCAGTGCCTCAGAATCTGTGTTGGTAAGTAATATAGAATTCTTGGCTGTAATATAATACTGGCATCCAGCTGTAGGATAAGGTGTGGGCTTGATCACTGAATGAGTAACGGCTGCAGTGACTTGTTAAAGAGTGGAATTGATAGTAGCAACATACTGTGATATCCAGTGAGAATGATGGTGGGTTCTCCAGCAGTGTCAGTATGAGCCTGGAGTCTAGTGAGCTTAAATACCATACCATACCTTGATGTCTATAAATTCACTATAATGTAGAAACAGACTACCAGCCGCTCAGTGTGGTGTCATTCATGTACATGCACTATTGTATATGAGGGGTCAATAAGAGCGGTCTTCATCCAATCTGTGCAAGTCTTTACCACAAGGTACTTGTGTAGTTATGTCAATACACGTATACTAGCAGTACTTGATGGTGATGAGGTGTGCTGTTTGAGTGAGTTGGGTACACAATAATTATGCTGGTTATTGACTTTTCCTGCCCTGTAGTAACAATAAACTAACTAACCAATATCTCTCTCTCCCTCCCAACCAACTGACTGACTAACAAAAGAATCAAGACCAATGGTGCTATTTGTTCGAACTCTAAAACATTGATCCTTGCCGGGATCAAGTCCAATGGTGCCGCAGTCTCTCACACAGAAATTCCTGTTACCATTGATGGTAACTGGTTGTGCAATTTACCAGTCCACATGTACATGTCCCTGTTCTATCATAGAATGATACCACCAGAACACAGGATTCCTATTAATTTACATCGAGGATGCTCTAACCATGTGCTTGTAGTCCAGTCTATTCTCTCAGCAAAAAAAAAACAATTGTATGACTGTATTTTCATAAAAAACTTTCGTGTTCATAACTCCAACTATTAGTATTCATGTGCATTCATCCTCATTATCATCTGATCAGTATCTGTTGCTTAATTTCTGGTTTTGCTTACCTGAGAAATTTACTGAGTCACTGGTACCTCCATCACTTGCATGTATAAGAATTTCTTTGTAATTCTCAGTAATTGGTAACACATCACACTAGCTGAAGAGGTCAAGAAGATACACTGCATGCTATTAACACGCTACGATATGACTCAGCACTCCATTACACTGTCGATGATACAATAATTATTTGCTTGATGTCTTTCAATGGTAAGAAATTAAATAAAAAACATTGTTCCCATTGTTTATAGGCGTCATGGGAACAATGTTTTTTATTTAATTTTTTAACCATTATTTTAGTATTATATATTTTTTCAATAATGCACAAGGAACCACAAGCATAAAAAATATAATAATGCTAAAATAATGGTAAAAAATTTAAATAAAAAACATTGTTCCCATTGTTTATAGGCGTCATGGGAACAATGTTTTATATTTAATTTTTTAACCATTATTTTAGTATTATATATTTTTTATGCATGTGGTTCCTTGTGCATTATTGAAAAATAATTTAATAATACTAAAATAATGGTTAAAAAATTAAATAAAAAACATTGTTCCCATGACGCCTATAAACAATGGGAACAATGTTTTTCATTTAATTTCTTACCATTATTTTAGTATTATATTTTTTATGCATGTGGTTCCTTGTGCATTATTGAAAAAAAATAAAATAATACTAAAATAATGGTAAAAAAAATTAAATAAAAAACATTGTTCCCATTGTTTATAGGCGTCATGGGAACAATGTTTTTTATTTAATTTTTTTATCATTTTTTTACAATTATTATATATTTTTTCAATAATGCACAAGGAACCACATGCATAAAAAATATATAATACTAAAATAATGGTAAAAAAATTAAATAAAAAACATTGTTCCCATGACGCCTATAAACAATGGGAACAATGTTTTTTATTTAATTTTTTTACCATTATTTTAGTTTTATTATATTTTTTATGCATGTGGTTCCTTGTGCATTATTGAAAAAAAAATCAAATAACACTAAAATAATGGTAAAAAAAATTAAATAAAAAACATTGTTCCCATTGTTTATAGGCGTCATGGGAACAATGTTTTTAATTTAATTTTTTTACCATTATTTTAGTATTATTATATATTTTTTCAATCATACACAAGGAACCACATGCATAAAAAATATATAATACTAAAATTATGGTAAAAAAATGAAATAAAAAACATTGTTCCCATGACGCCTATAAACAATGGGAACGATGTTTTTTATTTAATTTTTTACCATTATTTTAGTATTATTTTATTTTTTTTCAATAATGCACAAGGAACCACATGCATAAAAAATATAATACTAAAATAATGGTAAGAAATTAAATAAAAAACATTGTTCCCATTGTTTATAGGCGTCATGGGAACAATGTTTTTAATTTAATTTTTTTTACCATTATTTTAGTATTATTATATATTTTTTCAATAATGCACAAGGAACGACATGCATAAAAAATATAATAATACTAAAATAATGGTAAAAAATTAAATAAAAAACATTGTTCCCTTGACGCCAATGTTTTTTATTTAATTTTTTTACCATTATTTTAGTATTATTGTATTTTTTATGCATGTGGGTCTTTGTGTATTATTGAAAAAAATATAATAATACTAAAAATAATAATGGTAAAAAATTATATAAACTAGGCACCGAAGGTGCTTATGCCTAAACCCAGAGTACCCAGAGTTATGCGTACATGCCTGTCTGACTAAATACGCTGAACTGAAATACACAAGCAGTAATGAAAGTCTGCTGTTGCTAGTTGAACACTAAGTTAGTCTTTGCCTTCTATTTCCTCGTCCTCCACTGCCCCTTTGTTCTCTTCTCTTCTCTTCTCCTCTGCCCCTTTGTTTTTGCTTGTTTTGGTGATTTAACTGGTTACAGGTGGTTTTTGCTGGTTTTAGCTGGTCATAGTTGGTTTTTGGTGGTTTTAGCTGGTTATAGTTGGTTATTGATGGTTTTAGCTGGTTATTGTTGGTTTTTGGTGGTTAAGCTGGTTTAGCTGGTTATAGTTGGTTTTTGGTGGTTAAGCTGGTCATAGTTGCTTTTGGTGGTTTAAGCTGGTCATAGTTGGTTATTGGTGGTTTTAGCTTGTAATAGATGGTCTTTCAAGGTTTTAGCTTGTCATAGTTGGTTTATGGTGGTTTTAGTTGGTTATTGTTGGTTTTTTGCTGTTTTAACTAGTTATATTTCGTTACTGGTGAGCTGGTTATAGTTGGTTTTTGGTGCTTTTAGCTAGTCATAGTCAAGTAACACTATACACAAGCAACACTAAAAAAAATTAATGACTCCTATAGACAAACAACACTAAAAAAATTAATTAATAAATAAAAAATTAAAGAATGAAAAGATAAATTAAAAATTAAAAATTAAAAAAAGTTTAAAAAAAACAGATCACATTGTTTATAGGCGTCATGGGAACAATTTTTTTTTTTTACCATTATTTTAGTATTTATTTTTTATGCATGTGGGTCCTTGTGTATTATTAAAAATATATAATAATACAAAAATAATAGTAAAAAAATTATATAAACTAGGCACCGAAGGTGCTTATGCCTAAACCCAGAGTACCCAGAGTTATGCGTACATGCCTGTCTGACTAAATATGCTGAACTGAAATACACAAGCAGTAATGAAAGTCTGCTGTTGCTAGTTGAAAACTAAGTTAGTCTTTGCCTTCTATTTCCTCGTCCTCCACTGCCCCTTTGTTCTCTTCTCGAATCAGCACCATCGTCACTCTGAGTTTAGTTTGCATCAGTTCCTTGTGTTTTTAAAATGAATATGTATAGTGTATGTAACCAGCAAAAACCACCAAAAACAACCACGACCAACTAAAACCACCATAAACAATCTATAACCAATTAAACCACCAAAACCAGCCAAAACCACCAATAACCAACTATAATCAGCTAAAACCACAAAAAAAAACTATAACCAGCTAAACCACCAATAAACAAATGTAACAAGCTAAAAAAGCAACAATAACAAGTTAAAACCAGCAAAAACAAATGTTTTTTTGTAGTTATGGTTGTTTTTTTTTGGTTTTAACAGATACATTGTTTCGCTGGTTATAGTTGGTTTTTGGTGGTTTTAGCGGGTTATAGTTGGTTTTTGGTGGTTTTAGCTGGTTATAGTTGGTTTTTGGTGGTTTTAGCTGGTTATAGTTGGTTTTTGGTGGTTGTAGCTGGTTATATATGGTTTTTGGTGGTTTTAACTGGTTATACTTGGTTATTGGTGGTTTTAGCTGGTTATAGTTGATAATTTGTGGTTTAGCTGGATATAGATGGTTTTGGTGGATATGGTTGTTTCTGGTGGTTTTAACAGATTATAGTTGGTTATTGGTGATTTATCTGGTTATACATGGTATATCTGGTTATGGTTGGTTTTTGGTGGTTTCAGCTGGTAATTGTTGGTTATTGGTGATTTTAGCTGGTTATAGTTGGTTATTGGTGGTTTCAGCTAGTTATAGTTGGTTATTTGCGGTTTTAGCTGGTCATAGTTGTTTTGTTGGTGGTTTAAGCTGGTTTTGCTAGGTTATAGTTGGTTTTTGGTGGTTAAGCTGGTCATAGTTGGTGTTTGGTGGTTTAAGCTTGTCTAAGTTGGTCATTGGTGGTTTTAGCTGGTTACAGTTGGTCATTGGTGGTTTATCTTGTTATGTTGGTTATTCGTGGTTTTGGCTGGTTATAGTTGGTTTTGGTGGTTTAAGCCGGTCATAGTTGGTTTTTGGTGGTTTAAGCTGGTTATAGTTGGTTATTGGTGGTTTAAGCTGGTCATAGTTGGTTTTTGGTGGTTTAAGCTGGCCATAGTTGGTTATTGGTGGTTTAGCTTATTCGTGGTTTTAGCCTGCTATAGTTGGTTTTTGGTGGTTTAAGCTGGTTATAGTAGGTTATTGGTGGTTTGAGCTGGTCATAGTTGGATTTTGGTTGTTTAAGCAGGCCATAGTTGGTTATTGGTAGTTAAGCTTGTTATAGTTGGTTATGCGTGGTTTAGCTGGTCATAGTTGGTTTTTGGTGGTCTAAGCTGGTTTAGCTGGTTACATTTGGTTTTTGGTGGCTGAGCTGTTCATAGTTTGTTTGTGGTGGTTTAAGCTGGTCATAGTTGGTTTTTGGTGGTTTTACCAGGTTATATTAGGTTATTGGTGGTTTTAGCTAGTTATAGTTGGTTATTTGCGGTTTTAGCTGGTTATAGTTGGTTTTTGGTGGTTTAAGCTGGATTAGCTGGTTACAGTTGGTTTTCGGTGGTTAAGCTGGTTATAGTTTGTGTTTGGTGGTTCAACCTGGTTTTTGTTGGTTTTAGCTGGTTATTTTTTGTTTTATTGCTGTTTTAGATTGTCATATTTAGTTATTGGTGGTTTAAGCTGGCCATAGTTGGTTATTTGCGGTTTTAGCTGGTTATAGTTGTTGATTAGTGGTTTTCGCTAGTTACAGTTGGTTATTTGCGGTTTTAGCTGGTTATAGTTTGTTATTGGTGGTTAAAGCTGGTTATAGTATGTTTTAGTAGCTTATAGTTCGTTATTGGTGGTTTTGGCTGGTTTTGGTGATTTAACTGGTTATCGATGATTTATGCTGGTTTTTGCTAGTCATAGTTTGTTTTTAGTTGTTTTGGCTTGTTTTGGTGATTTAACTGGTTACAGATGGTTTTCCTGGTTTTAGCTAGTCATAGCTGGTTTTTTGTGGTTTTAGCTGGTTATAGTTGGTTATTGATGGTTTTAGCTGGTTAATGTTTCTTTTTGGTGGTTTAAGCTGGTTTAGCTGATTATAGCTGGTTTTTGGTGGTTTTTGCTGGTTATAGTTGGTTATTGATGGTTTTAGCTGGTTATTGTTGGTTTTTGGTGGTTTAGCTGGTTTAACTGGTTATAGTTGGTTTTTGGTGGTTAAGCTGGTCATAGATGCTTTTGGTGGTTTAAGCTGGTCATAGTTGGTTTTTGGTTGTTTTAGCTTGTAATAGATGGTCTTTCGAGGTTTTAGATTGTCATAGTTGGTTTTAGGTGGTTTTAGTTTATTGTTGGTTTTTTGCTGTTTTAACTAGTTATATTTCGTTACTGGTTGTTTCAGCTGGTTATAGTTGGTTTTTGGTGCTTTTAGCTAGTCATAGACAAGTAACACTATACACAAGCAACACTAAAAAAATTTAATGACGCCTATAAACAAACAACACTAAAAACATTAATTAATAAATAAAAAATAAAAGTATGAAAAGAAAAATTAAAAATTAAAAATAGTTTAAAAAAATATTGATCACATGTCGCCTATAATCAAAGAACACACTCATTTACCCTATATTATCACATACATTGTAGTATTTAAAAAAATAATAATTGTAAAAAATTAAAATAAAACACAACATTGTATTATACATTGTATTATCATCAAATGAAAAAAAATCAAACAATTTGAATTATACATTGTCTTGACAAATACTTTTATACTTTTCTTAAGGGTGCACGCAACAAATTAATATTCACGGCGGTGCGCGTTGCTTTGGTCAGTGTTTCTGGAAAACTAAAGCAGTGGACAGAGCGATATTAGCAGTATAGCAAGTGCGTCTAGATAGCTACTCGTATAATGAATCTTAATCGGCTAGCTTGCTCGTAAGAAAAAGGAGATACGCGGTCGTGTTTATGCATAAAACTCGGCGACCAAGACTTCTGTGAGCTCAAGATTCCAGAAATGCAAGTTTCAGCATGGCTACAATCTAGTAACAGAACGATTTTTTCCATAGCGCGCCTATACAGCACCGTTGTCGGTCGAACAGAATGGAATTTCCCGTTTTTCTCAGCAGTGTGAAATTTATTTACAAAAATTGTTCTGTTACTAGATTGTAGCCTTGCTGAAACTTGCATTTCTAGAATATTGAGCTCACAGAAGTCTTGTTTGCCGAGTTTTATGCATAAACACGTCGATCATGGACCGCGTCTCTCCGTTTTCTTGCGAGCAAGCTAGCCTGTTAAATTTCGTGATACGAGTAGCTTTCCAGACTCACTTGCTATACTGCTAATATCGCTCTGTCTGCTGCTTTAGTTTTCCAGAAGCACTGACCATAGCAACGCGCAGCGCCGTGAATATTAATTAGTTGCGTGCACCCTTAACATGGATAGCCTAGGGATTGAACCCTGGTATTCTACTTCTCAATTGAGGCTAACACCGACCGTTGAGGTGACTGATCCATTGCTACCTTGTTAGCTATATCCTAAACCTTAAAACTAACGGTGTCATGGGAACAATGTTTTGTATTTTTTTACCATTATTTTAGTATAATATATTTTTTATGCATGTTGTTCCTTGTGTATTATTGAAACAATATATAATATTACTAAAATAATGGTAAAAAATTAAATAAAAAACATTGTTCCCATTGTTTATAGGCGTCATTGGAACAATGTTTTTTATTTGAATTTTTTACCATTATTTTAGTATTATTATATTTTTTATGCTTGTGGTTCCTTGTGCATTATTGAAAAAATATATAATACTAAAATAATGGTTTAAAAAAATTAAATAAAAAACATTGTTCGCATGACGCCTATAAACAATGGGAACAATGTTTATTTAATTTCTTACCATTATTTTAGTATTATATTTTTTATGCATGTGGTTCCTTGTGCATTATTGAAAAAAAATAAAATAATACTAAAATAATGGTAAAAAAATTAAATAAAAAACATTTTTCCCATTGTTTATAGGCGTCATGGGAACAATGTTTTTTATTTAATTTTTTTACCATTTTTTTTAGTATTATTATATATTTTTTCAATAATGCGCAAGGAACCACATGCATAAAAAATATATAATACTAAAATAATGGTAAAAAAATTAAATAAAAAACATTGTTCTCATGACGCCAATGTTTTTTATTTAATTTTTTTACCATTATTTTAGTATTATTATATAAACCATAATCATATTCATACCCCATACATTTTGATTTAGACAACAGGTTGTATATTTCGTATATACACCTGCTGACAGGTGTATATACAGCTGGCAGGTGTATATACGTATATATACACCTCTGGACAAGAATACGAGTGAACATCAAGTTGCAAATTGTTTGTTTATCTGCTTTTAGAGGCACGAAGCACCGGACTTACTAAAGGACCGATATGCAGTGCCGCGGTGGTCTCTAGCTCTCGTCTAGTCGTCTGCAGTACGACGTAGAAGCACACGCTGACCTGGCAACGCTCGGTCGGTTCCTACGTCTAGACAATCACCACAAACGGTTCCTATGTCTAGACAATCACCACAAACCTTAGATCGTTCCTCTCAGTACTAGCACACCTCGAGCAAGACAACTGAATTCGACATTCGCGTCTTCGAGCAAGCCTTACACTAGCGATAGGTGGCTTCAACAAAACTAAGGCATCTAAACTAAAAATACTGCTACCTGAAACGCTAACTAAAGGAGTACAACGCCTGTAGACACCACAGCAGAGAGATGGAAGCGGATCCGTAGCTGCTCCAAATCGCCACCATATTTTCATGCTGAGCATGTGCTGACCTACTGCGCATGCTCAGTAAATAAAACAAAATAGCGGACGACTAGTAGCGCATGAATCTCAGTACGAATTATATCTCATATAGCATGATTCATCGGCCTATATACTGTATATAAACCTGCAAGTCGGCCAATTTTGAAACATATCGGCCTCCTTCCAATTGGCCTCCTTGCAGGTTTATATAATGTATATAGACCTCTGAATCCTGCTATATCATATACATATTTTTTCAATAATGCACAAGGAACCACATGCTTAAAAAATATGATACTAAAATAATGGTAAAAAAATTAAATGAAAACATTGTTTGTTTGACGCCTATAAACAATTGGAACAATGTTTTTTATTTAATTTTTACCATTATTTTAGTATTATTGTATTTTTTATGCATGTGGGTCCTTGTGTATTATTGAAAAATATATAATAATACTAAAATAATGGTAAAAAAATTATATAAACTAGGCACCGAAGGTGCTTATGCCTAAACCCAGAGTACCCAGAGTTATGCGTACATGCCTGTCTGACTAAATACGCTGAACTGAAATACACAAGCAGTAATGAAAGTCTGCTGTTGCTAGTTGAACACTAAGTTAGTCTTTGCCTTCTATTTCCTCGTCCTCCACTGCCCCTTTGTTCTCTTCTCTTCTCTTCTCCTCTGCCCCTTTGTTTTTGCTTGTTTTGGTGATTTAACTGGTTACAGGTGGTTTTTGCTGGTTTTAGCAGGTCATAGTTGGTTTTTGGTGGTTTTAGCTGGTTATAGTTGGTTATTGATGGTTTTAGCTGGTTATTGTTGGTTTTTGGTGGTTAAGCTGGTTTAGCTGGTTATAGTTGGTTTTTGGTGGTTAAGCTGGTCATAGTTGCTTTTGGTGGTTTAACCCTTTAATTACTAAATTATCTTGCTGAAATTTTAAGCTAGTAAGTGCTGACCACTTCTCTCGTGAATATCCCGTGTGTCTTTTGTGGTACTGGTCTCAAATTTGCGTCCTTTTACGTCAGCGAGTAGCCGCAATTGCCCACACTCAAGTCAGTCGATATGCCCCTCCCACTTCGAAAGTGAAGCCGATAAAGTGCAACGGCCTTGTCAAATTTTGCTCAAAGTTGGTACTTTGGGGCTGGACACTGAAAAGTACACACAAATAGCAGTGGTTTTGGTGAGTGCAAAATGTAGCCCAGATCATAGAGAATGTCCAGAAATGTGTTTCCGAGCACCCTGAAGCCGTAAAATGTCCCAATTTTCTTGGCAGCCATTTTTTTTCCCCTAAAACGTGAATTTTGCATTGAAGCCATAGAAATGCCGAAGCCAATACGTTTAGCGCAGGGTGTGCGCCGAAAACCGGTCAATTTTATGCGGTTATTTGTATTCTTCAATTTGGCTTAATTTCGGAATATTTTAACACTTTTTGATAAAGTTATGGTGTCGGAAGTATGTATGTCGCCAAAAGGCGACAATAGGGGTTAAAGGGTTAAGCTGGTCATAGTTGGTTATTGGTGGTTTTAGCTTGTAATAGATGGTCTTTCAAGGTTTTAGCTTGTCATAGTTGGTTTATGGTGGTTTTAGTTGGTTATTGTTGGTTTTTTGCTGTTTTAACTAGTTATATTTCGTTACTGGTGAGCTGGTTATAGTTGGTTTTTGGCAGGGGGTACCAGAAAGAAAAATTACCGACCCCAGGCCAAAAAGTGGGTGGGTGGGTTGAGAGGGTTTTTACACAAAAAGTCATTTTGCGTAAATTTTAGCCACTACATTTCTGGTGCTCTGTAGAGTTGTTTTACAGGTTCTTGACACCAGAAGAGGTCTATATCATGCAGATATAACATGCTTTTGTTATTATTTACAGTGTGTATCCACATACACTGTAAAAGCAGGTAAATAAAGGCATCATGCTGTGAAGGGTGTGGACTGGAGGCGTGGCTAGCATAATCAGCTTGTAAGCCAGGCAGTTATTTTATTCTACTCACCAGCTTCTGCAGTAGATTCAGTTGCACTCAGCCCTTGAGTGTTGTTCTTCCGTCGAAAGAAGCTATCAAATCGTGGAGTTTTAGCAGCATCGGGTGCGTTTTCTGCGACGAGCACTCTCTGAAACGTGTAGTCGCTTAATCTTGGCCACATTCACAGCGGTAGTGCAGTCGCTTTCTGATCTCTGCTTGCTGCAGCAGTGTTTTTTTTGTTTTTTGTTTTTTTTTATAACAATTTAGCAAGTTGCATGGACACACACAATAGCAATTTAATTATGCTAATACAAAGGTGTGCACCCAAAAGAGGGAATAGGAAAAAAAAGAAAAAAATTATTTAGGTTTAGGTTTAGTTAAGTTCTTAAATGACGAAAAGGTAGAAACACTTACAACATCATAATTAAGATTATTCCAGGCTTTACAAGTAGAAGGAAAAAAGGATGCAGAAAAAGAATTAGTCTTAGACTGATGATCAAGAAGGGTGAGAGGATGCAGGTGTCTGGAAGAATAAGGGATCGTCCTTAACTCAACAGGTGCATTGGGGAAGTTAATAAGAGTGTTTACAATCTTGTACATAGTACATAACTTCATGTGTACTCTTCTGTCTAAAAAAGATGGCACTCGATTTTCAGCCAATAGTATGTCATATGGCGCATCCCATTTTTTACAACAAGCCCTAAGTGCAAATCTTTGAACTGCCTCTAGAGCCTCAATATCTTTTTTTATGTGAGGGTCCCAGACTTGACAGGCATACTCTAAATGAGGTCTGATGTATGATTTATACAGAAGTCTGCAACTTTCAGAATCCATACTTGAGAAGAATCTGCGGTGGAACATACAGACAAGTTTTTTTGACTTAGCACAGATTTTGTCAATGTGAACAGACCAGCATAGATCTGATGTAAGATAAACCCCAAGATACTTGTAAACATCAACCTTTTCAAGGGGAAGATCATCAATAGACAAGCCACAGAGAGAAGGTACAATACTGCGTTTCCTTGAGAAGACCATGTATTTGCATTTTTGAACATTGAACTGCATACACAGGTCAGATATCCACCTAGAGATTGCATTGATATCTCTTTGCAGCAATTCGTAATCATGTGGAGTATATATTGGTCTGTAAAGAGTCATGTCATCAGCATAGAGGATCGCAGAGGCCTTGTCAGAAATTACTGAGCTAACACCATCCACATATATAATAAAAAGGAGTGGGCCAAGTACTGAGCCCTGCGGGACCCCAGACAGAACAGGAAGATTGGAGGATTCATCACCATTGACAACAACCCTCTGATCCCTCTCAGTAAGGTAGCTTGTAATCCAATTTAACAAGAATTTGTCGATTCCTAAGTTCTCAAGTTTGTGTAGTAATGGACGGTGAGGGACAGAATCGAAAGCCTTACGTAGGTCAAAGAATACTGCACAAACATCAGACTTAGCCTCAAGGTGAAGGTGCCAATCATGTACCATAGACAACAATGCAGTAGTAGTGGACTTCCCTGCTAGAAAACCCCATTGACTATTCTCTAACAAATGATTGTCATTAATATAATCAATAAGAATGGAGGAAACATGACGCTCAAGGATTTTAGAACAGACTGAGAGCAAGGAAATGGGTCGATAGTTGGACAGTTCAGTAGCAGCTTTACCTTTTGGAATAGGAACCACAGTAGAGGTTTTCCATGCAGTGTTCTGTATGATCGCGATCGATACTACACTCGCGCTATCGACTCACCCGCGCTATCGACGACGAGCTACGTGTACGCGATCGCCATCTTTTCATGAATATTAATTAGCTCGCATTGTGAATATCATTATATGACACGTTATGACGTAGTGGGTGGGTGGGTAATGGGGCTATGTAAAAAACCGGCCTGGGGTCAACAATTTCCGCCACTGGCACCCCCTGGTTTTTGGTGCTTTTAGCTAGTCATAGTCAAGTAACACTATACACAAGCAACACTAAAAAAATTTTATGACTCCTATAGACAAACAACACTAAAAAAATTAATTAATAAATAAAAAATTAAAGAATGAAAAGATAAATTAAAAATTAAAAATTAAAAAAGTTAAAAAAAAACATTGATCACATTGTTTATAGGCGTCATGGGAACAATGTTTTTTTTTTTACCATTATTTTAGTATTTATTTTTTATGCATGTGGGTCCTTGTGTATTATTAAAAAATATAATAATAATACAAAAATAATAGTAAAAAAATTATATAAACTAGGCACCGAAGGTGCTTATGCCTAAACCCAGAGTACCCAGAGTTATGCGTACATGCCTGTCTGACTAAATATGCTGAACTGAAATACACAAGCAGTAATGAAAGTCTGCTGTTGCTAGTTGAAAACTAAGTTAGTCTTTGCCTTCTATTTCCTCGTCCTCCACTGCCCCTTTGTTCTCTTCTCGAATCAGCTCCATCGTCACTCTGAGTTTGGTTTGCATCAGTTCCTTGTGTTTTTAAAATGAATATGTATAGTGTATGTAACCAGCAAAAACCACCAAAAACAACCACGACCAACTAAAACCACCATAAACAATCTATAACCAATTAAACCACCAAAACCAGCCAAAACCACCAATAACCAACTATAATCAGCTAAAACCACAAAAAACTATAACCAGCTAAACCACCGATAAACAAATGTAACAAGCTAAAAAAGCAACAATAACAAGTCAAAACCAGCAAAAACAAATGTTTTTTTGTAATTATGGTTTTTTTTGGTTTTAACAGATACATTGTTTCGCTGGTTATAGTTGGTTTTTGGTGGTTTTAGCGGGTTATAGTTGGTTTTTGGCGGTTTTAGCTGGTTATAGTTGGTTTTTGGTGGTTTTAGCTGGTTATAGTTGGTTTTTGGTGGTTGTAGCTGGTTATATATGGTTTTTGGTGGTTTTAACTGGTTATACTTGGTTATTGGTGGTTTTAGCTGGTTATAGTTGATAATTTGTGGTTTAGCTGGATATAGATGGTTTTGGTGGATATGGTTGTTTCTGGTGGTTTTAACAGATTATGTATAGGTTAACCCATGGGTTCCGAGGCGGTATGGGATATACCCGAGGCTGGTTAATTATACCGCCCGAGGGCGGTATAATTAACCGCCGAGGGTATATTCCATACTGCCGAGAAACCCATTGGTTAACCATTTTGTAGCTCAGAAAGCTCTAAGATCCAACAGCAAGACTGGCTTTCTGCACACTTTCGTTCGTTTACTAACCTGAATAAGCCAACTTTGTCGAGTACGCGAGTGATCATTGGTTGACCGCCCGAAGAACTGACAGCAACTGTAAGCCTCGCTGAGGCATACGTGTGGGTCCTGCAGTTTAGTTATGTAGCCTTTGCAGCTTAACAAACCTAGGTTGCAGTAGTTTGTCCAGCCATTCCCTGACCTGCGTCGTTCGTCACTGTCGATCGGTCCCGGCGTTTGTCTCGAGTAACGTGTTCTTTGCTAAGCTTGAGCTTGGCCCTCCCGAAGAGCTTGGTTGATGCTCCAAACTTAGTCGTGCTTTTAGATGCTGCAAATAGTTCCCTTTACATGATTATGACTGGTTTATTTTTGTTGTCCACAAGTTCAAGACACCATTTTTTCGCACTATTTGAGTCCCACAAGTGTCATGAAACTTTAGTGCTATAAAATCGCCGCAATCTCTTTAAAGGCAACTTCGGCTTCACTCTCTGTGAAGCCAGCCTCTCCTCCTTTCAGGAGGGGTAAGTGGGAGGTAACTTTTTGAAGTCAGCTGGCTTCCTGGAGAATATATATATTCCCCAGGAAGTGAGCGTGACTTACTGGGCGATATATATATTCCCCAGGAAGTAGAACTACTTCCTGAGGGATATAAGTATTGCCCTGAAATCCGCAGTGGTATGGTATATATTCCACTAGCGGTGCCTTTGATCTTAGAGCTTCCTGAGCTACAAAGTTGGTTATTGGTGATTTATCTGGTTATACATGGTATAGCTGGTTATGGTTGGTTTTTGGTGGTTTCAGCTGGTTATTGTTGGTTATTGGTGATTTTAGCTGGTTATAGTTGGTTATTGGTGGTTTCAGCTAGTTATAGTTGGTTATTTGCGGTTTTAGCTGGTCATAGTTGTTTGTTGGTGGTTTAAGCTGGTTTAGCTAGGTTATAGTTGGTTATTGGTGGTTAAGCTGGTTGGTGTTTGGTGGTTTAAGCTGGTCTAAGTTGGTCATTGGTGGTTTTAGCTGGTTATAGTTGGTTTTTGGTGGTTTAAGCTGGCCATAGTTGGTTATTGGTGGTTTAGCTTATTCGTGGTTTTAGCCTGCCATAGTTGGTTTTTGGTGGTTTAACCCTTTAAGCCCTAATGACGCAATTGTGCGTCATACATACTTCAGACAGCATAACTTAATGAAAAAGTGCTAAAATATTCCAAAATTAAGCCAAATCGAAGAATACAAATAACCGCAAAAAATTGACCGGTTTTCGGCGCGCCCTCTGCACTAAACGTATTGGCTTCGGCATTTCTATGGCTTCAGTGCAAATTTCACAACATTTTAGGAAAAACAAAATGGCTGCCAAGAAAATTTGGACATTTTATGGCTTCTGGGTGCTCGGAAACACGTTTTCGTGCATTCTCTATGATCTGGACTACATTTTGCACTAACCAAAACCACTGCTAGTTGTGTGTACTTTTCAGTATCCAGCCCCAAAGCACTAACTTTGAGTAAAATTTAACGAGGTCGTTGCACTTTATCGGCTTCACTTTCGAAGTGGGAGGGGCATATCGACCGACTTGAGTGTGGGCAATTGCGGCTACTCACTGGCGTAAAAGGACGCAAATTTGAGACCAGTAGCACAAAAGACACACGAGATATTCACGATAGAAGTGGTCAGCATTTACGAGGTTTAAATTTCAGCAAGATAATTTAGCAGTTAAAGGGTTAAGCTGGTTATAGTAAGTTATTGGTGGTTTAAGCTGGTCATAGTTGGATTTTGGTAGTTTAAGCAGGCCATAGTTGGTTATTGGTGGTTAAGCTTGTTATAGTTGGTTATGCGTGGTTTAGCTGGTCATAGTTGGTTTTTGGTGGTCTAAGCTGGTCTAGCTGGTTACATTTGGTTTTTGGTGGCTGAGCTGTTCATAGTTGGTTTGTGGTGGTTTAAGCTGGTCATAGTTGGTTTTTGGTGGTTTAAGGTGTCTATACTTGGTTTTAGCCTGTTATTGTTGATTTTTGGTAGATTAAGCTTGTTAAGTTGGTCATAGATGGTTTTTGTTGGTTTTACCAGGTTATAATTATTAGGTTATTGGTGGTTTTAGCTAGTTATAGTTGGTTATTTGCGGTTTTAGCTGGTTATAGTTGGTTTTTGGTGGTTTAAGCCGGATTAGCTGGTTACAGTTGGTTTTCGGTGGTTAAGCTGGTTATAGTTTGTGTTTGGTGGTTCAACCTGGTTTTTGTTGGTTTTAGCTGGTTATTTTTTGTTTAATTGCTGTTTTAGATTGTCATATTTAGTTATTGGTGGTTTAAGCTGGCCATAGTTGGTTATTTGCGGTTTTAGCTGGTTATAGTTGTTGATTAGTGGTTTTCGCTAGTTACAGTTGGTTATTTGCGGTTTTAGCTGGTTATAGTTGGTTATTGGTGGTTAACCCTTTAATTACTAAATTATCTTGCTGAAATTTTAACCTCGTAAATGCTGACCACTTCTCTTGTGAATATCTCGTGTGTCTTTTGTGCTACTGGTCTCAAATTTGCGTCCTTTTACGCCAGTGAGTAGCCGCAATAGCCCACACTCAAGTCAGTCAATATGCCCCTCCCACTTCGAAAGTGAAGCCGATAAAGTGCAACGACCTCGTTAAAATTTACTCAAAGTTAGTGCTTTGGGGCTGGATACTGAAAAGTACACACAACTAGCAGTGGTTTTGGTTAGTGCAAAATGTAGTCCAGATCATAGAGAATGCACGAAAACGTGTTTCCGAGCACCCTGAAGCCATAAAATGTCCTAATTTTCTTGGCAACCATTTTGTTTTTCCTAACATGTTGTGAAATTTGCACTGAAGCCATAGAAATGCCGAAGCCGATATGTTTAGCGCAGGGGGCGCGCCGAAAACCGGTCAATTTTTTGCGGTTATTTGTATTCTTCAATTTGGCTCAATTTTGGGATATTTTAGCACTTTTTCATAAAGTTATGGTGTCTGAATGATGTATGTCGCCAAATGGCGACAATAGGGGTTAAAGGGTTAAAGCTGGTTATAGTGTGTTTTAGTAGCTTATAGTTCGTTATTGGTGGTTTTGGCTGGTTTTGGTGATTTAACTGGTTATCGATGGTTTATGCTGGTTTTTGCTAGTCATAGTTTGTTTTTGGTTGTTTTGGCTTGTTTTGGTGATTTAACTGGTTACAGATGGTTTTCCTGGTTTTAGCTGGTCATAGTTGGTTTTTGGTGGTTTTTGCTGGTTATAGTTGGTTATTGATGGTTTTAGCTGGTTATTGTTGGTTTATGGTGGTTTAGCTGGTTTAGCTGGTTATAGTTGGTTTTTGGTGGTTAAGCTGGTCATAATTGCTTTTGGTGGTTTAAGCTGGTCATAGTTGGTTATTGGTTGTTTTAGCTTGTAATAGATGGTCTTTCGAGGTTTTAGCTTGTCATAGTTGGTTTTTGGTGGTTTTAGTTTATTGTTGGTTTTTTGCTGTTTTAACCAGTTATATTTCGTTACTGGTTGTTTCAGCTGGTTATAGTTGGTTTTTGGTGCTGTTAGCTAGTCATAGACAAGTAACACTATACACAAGCAACACTAAAAAAATTTAATGACGCCTATAAACAAACAACACTAAAAAAATCAATTAATAAATAAAAAATTAAAGTATGAAAAGAAAAATTAAAAATTAAAAAAAAGTTTAAAAAAAAATATTGATCACATGTCGCCTATAATCAAAGAACACACTCATTTACCCTATATCACATACATTGTAGTATTTAAAAAAATAATTGCAAAAAATTAAAATAAAACACAACATTGTATTATACATTGTATTATCATCAAATGAAAAAAAATCAAACAATTTGAATTATACATTGTCTTGACAAATACTTTTATTCTTTTCTTAAGGGTGCACGCAACAAATTAATATTCACGGCGGTGCGCGTTGCTTTGGTCAGTGTTTCTGGAAAACTAAAGCAGTGGACAGAGCGATATTAGCAGTATAGCAAGTGCGTCTGGATAGCTACTCGTATAATGAATCTTTATCGGCTAGCTTGCTCGTAAGAAAAAGGAGATACGCGGTCGTGTTTATGCATAAAACTCGGCGACCAAGACTTCTGTGAGCTCAAGATTCCAGAAATGCAAGTTTCAGCATGGCTACAATCTAGTAACAGAACGATTTTTTCCATAGCGCGCCTATACATCTCCGTTGTCGGTCGAGTTGAATGGAATTTCCCGTTTTCTCAGCAGTGTGAAATTTATTTACAAAAATCGTTCTGTTACTAGATTGTAGCCTTGCTGAAACTTGCATTTCTGGAATATTGAGCTCACAGAAGTCTTGTTTGCCGAGTTTTATGCATAAACACGTCGATCGTGGACCGCGTCTCTCCGTTTTCTTGCGAGCAAGCTAGCCCGTTAAATTTCGTGATACGAGTAGCTTTCCAGACTCACTTGCTATACTGCTAATATCGCTCTGTCTGCTGCTTTAGTTTTCCAGAAGCACTGACCATAGCAACGCGCAGCGCCGTCAATATTAATTAGTTGCGTGCACCCTTAACATGGATAGCCTAGGGATTGAACCCTGGTATTCTACTTCTCAATTGAGGCTAACACTGACCGTTGAGGTGACTGATCCATTGCTACCTTGTTAGCTATATCATAAACCTTAAAACTAACGGTGTCATGGGAACAATGTTTTGTATTTTTTTACCATTATTTTAGTATAATATATTTTTTATGCATGTTGTTCCTTGTGTATTATTGAAAAAAATGGTAAAAAATTAAATAAAAAACATTGTTCCCATTGTTTATAGGCGTCATTGGAACAATGTTTTTTATTTAAATTTTTTACCATTATTTTAGTATTATATTTTTTATGCTTGTGGTTCCTTGTGCATTATTGAAAAAATATATAATACTAAAATAATGGTTAAAAAAAATTAAATAAAAAACATTGTTCGCATGACGCCTATAAACAATGGGAACAATGTTTATTTAATTTCTTACCATTATTTTAGTATTATATTTTTTATGCATGTGGTTCCTTGTGCATTACTGAAAAAAAATAAAATAATACTAAAATAATGGTAAAAAAAATTAAATAAAAAACATTGTTCCCATTGTTTATAGGCGTCATGGGAACAATGTATTTTATTTAATTTTTTTACCATTTTTTTTAGTATTATTATATATTTTTCAATAATGCACAAGGAACCACATGCATAAAAAATATATAGTACTAAAATAATGGTAAAAAAATTAAATAAAAAACATTGTTCCCATGACGCCTATAAACAATGGGAACAATGTTTTTCATTTAATTTTTTTACCAATATTTTAGTTTTATTATATTTTTTATGCATGTTGTTCCTTGTGTATTATTGAAAAAATATATAATAATACTAAAATAATGGTAAAAAAATTAAATAAAAAACATTGTTTCCATGACGCCAATAAACAATGGGAACATTGTTTTTTATTTAATTTTTTTACCATTATTTTAGTATTATTTGATTTTTTTTCAATAATGCACAAGGAACCACATGAATAAAAAATATAATAAAACTAAAATAATGGTAAAAAAAATTAAATAAAAAACATTGTTCCCATGACGCCAATGTTTTTTATTTAATTTTTTTACCATTATTTTAGTATTATTATATAAACCATAATGATATTCATACCCCATACATTTTGATTTAGACAACAGGTTGTATACTTCGTATATACACCTGCTGACAGGTGTATATACAGCTGGCAGGTGTATATACGTATATATACACCTCTGGACAAGAATACGAGTGAACATCAAGTTGCAAATTGTTTTTTCTGCTTTTAGAGGCACGAATCACCGGACTTACTAAAGGACCGATATGCAGTGCCGCGGTGGTCTCTAGCTCTCGTCTAGTCGTCTGCAGTACGACGTAGAAGCACACACTGACCTGGCAACGCTCGGTCGGTTCCTACGTCTAGACAATCACCGTCTAGACGTCTAGACGTCTAGACAAAGGAGTACAACGCCTGTAGACACCACAGCAGAGAGATGGAAGCGGATCCCTGGCTGCTCCAAATCGCCACCATATTTTCATGCTGAGCATGTGCTGACCTACTGCGCATGCTCAGTAAATAAAACAAAATAGCGGACGACTAGTAGCGCATGAATCTCAGTACGAATTATATCTCATATAGCATGATTCATCGGCCTATATACTGTATATAAACCTGCAAGTCGGCCAATTTTGAAACATATCGCCCTCGGGCCTGCGGCCCTCGGGCGATATCTTTCCAATTGGCCTCCTTGAAGGTTTATATAATGTATATAGACCTCTGAATCCTGCTATATCATATACATATTTTTTCAATAGTGCACAAGGAACCACATGCTTAAAAAATGATACTAAAATAATGGTAAAAAAAATTCAATGAAAACATTGTTTATTTGACGCCTATAAACAATTGGAACAATGTTTTTTAATTTTTTACCATTATTTTAGTATTATTGTATTTTTTATGCATGTGGGTCCTTGTGTATTATTGAAAAAATATATATAATAATACTAAAATAATGGTAAAAAAATTATATAAACTAGGCAACGAAGGTGCTTATGCCTAAACCCAGAGTACCCAGAGTTATGCGTACATGCCTGTCTGACTAAATACGCTGAACTGAAATACACAAGCAGTAATGAAAGTCTGCTGTTGCTAGTTGAACACTAAGTTAGTCTTTGCCTTCTATTTCCTCGTCCTCCACTGCCCCTTTGTTCTCTTCTCTTCTCTTCTCCTCTGCCCCTTTGTTTTTGCTTGTTTTGGTGATTTAACTGGTTACAGGTGGTTTTTGCTGGTTTTAGCTGGTCATAGTTGGTTTTCGGTGGTTTTAGCTGGTTATAGTTGGTTATTGATGGTTTTAGCTGGTTATTGTTGGTTTTTGGTGGTTAAGCTGGCTTAGCTGGTTATAGTTGGTTTTTGGTGGTTAAGCTGGTGATAGTTGCTTTTGGTGGTTTAAGCTGGTCATAGTTGGTTATTGGTGGTTTTAGCTTGTAATAGATGGTCTTTCAAGGTTTTAGCTTGTCATAGTTGGTTTATGGTGGTTTTAGTTGGTTATTGTTGGTTTTTTGCTGTTTTAACTAGCTTTATTTCGTTACTGGTGAGCTGGTTATAGTTGGTTTTTGGTGCTTTTAGCTAGTCATAGTCAAGTAACACTATGCACAAGCAACACTAAAAAAAATTAATGACTCCTATAGACAAACAACACTAAAAAAATTAATTAATAAATAAAAAATTAAAGAAAAGAAATTAAAAATTAATAAAAGTTAAAAAAAAACATTGATCACATTGTTTATAGGCGTCATGGGAACAATGTTTTTTTTACCATTATTTTAGTATTTATTTTTTATGCATGTGGGTCCTTGTGTATTATTAAAAAATATATAATAATACAAAAATAATAGTAAAAAAATTATATAAACTAGGCACCGAAGGTGCTTATGCCTAAACCCAGAGTACCCAGAGTTATGCGTACATGCCTGTCTGACTAAATATGCTGAACTGAAATACACAAGCAGTAATGAAAGTCTGCTGTTGCTAGTTGAAAACTAAGTTAGTCTTTGCCTTCTATTTCCTCGTCCTCCACTGCCCCTTTGTTCTCTTCTCGAATCAGCACCATTGTCACTCTGAGTTTGGTTTGCATCAGTTCCTTGTGTTTTTAAAATGAATATGTATAGTGTATGTGACCAGCAAAAACCACCAAAAACAACCACGACCAACTAAAACCACCATAAACAATCTATAACCAATTAAACCACCAAAACCAGCCAAAACCACCAATAACCAACTATAATCCGCTAAAACCACAAAAAAAAACTATAACCAGCTAAACCACCAATAAACAAATGTAACAAGCTAAAAAAGCAACAATAACAAGTTAAAACCAGCAAAAACAAATGTTTTTTTGTAGTTATGGTTGTTTTTTTTTGGTTTTAACAGATACATTGTTTCGCTGGTTATAGTTGGTTTTTGGTGGTTTTAGCGGGTTATAGTTGGTTTTGGTGGTTTTAGCTGGTTATAGTTGGTTTTTGGTGGTTTTAGCTGGTTATAGTTGGTTTTTGGTGGTTGTAGCTGGTTATATATGGTTTTTGGTGGTTTTAACTGGTTATACTTGGTTATTGGTGGTTTTAGCTGGTTATAGTTGATAATTTGTGGTTTAGCTGGATATAGATGGTTTTGGTGGATATGGTTGTTTCTGGTGGTTTTAACAGATTATAGTTGGTTATTGGTGATTTATCTGGTTATACATGGTATGTCTGGTTATGGTTGGTTTTTGGTGGTTTCAGCTGGTTATTGTTGGTTATTGGTGATTTTAGCTGGTTATAGTTGGTTATTGGTGGTTTCAGCAAGTTATAGTTGGTTATTTGCGGTTTTAGCTGGTCATAGTTGTTTGTTGGTGGTTTAAGCTGGTTTAGCTAGGTTATAGTTGGTTTTTGGTGGTTTTAGCTGGTTACAGTTGGTCATTGGTGGTTTATCTTGTTATGTTGGTTATTCGTGGTTTTGGCTGGTTATAGTTGGTTTTGGTGGTTTAAGCTGGTCATAGTTGGTTTTTGGTGGTTTAAGCTGGTCATAGTTGGTTTTTGGTGGTTTAAGCTGGCCATAGTTGGTTATTGGTGGTTTAGCTTATTCGTGGTTTTAGCCTGCTATAGTTGGTTTTTGGTGGTTTTAGCTGGTTATAGTAGGTTATTGGTGGTTTAAGCTGGTCATAGTTGGATTTTGGTAGTTTAAGCAGCCCATAGTTGGTTATTGGTGGTTAAGCTTGTTATAGTTGGTTATGCGTGGTTTATCTTGTCATAATTGGTTTTTGGTGGTCTAAGCTGGTTTAGCTGGTTACATTTGGTTTTTGGTGGCTGAGCTGTTCATAGTTGGTTTATGGTGGTTTAAGCTGGTCATAGTTGGTTTTTCGTGGTTTAAGGTGTCTATAGTTGGTTTTAGCCTGTTATTGTTGATTTTTGGTAGATTAAGCTTGTTAAGTTGGTCATAGATGGTTTTTGTTGGTTTTACCAGGTTATATTAGGTTATTGGTGGTTTTAGCTAGTTATAGTTGGTTATTTGCGGTTTTAGCTGGTTATAGTTGGTTTTTGGTGGTTTAAGCTGGATTAGCTGGTTACAGTTGGTTTTCGGTGGTTAAGCTGGTTATAGTTTGTGTTTGGTGGTTCAACCTGGTTTTTGTTGGTTTTAGCTGGTTATTTTTTGTTTATTGCTGTTTTAGATTGTCATATTTAGTTATTGGTGGTTTAGGCTGGCAATAGTTGGTTATTTGCGGTTTTAGCTGGTTATAGTTGTTGATTAGTGGTTTTCGCTAGTTACAGTTGGTTATTTGCGGTTTTAGCTGGTTATAGTTGGTTATTGGTGGTTAAGCTGGTTATAGTATGTTTTAGTAGCTTATAGTTCGTTATTGGTGGTTTTGGCTGGTTTTGGTGATTTAACTGGTTATCGATGGTATATGCTGGTTTTTGCTAGTCATGGTTTGTTTTTGGTTGTTTTGGCTTGTTTTGGTGATTTAACTGGTTACAGATGGTTTTCCTGGTTTTAGCTGGTCATAGTTGGTTTTTGGTGGTTTTAGCTGGTTATAGTTGGTTATTGATGGTTTTAGCTGGTTATTGTTGGTTTTTGGTGGTTTAAGCTGGTTTAGCTGATTATAGCTGGTTTTTGGTGGTTTTTGCTGGTTTTTGCTGGTTATAGTTGATGGTTTTAGCTGGTTATTGTTGGTTTATGGTGGTTTAGCTGGTTTACCTGGTTATAGTTGGTTTTTGGTGGTTAAGCCGGTCATAGTTGCTTTTGGTGGTTTAAGCTGGTCATAGTTGGTTATTGGTTGTTTTAGCTTGTAGTAGATGGTCCTTCGAGGTTTTAGCTTGTCATAGTTGGTTTTTGGTGGTTTTAGTTTATTGTTGGTTTTTTGCTGTTTTAACTAGTTATATTTCGTTACTGGTTGTTTCAGCTGGTTATAGTTGGTTTTTGGTGCTTTTAGCTAGTCATAGACAAGTAACACTATACACAAGCAACACTAAAAAATTTAATGACGCCTATAAACAAACACCACTAAAAAAATTAATTAATAAATAAAAAATTAAAGTATCAAAAGAAAAATTAAAAATTAAAAATTAAAAAGTTTAAAAAATATTGATCACATTTCGCCTATAATCAAAGAACGCACTCATTTACCCTATATTATCACATACATTGTAGTATTTAAAAAAATAATAATTGTAAAAAATTAAAATAAAACACAACATTGTATTATACATTGTATTATCATCAAATGAAAAAAAATCAAACAATTTGAATTATACATTGTCTTGACAAATACTTTTATACTTTTCTTATGGGTGCACGCAACTAATTAATATTCACGGCGGTGCACGTTGCTTTGGTCAGTGTTTCTGGAAAACTAAAGCAGTGGACAGAGCGATATTAGCAGTATAGCAAGTGCGTCTTGATAGCTACTCGTATAATGAATCTTAATCGGCTAGCTTGCTCGTAAGAAAAAGGAGATACGCGGTCGTGTTTATGCATAAAACTCGGCGACCAAGACTTCTGTGAGCTCAAGATTCCAGAAATGCAAGTTTCAGCATGGCTACAATCTAGTAACAGAACGATTTTTTCCATAGCGCGCCTATACAGCACCGTTGTCGGTCGAGCAGAATGGAATTTCCCGTTTTTCTCAGCAGTGTGAAATTTATTTACAAAAATCGTTCTGTTACTAGATTGTAGCCTTGCTGAAACTTGCATTTCTGGAATATTGAGCTCACAGAAGTCTTGTTTGCCGAGTTTTATGCATAAACACGTCGATCATGGACCGCGTCTCTCCGTTTTCTTGCGAGCAAGCTAGCCCGTTAAATTTCGTGATACGAGTAGCTTTCCAGACTCACTTGCTATACTGCTAATATCGCTCTGTCTGCTGCTTTAGTTTTCCAGAAGCACTGACCATAGCAACGCGCAGCGCCGTGAATATTAATTAGTTGCGTGCACCCTTAACATGGATAGCCTAGGGATTGAACCCTGGTATTCTACTTCTCAATTGAGGCTAACACTGACCTTTGAGGTGACTGATCCATTGCTACCTTGTTAGCTATATCCTAAACCTTAAAACTAACGGTGTCATGGGAACAATGTTTTGTATTTTTTTACCATTATTTTAGTATAATATTTTTATGCATGTTGTTCCTTGTGTATTATTGAAAAAAATATAATAATACTAAAATAATGGTAAAAAATTAAATAAAAAACATTGTTCCCATTGTTTATAGGCGTCATTGGAACAATGTTTTTTATTTAATTTTTTTAACCATTATTTTAGTGTTATTATACCTTTTTTTCAATAATATACAAAGAAACACATGCATAAAAAATATATAATACTAAAATAATGGTAAAAAAAATTAAATAAAAAACATTGTTCCCATTGTTTATAGGTGTCATGGGAACAATGTTTTTTATTTAATTTTTTTACCATTATTTTAGTATTATATATTTTTTATGCATGTGGTTCCTTGTGCATTATTGAAAAAAAAATTAATAATACTAAAATAATGGTAAAAAAAATTAAATAAAAAACATTGTTCCCATTGTTTATAGGCGTCATGGGAACAATGTTTTTTATTTAATTTTTTAACCATTATTTTAGTATTAATTTTTTTTTCAATAATGCACAAGGAACCACATGCATAAATAATATATAATACTAAAATAATGGTAAAAAAATTAAATAAAAAACATTGTTCCCATGACGCCTATAAACAATGGGAACAATGCTTTTTATTTAATTTTTTTTACCATTATTTTAGTGTTATTATATATTTTTTCAATAATGCACAAGGAACCACGTGCATTAAAAATATAATAATACTAAAATAATGGTAAAAAAATTAAATAAAAAACATTGTTTCCATTGTTTATAGGCGTCATTTGAACAATGTTTTTTATTTAATTTTTTTTACCATTATTTTAGTGTTATTATATATTTTTTCAATAATACACAAGGAAACACATGCATAAAAAATATATAATACCAAAATAATGGTAAAAAAAATTAAATAAAAAACATTGTTCCCATTGTTTATAGGCGTCATGGGAACAATGTTTTTTATTTAATTTTTTTACCATTATTTTAGTATTATATATTTTTTATGCATGTGGTTCCTTGTGCATTATTGAAAAAAAAATTAATAATACTAAAATAATGGTTAAAAAATTAAATAAAAAACATTGTTCCCATGACGCCTATAAACAATGGGAACAATGTTTTTTATTTAAATTTTTTACCATTATTTTAGTATTATTATATTTTTTATGCATGTAGTTCCTAGTGCATTATTGAAAAAATATATAATAATACTAAAATAATGGTAAAAAAAATTAAATAAAAAACATTGTTCCCATTGTTTATAGGCGTCATGGGAACAATGTTTTTTATTTAATTTTTTTACCATTTTTTTAGTATTATTTTTTTTTCAATAATGCACAAGGAACCACATGCATAAAAAATATATAATACTAAAATAATGGTTAAAAAATTAAATAAAAAACATTGTTCCCATGACGCCTATAAACAGTGGGAACAATGTTTTTATTTAATTTTTTTTACCATTATTTTAGTATTATTATATATTTTTTCAATAAAGCACAAGGAACCACGTGCATTAAAAATAAAATAATACTAAAATAATGGTAAAAAAATTAAATAAAAACATTGTTCCCACTGTTTATAGGCGTCATTGAAACAATGTTTTTTATTTAATTATTTTAACCATTATTTTAGTATTATTATATTTTTTATGCATGCGGTTCTTTGTGCATTATTGAAAAAATAAAATAATACTAAAATAATGGTAAAATAAATTAAATAAAAAACATTGTTCCCATTGTTTATAGGCGTCATGGAAACAATGTTTTTTATTTAATTTTTTTACCATTATTTTAGTATTATATATTTTTTCAATAATGCACAAGGAACCACATGCATAAAAAATATAATAATACTAAAATAATGGTAAAAAAATTAAATTAAAAACATTGTTCCCATGACGCCAATGTTTTTTATTTAATTTTTTTACCATTATTTTAGTATTATTATATAAACCATAATGATATTCATACCCCATACATTTTGATTTAGACAACAGGCTGTATATTTCGTATATACACCTGCTGACAGGTGTATATACAGCTGGCAGGTGTATATGTAATATATAAACCATGGCTTGGAGGTCTGTATGCCGAATATACCACCCGAGGTCGAGGTCAGAGGAAGTTTGCAGCCGAGATAAACCCCGAGCGAAGCGAGGGGTTTATCGAGGCTGCAAACTTCCGATGACCGAGACCGAGGGTGGTATATTCGGCATACACACCGACAAGCCATGGTTCATATGTTATATACCTTAGCGTGTGGGCGTCGCTTCTTGCTCGCGTTCGCGTGGATCTCGATTTAGCGGTGAGTCACGGGCCGAGAGGAGGCCCCAAGTGTGTACGCGTACCTGAGTAGAGTGTGTGGGAAAGACTTGGACAGCTTTGTGCTTCTAGAGCGAAAGAGCGATCGCCAAGTTTTACAAATTGTTCTTGCAATAATTATTCAACATGACTTGGGCGGGGTTTGTCACATGCTTGTCAATTTAATACCCACTAGTGTCAGGATGATTGTACACTATAAATCTCAGCCACTTCTGCGCATCGTCGCCCTGCAACTGGGTGCTGCTAGTTGCAAGGCGAATAACTATCCGAGGATGCCGTCGTGCAACCTCAACGTGGTCACGTGACCAGGGCACACCTCTTGGTTAACCCCTTGAGGAGTGTATTTCTCATATACCTCCATGGGGGTATATATCGCATAATCTCCATGGTGGATTATGCGATATATACCACCATGGAGGTATATGAGAAATTCACTCTTCAATGGGTTAACTGAGGTGTGCACCATGGTGGGGAATATGACGAATATACCACCTGTGCCTTGTATGGGGACGCCCACTCACTATGGTATATACGTATATATACACCTCTGGACAAGAATACGAGTGAACATCAAGTTGCAAATTGTTTTTTCTGCTTTTAGAGGCACGAATCACCGGACTTACTAAAGGACCGATATGCAGTGCCGCGGTGGTCTCTAGCTCTCGTCTAGTCGTCTGCAGTACGACGTAGAAGCACACGCTGACCTGGCAACGCTCGGTCGGTTCCTACGTCTAGACAATCACCACAAACGGTTCCTATGTCTAGACAATCACCACAAACCTTAGATCGTTCCTCTCAGTACTAGCACACCTCGAGCAAGACAACTGAATTCGACATTCGCGTCTTCGAGCAAGCCTTACACTAGCGATAGGTGGCTTCAACAAAACTAAGGCATCTAAACTAAAATTACTGCTACCTGAAACGCTAACTAAAGGAGTACAACGCCTGTAGACACCACAGCAGAGAGATGGAAGCGGATCCCTAGCTGCTCCAAATCGCCACCATATTTTCATGCTGAGCATGTGCTGACCTACTGCGCATGCTCAGTAAATAAAACAAAATAG
The DNA here is from genome assembly GCA_964017065.1 of Haliclona indistincta. Classification (NCBI taxonomy): domain Eukaryota; kingdom Metazoa; phylum Porifera; class Demospongiae; order Haplosclerida; family Chalinidae; genus Haliclona; species Haliclona indistincta. The sequence goes on from OZ024784.1 coordinate 11,155,074, forward strand.
CGGACGACTAGTAGCGCATGAATCTCAGTACGAATTATATCTCATATAACATGATTCATCGGCCTATATACTGTATATAAACCTGCAAGTCGGCCAATTTTGAAACATATCGCCCTCGGGCCTGCGGCCCTCGGGCGATATCTTTCCAATTGGCCTCCTTGAAGGTTTATATAATGTATATAGACCTCTGAATCCTGCTATATCATATACATATTTTTTCAATAATGCACAAGGAACCACATGCTTAAAAAATATATGATACTAAAATAATGGTAAAAAAAATTAAATGAAAACATTGTTTGTTTGACGCCTATAAACAATTGGAACAATGTTTTTTATTTTATTTTTTAACATAATTTTAGTATTATTGTATTTTTTATGCATGTGGGTCCTTGTGTATTATTGAAAAAAATATAATAATACTTAAATAATGGTAAAAAAATTATATAAACTAGGCACCGAAGGGGCTTATGCCTAAACCCAGAGTACCCAGAGTTATGCGTACATGCCTGTCTGACTAAATACGCTGAACTGAAATACACAAGCAGTAATGAAAGTCTGCTGTTGCTAGTTGAACACTAAGTTAGTCTTTGCCTTCTATTTCCTCGTCCTCCACTGCCCCTTTGTTCTCTTCTCTTCTCTTCTCCTCTGCCCCTTTGTTTTTGCTTGTTTTGGTGATTTAACTGGTCACAGGTGGTTTTTGCTGGTTTTAGCAGGTCAAAGTTGGTTTTTGGTGGTTTTAGCTGGTTAAAGTTGGTTATTGATGGTTTTAGCTGGTTATTGTTGGTTTTTGGTGGTTAAGCTGGTCATAGTTGCTTTTGGTGGTTTAAGCTGGTCATAGTTGGTTATTGGTGGTTTTAGCTTGTAATAGATGGTCTTTCAAGGTTTTAGCTTGTCATAGTTGGCTTATGGTGGTTTTAGTTGGTTTTTGTTGGTTTTTTTGCTGTTTTAACTAGTTATATTTCGTTACTGGTGAGCTGATTATAGTTGGTTTTTGGTGCTTTTAGCTAGTCATAGTCAAGTAACACTATACACAAGCAACACTAAAAAAATTTTATGACTCCTATAGACAAACAACACTAAAAAAATTAATTAATAAATAAAAAATTAAAGAATGAAAAGATAAATTAAAAATTAAAAATTAAAAAGAGTTAAAAAAAAACATTGATCACATTGTTTATAGGCGTCATGGGAACAATGTTTTTTTTTTACCATTATTTTAGTATTTATTTTTTATGCATGTGGGTCCTTGTGTATTATTAAAAAATATATAATAATACAAAAATAATAGTAAAAAAATTATATAAACTAGGCACCGAAGGTGCTTATGCCTAAACCCAGAGTACCCAGAGTTATGCGTACATGCCTGTCTGACTAAATATGCTGAACTGAAATACACAAGCAGTAATGAAAGTCTGCTGTTGCTAGTTGAAAACTAAGTTAGTCTTTGCCTTCTATTTCCTCGTCCTCCACTGCCCCTTTGTTCTCTTCTCGAATCAGCACCATCGTCACTCTGAGTTTGGTTTGCATCAGTTCCTTGTGTTTTTAAAATGAATATGTATAGTGTATGTAACCAGCAAAAACCACCAAAAACAACCACGACCAACTAAAACCACCATAAACAATCTATAACCAATCAAACCACCAAAACCAGCCAAAACCACCAATAACCAACTATAATCAGCTAAAACCACAAAAAAAACTATAACCAGCTAAACCACCAATAAACAAATGTAACAAGCTAAAAAAGCAACAATAACAAGTTAAAACCAGCAAAAACAAATGTTTTTTTGTAGTTATGGTTGTTTTTTTTTGGTTTTAACAGATACATTGTTTCGCTGGTTATAGTTGGTTTTTGGTGGTTGTAGCTGGTTATATATGGTTTTTGGTGGTTTTAACTGGTTATACTTGGTTATTGGTGGTTTTAGCTGGTTATTGTTGATAATTTGTGGTTTAGCTGGATATAGATGGTTTTTGGTGGTTTTAACTGGTTATACTTGGTTATTGGTGGTTTTAGCTGGTTATAGTTGATAATTTGTGGTTTAGCTGGATATAGATGGTTTTGGTGGATTTGGTTGTTTCTGGTGGTTTTAACGGATTATAGTTGGTTATTGGTTATTTATCTGGTTATACATGGTATAGCTGGTTATGGTTGGTTTTTGGTGGTTTCAGCTGGTTATTGTTGGTTATTGGTGATTTTAGCTGGTTATAGTTGGTTATTGGTGGGTTCAGCTAGTTATAGTTGGTTATTTGCGGTTTTAGCTGGTCATAGTTGTTTGTTGGTGGTTTAAGCTGGTTTAGCTAGGTTATAGTTGGTTTTTGGTGGTTAAGCTGGTCATAGTTGGTGTTTGGTGGTTTAAGCTTGTCTAAGTTGGTCATTGGTGGTTTTAGCTGGTTATAGTTTGTTATTGGTGGTTTTAGCTGGTTACAGTTGGTCATTGGTGGTTTATCTTGTTATGTTGGTTATTCGTGGTTTTGGCTGGTTATAGTTGGTTTTGGTGGTTTAAGCTGGTCATAGTTGGTTTTTGGTGGTTTAAGCTGGTTATAGTTGGTTTTTGGTGGTTTAAGCTGGTTATAGTAGGTTATTGGTGGTTTAAGTTGGTCATAGTTTGATTTTGGTAGTTTAAGCTGGCCATAGTTGGTTATTGGTGGTTAAGCTGGTTATAGTTTGTGTTTGGTGGTTCAACCTGGTTTTTGTTGGTTTTAGCTGGTTATTTTTTGTTTTATTGCTGTTTTAGATTGTCATGTTTAGTTATTGGTGGTTTAAGCTGGCTATAGTTGGTCATTTGCGGTTTTAGCTGGTTATAGTTGTTGATTAGTGGTTTTTGCTAGTTACAGTAGGTTATTTGCGGTTTTAGCTGGTTATAGTTGGTTATTGGTGGTTAAAGCTGGTTATAGTATGTTTTAGTAGCTTATAGTTCCTTATTGGTGGTTTTGGCTGGTTTTGGTGATTTAACTGGTTATCGATGGTTTATGCTGGTTTTTGCTAGTCATAGTTTGTTTTTGGTTGTTTTGGCTTGTTTTGGTTTTTTTAACTGGTTACAGATGGTTTTCCTGGTTTTATCTGGTCATAGTTGGTTTTTGGTGGTTTTACCTTGTTATAGTTGGTTATAGATGGTTTTAGCTGGTTATTGTTGGTTTTTGGTGGTTTAAGCTGGTTTAGCTGATTATAGCTGGTTTTTGGTGGTTTTTGGATGTTTTTGCTGGTTATAGTAGGTTATTGATGGTTTTAGCTGGTTATTGTTGGTTCATGGCCTAAAAAGAATGGGAAAATGTTTTTTAATTATTTTTTTACCATTATTTTAGTATTATTATTATATAAAACTGGCAAACGCATACGCCCACGCAGAACTTCAGCAGCCATAACTCGCGCCACGGGCAGAAAACAGCAAAAAGCATACATGGTCACCTGGAGAAGACACGTATGAACAGTCTAGGCGCTTGAGCGCTGGAATTGCAAACACGATGTGAGCACGAAATGGTTCATAAAAAGTTGTGTATTGTAGGCGTGCATACTTTAATGCTAGAGTTTGGTGATCCAGGGTTATTATTTTTTTTTTACTTAGGAATCGAATATCGAAAAATGGATACTAGGTGATCATGTCGATGGTATGAGAAAGCTCTGTGGCGATCTGTAGCGTTGCAGGACCTAGGACGCTCGAGTAAAGTGGTACAATAGGCGCCGTCGCGCTGCCCGTCGTGAACAAGCGCTGCTGTGCGTTTTATCGCTAAAAACCGTTCATAAACAGTGAGTATATCATAAAACAACTGTGTTGTGCAAGTTTGCAGCTTCTGGCCTGCAGATAAGTAGAGAAAAACAGTTAACAAAAAGTCAGGCTTATAATGATATTCATGCGCACCCGCCACCTTAAAGAAAAAACATTGTTCCCATTACGCCTAAAAAGAATGGGAAAATGTTTTTTATTTAATTTTTACCATTATTTTAGTATTATTATATATTTTTTCAATAATGCACAAGGAACCACATGCATAAAACATATATAATACTAAAATAATGGTAAAGAAATTAAATAAAAAACATTGTTCCCATGACGCCTATAAACAATGGGAACAATGTTTTTTATTTAATTTTTTTTACCATTATTTTCGTATTATATATTTTTTCAATAACGCACAAGTAACCACATGCATAAAAAATATATAATACTAAAATTGTGGTAAAAAAAATTAAATAAAAAACATTGTTCCAATGACGCCAATAAACAATGGGAACAATGTTTTTTATTTAATTTTTTTACCATTATATTAGTATTATTATATATTTTTTCAATAATACACAAGGAACCACATGCATAAAAAATATTTAATACTAAAATAAGGGTAAAAAAAATTAAATAAAAAACATTGTTCCCATTGTTTATAGGCGTCATGGGAACAATGTTTTTTATTTAATTTTTTTTACCATTATTTTAGTATTATATATTTTTTATGCATGTGGTTCCTTGTGCATTATTGAAAAAGAATATAATAATACTAAAATAATGGTTAAAAAAATTAAATAAAAAACATTGTTCCCATGACGCCTATAAACAATGGGAACAATGTTTTTTATTTAATTTTTTTTACCACTATTAATTTTTAGTATTATTATATTTTTTATGCATCCTTGTGCATTATTGAAAAAATATATAATAATACTAAAATAATGGTAAAAAAAATTAAATAAAAAACATTGTTCCCATTGTTTATAGGCGTCATGGGAACAATGTTTTTATTTAATTTTTTTTACTATTATTAGTATTATTATATTTTGTTTCAATAATGCACAAGGAATCACATGCATAAAAAATATAATAATATTAAAATAATGGTAATAAATTAACTAGTTATATTTCGTTACTGGTCGTTTTAGCTGGTTACAGTTGGTTTTTGGTGCTTATTGCTAGTCATAGTTGATTTTTGGTGGTTTAACCCTTTAACTACTAAATTATCTTGTTGAAATTTTAACCTCGTAAATGCTGACCACTTCTATCGTGAATATCTCGTGTGTCCTTTGTGCTGCTGGTCTCAAATTTGCGTCCTTTTACGCCAGTGAATAGCCGCAATTGCCCATACTCAAGTCGGTCGATATGCCCCTCCCACTTCGAAAGTGAAGCTAATAAAGTGTAGCGACCTCGTCAAATATTGCTCAAAGTTAGTGCTTTGGGGCTGGCTACTGAAAAGTACATGTAAATAGCAGTGGTTTTGGTCAATGTAAAATGTTGGCCTGATCGTAGTGAATGCGCCAAAATGTGTTTTCCGAGCACCCGAAGCAATGAAATGTCCAAATTTTCTTAGCAGCCATTTTGTTTTTCCTAAAACGTATCGAAATTTGCACTGAAGCCATAGAAATGCCGATGCCAATACGTTTAGCGCCAGGGGCGCCGAAAACCGGTCAATTTTTTGTGGTGATTTAAATGTATTCTTCTATTTGGCTTAATTTTGGGATATTTTAGCACTTTTTTATAAAGTTACACTGTCTAAAGTATGTATGACGCACAATTGCGTCTTTAGGGCTTAAAGGGTTAAGCTGGTTATTGGTGGTTTTAGCTGGTTATATTTGGTTATTGGTGGTTCAAGCTGGTTATGGTTGCTTATTGGTGGATTTAGCTGGGTCACCTTCATGCACTAATGTGTTCAGTCTCTGATCATCCTCTATCGTGTGAATAAAGACAACAGTGACTGAACACATTAGCACATGAAGGTGACATTCTATACTTTTCACTTCAGCATGACCTCAGACCTGACAACATCACTAGTTGATGCAAGAGGTAACCATGCAAGCTAGTACAGCTAGTGATATGAGAATAACTAGACTCTCTCAACCAACACTATTAAACCAACCATGAAGCATCTCTATCTCGAGTCGGCAATCACAATCATTGTCGGCAATCATTGTCACAATCATTCACACTCGCAATGCTTCCGCTTCCTGGATCCGCTACTGTCATCTGTTCGTCACTCGCGATCGACGATCTTCGTGGAGGGGCGTGTATCATCAATTATAATGAATTTCAATAGACCAATATTTATGAATATCATTACATGACGTAATATGACGTAGTGGGTGGGTGGGTAGAGAAGCAATGTAAAAAACCAGCCTGGTGTCATAGATTTTAGCTTCTGGGACCCCCTGACAATAATAATGTAATGGCAAAAAAATTAAAAAAAAAAATTAAATAAAAAACATTGTTCGCATGACACCTGGTAACAATGTTTTTTATTTAATTTTTTTATTTAATTTTTTTATCATTATATTATTATTATTATTTTTTTTTCAATAAAACACAAGGAACCACATACATAAAAAATATAATAGTAATAAAATAATAGCAAAAAAAATTATATAAAAAATTAAATAAAAAACATTGTTCCCATGATGCCTCGGGAAAATTACTTTTATATAATTTTTTTATTTAATTTTTTTTTACCATTATTTTATCATTAATATGTATTTTTCCTAGTGTTGTAAATGTTAACAATAACTAAAACTAAATCCTATTTTAGTAAGGGTCAAATCATTATTGTTAACAATAACAAACTATAACTAATATTACCAGACTGAACATTACTATTAATAACTAAAACTAAAATTAGACCAACAGTTAGTTATTGTAAAGTGATTAAAAATGCAAAAACCAATCATGTTAGGCATGATTGATAGCATCTTTTTCATGTGATTGCTGTAATACAACATGTTTCAAGACCTTATCACGGCTAAGAAGACAATTCTGTTACTTCTATTAAAAAGCAACACAGCTCGCTAATACTAATAGCACGCTAATAACAATAACAATAATTCACAATAACTAAAACTAAAATGTGCTTAATTTTCTTGTTAACAAATTATAACTATAACTAAAAAGACACTGAGTGTGACTTTAACAATAACTAAACTAATATTAAACTCCATTACTTTTACAACACTAATTTTTTCAATAACATACAAGGAACCACATACATAAAAAATATAATAAGAATAAAATAATGGTAAAAAAGATTAAATAAAAAAATTAATTAAAAAGCATTGTTACTATGCGTCATGCGAACAATGATTTATATTTATTTTTTTTCTTAATTTTTTTCCGATTATTTTATTATTAATATAGTTTTTTTCAATAATACACAAGGAACTACAAACATAAAATATATAAAAGTAATAAATTAATGGTTAAAAAAATTAAATAAAAAACAATGTTCCCAGGCGTCATGGGAACATTGTTTTTTATTTAATTTTTTAACTATTATTTTTATTACTATTATATTTTTTATGTATGCGGTTATTGTGTATTATTGAAAAAAACTACAATAATAATAAAATAATGGTAAAAAAAAATTAAATAAAAAAATAAATAAATAATATTGTTCGCATGACGCCTGTTAACAATGTTTTTTATTTCATTTTTTGATTTAATTTTTTTACCATTATTTTATTACTATTATATACCGTTGCTATGTGGTTGCTAAGGATATACGCGTTTCATAAATCGACCATAGCACTGGGAACCGCCTACAGTGCTATATCATGCGGCCAAGAATGCTATATCAACCGGCCGAGAATGCTATATCATGCGGCCAAGAGTGCTATATCTGAGGTGACCTTTGTACTAACGCGATAGCTTTATACACGCACCATCACGTTCATCAAACAATTCAACATCAAAACATAGTAAACACATTATACAGGAACACAGGAGAGAGCTACAGTCCAATGAGCAGGCTCCCAAGAACTGCGAGTGGCGGGGGTTGAATTTGTCCAGTGTGTTAAAATCATCGTTGATCATGACAGCACAGCCAGCAACAACACAAAGACACTCGGGAGGCGAAATAGTAGCGATCTATGCGCCTCAGCTACATAACCGCGCCGGGTATAGGCAAGCTGAGTCATTGTAGATCGCCCACATAACAACTTTGGATGTAAGTCTAATCTCAACCTCTTCCTGGTAGATAGAAACGCTTCATTAACAACACTGACAGCCAAGAAAGGTCACGGGTGAGCAGCTAGACCAGCCAGGAGCCAGCACCATAGTAGCACGTTCTTTCGCCATTTTCATGTGACGTCATGTACGTTGCTAGGCGATGGCGGTGACGTAACAGGTTGCCATGGCATCCTTGGCAACCACATAACAACAGTAGATAAATCTGTTATATCCCTCCCACTCGGGATGTTGCGGTTTATAGCGCCCTCCGGCCTCGGGCGCTACGCGCCCTCGGGCGTCGTGCGCTATAAACCAGCAACATCCCTCGTGGGAGTGATATAACTAATACATATATTTTTTATGTATGTGGTTCCTTGTGTATAACTGAAACAATATATAATAATAATAAAATAATGGTAAAAAAGATTAAATATAAAAATTGAATAAAAAACTTTGTTCGTATGATGCCTAGTAACAATATTTTTTAATTAATTTTTTTATTTAATTTTTTTTGCCATTATTTTATTCTTACTATATTTTTATGTATGTGGTTCCTTGTGTATTATTGAAAAAAATATATAATAATAATAAAATAATGGTAAAAAAATTAAATGAAGAATTATATTAAAATAATTTTTCTCAGGCGTCATGCGAACAATGTTTTTTTATTTAATTTTTTAATTTAATCTTTTTTAACTATTATTTTATTAATATTATATTTTTTATGTATGTGGTTCCTTGTGTATTATAGAAAAAAACTATAATAATAGTAAGATAATGGTAAAAAAAATTAAATTATATAAAAAACTTTGTTCCCATGACGCCTAGTAACAATGTTTTTTAGTTAATTTTTTTAGTTAATTTTTTTTATCATTATTTTATTATTATTATATATTTTTTTCAATAATACACAAGGAACCACATACATAAAAATATAATAATAATAAAATAATGGTAAAAAAAATGAAATAAAGAATTAAATTAAAAAACATTGTTACTAGGCTTCATGGGAACAATGTTTTTTATTTAATTTTTTTTACCATTATTTTATTATTATTATATTTTTTATGTATGTGGTTCCTTGTGTATTATTGAAAAAATATATAATAATAATAAAATAATTGTAAAAAAATGAAATAAAAAACATTGTTCCCATGAAGCCTAGTAACAATCCTCTTTATTTATTTTTTATTTAATTTTTTTACCATTATTTTATTATTATTATATTTTTTATGTATGTGGTTCCTTGTGTATTATTGAAAAAAATATATAATGATAATAAAATAATGGTAAAAAAAATTAAATAAAAAATAAATAAAGAGCATGGTTACTAGGCTTCATGGGAACAATGTTTTTTATTTAATTTTTTTTCCATTATTTTATTATCATTATATATTTTTTCAATAATACACAAAGAACCACATACATAAAAAATATAATAATAAAATAATGGTAAAAAAATTAAATAAAAAATTAAATAAAAAACGTTGTTACCAGACGTCATGCGAACAATTTTATTATTATTATTATTATTGAAACTTTACGACAAATTTACAGTCGAAGGACAGACTCCAACTAGTGGAGCAGCCTACTATAATAAAATTAACTAATGATTATGTGAACATGACGAGCAGGGACATAAAAAATGATAGGTACACGATATGTCGGATTGAAAGTGATTAATGAAGTGTTTCCAGAAAAAATCAAATAGAAACAGTTTTATGGTTCGAAATGAAAGAGACAAGTCAATTATGGGAAGAGCGTTCCATAGCCTAATGATTCTGTTTAAGTAGAAATGATGACCAGTTACAGTGCGACAAAGTTTGTGTTTAAATTTTCCAGACTGGGATGCTCTTGTAGGGCGGTGAGAACTTGAGGGAGCTGGGATAAAGTCGTGAATGTTGAAATTGTCTGTGGTGCCTTGGAGGCACTTCACAAGAAATAACACATCTTGTAATTCCAACCAATACATTAGTGGAAGTAGCTTGGTATCGATCAGACGGGATTTGTAGGAAGTATGTCGTGAATAATCGTTGACGATGTATCGAGTGGCTTGCCTTTGAACACTTTCGAGGCACAGTATGTCTTTCATAAGATGAGGCCTCCACAGCTGAGAGCAGTACGAGAGTTTACTACGTACAAGGGAGAGGTAAAGACTTTTCCTGAGACCTAGTGAGGTGGAGGATACTGAGCGACGAATTAGGTGGAGAGTTTTGTAAGCATTTGCACAAATGAAGTTGATATGCTTGGACCATGAAAGATCAGCTGTTACTAAAATGCCAAGGTCCTTGTGAGAGTCTGCAGTTGGAACTAGATTTTCCTCAATGTAGTAGCAGGCTTTGAATTTAGAGGAGAAGGTAAACCGAACAACAGCACATTTAGTAGTGTTTAGCGACAAACGCCATTTGTGGCACCATGAAACCAGATTATCAAGGTCTTGCTGGATGTGGAACATAAATGTGGAAGACCCAAGTAGTTTTGAGTCATCAGCAAAGAGGTAGGTAGAGCAAGAAGTTATCACACTAGGAAGGTCATTAATGTACACCAAGAAAAGTAAGGGAGCTAGCACACTTCCCTGGGGGACACCCGATCTTACAGGTAACAAGTCAGACGAGGAGCCTTCAATGTTTTGTTTTTTATTTAATTTTTTTTACCATTATTTTATTAGTATTATTTTTTTATGTATGTGGTTCCTTGTGTATTATTGAAAAAATATATAATAATAATAAAATAATGGTAAAAAAATTAAATAAAAAATTAAATAAAAAACGTTACCAGACGTCATGCGAACAATGTTTTTTATTTAATTGTTTTATTTAATCTTTTTTTAATGAAGCCCGTGACTCCATCGACCGTGACCCCGTAACCACTCTTGTGGAAGGGGTGTGGTTGGTAAAGCCACAAGGGACACTCCCCCCTAGTGCTGACACTATACACATAGAACATATACGCCAAACACACAACCACCTTGTGTAGGTAGGACGCCAAACACACAACCACCTTGTGTAGGTGGGACGCCAAACACGTGCACATGACCACCTTACACAGGCGGTACGCCACACACTTTCGAGACACAACAACATACATTCACGGGCAGGGGCACCGGTCACGGAAGCCCCAAACCCCAGAAGGCAGACATATATGGGGGAGTGTATGTCGACCCTCGACACCAATGCCCAGACACTCCCCAACCCTCAGGATGACGCATTTCACAATGACATTCATGAATATCATTAGCAATAAATATTCCTTTATACTCAGAGCAAATGACTGAAAATACAAGAGAATGGAGAAGAATGGGACGTACAAAGGCTAACAGGATATACTATACATGCAATACAAACAAAACAAATGCTAAATACACGAAGGGGTCCACTACAGTCAATAATTATACTATAGTCAATGTCGACCAAGGGAAGATAGGTCACCGATTGCGCCTTGGATATAGTGACTTCACGTAGGTAGTCCTGAGGTGAGGTCCGGGGGAAGGAGCCGTGTAATGGAGGCTGCTAACTGGTGGGCTGGCGTCCGAATGTATCGCTGGAATGCCAGCGGCCAAGAGTTTGAATCAGCGAGTCCTCCAGTCCAGCCTGTGCCGCCGCAGTAGCAGCACCTATCCTAAAGCTATACATGGTGCATGAGCCTATTCTTCGACAAAGTGTGGCCGTTGCTGAATAGGAACAGTGGACCTGGTCGCCGCCCACGTTGCGCCAGGTAGCTAAGCAAGGCACCCACCGGGCATATAGTTCTCCCTGTACTTCCAAGGCAGATGGTCACACCATTTCCGAATGGGTCTACTTTGGAGCGTCGCAAACGGAGTGAAAGAACTGATGGGGCTTGGTGGGAGTTGACAGACACATATTGTGGCCCAAGCTTGTCAGGCATGTAAGCTTGCCAGGATTGACATGTAAACTCACCAGCACGCATAAAACCAAAAAACCCAACACAGCAAGCAGCCCACAGCATCGCTGCGTCATGCTGGGAGATCTCCTGCGTGCTGGACCAGACTGTGTGAAGGAGTGTTAAGTGCCTTGGTGTGATCGGACGTCGCTGCTGCCGTGTACTTGGCTGGGCTACGCGGTGGATCCCTCGAAGAACGTAGTCCAAGAGGGGAAAATCCTCCAAGTGCGGGTCTGGAAGCCCACTTGCAATTTGGAGGAACCGAATGCCACTAAGGTAAGCGCGGATTGACTGGTATGCGAGACCTGATTGCCCCAAGTGGGCAACAAAGCGAGTCAGTGTGCTTTGATCTAATGGTAGGGAGGGGAGATTTAGACTTGCGCAAAAGGTGGTGTAGCGGTTGGCAGCCGAGTGATACATCGCTAGTGTGGCTGGAGTTAATGCATTCCTAAAGTATCCACGAACAGTGCTGTCCAACTGAGAGAGCCCCAATCTGGTCTCTGGCTCACTAAGAGGTCTGAGAGTTGAGATGGGACTGAGTACTGTCTCCTGTGAAAATAGAGAAGGGAATAAGTGAAGATTATCACGTGATAGAGCATCTGCCGCATTATTCTGTACCCCTGGTATGTGCTCTGCCAAGTAGTCAAACTGGAACAATGCGCTATAAAAATGAAAACAGCGGAGTAGGTGCAGGGCATTCACATCGCTGGTCGACCCCGACTGAAGGATCGAAACAACCGCCATATTATCCGAGTGGAAGCACACCGTCGAGCGATGCCATTGCCCTCCCCATAAAGCAGCCGAGATGACGACTGGAACAAGCTCCTTCACCGCTATATTTATGTTTGCCCATGATTGTGGCCATTGCAGCTGGAACCACATAGACGGTGGTACCAAGCCACCGCAACCAAACGACCCGGACGCATCAGTGTAAACATGAATGGATGCAACTGGTGTATGTTGAAAGAACATGGTACCATTCCAGTGCACCAAGAAATATTCCCACCAGAGAAGATCCGCCCGGGCTGCCACATCCAGGTGGACGAAACCAGAGGGACACGGCGCCTTCAAGATCGAAAAGAGATGCCTCAAGAAGATCCTGCCCTGTCTGATAACTGTAGCAGCATGTGAGAGGTGACCTAGGAGAGATTCGACGTCTTTGTGTCTTCCTGAGCGCCTTGTCCGCCATGGTCGCACCAACGACCGCATGTGGTCCAGCTTGTTCCCCGGGAGCCGTAGCTCAAACCTGGAAGTATCGACAACAATTCCCAGAAAAGTAACTATGGTTGCCGGCCCCTCAATCTTGTGGGTTGCCACTGGGACGCCGAGACGGCTGAGAGTATGGAGGATGAGCGGCAGGGTTGGGACGTGAACTGTCGCTGGGGGGATAAAAAACAGGAAGTCGTCCAGATAATGAATGTGAAAGTGTAATCCCGCTTCCAGAAGCGCCCATCCAATAGCATCTGCCACGGCTGTGAAAATCACTGGCGCAGAGCGCAGACCGAAGGGCAATGCTTGATCAACGTATACCCAGTTGTCCCAAGTGACACCAAATAGGTGTTGATCCTGGGGGTGCAGTGGGACTATCCGGTAGGCACTCTTCAGGTCGATTTTAAGGAGCAAGGTATCTCTTCCAAGACGAGTGATAAACTGAAGAGCCCTGTCCACCGATGAATAATCTACTGTGCACAACGATGGGAGGATGCCGTCGTTCACACTGTGACCCTCCGGGTAGGACAGGTCGACAATCATTCGCCATTGACCCGATCCTCGTCCTTTAGGAACAAGACCAATCGGACTGCAGTGGATTGATCTGTGTGGGGCTAAGCACAGAGGACCTACCATCCTGCCTGCCAATATCTCCTCTCCAATATAGTCTCGGACAACCTGAGCATTGGCCAATGACGATGGATGATTGCGACACCCTGACCTCAGCCTCTCCCCCGATGACATAACATTATAGCCCACATGGAATCCCTGGACAAGCCCGTGCAGGATAAAAGACACAAATTCCCTATCTGGGTGGTGGCAAAGGTAGGCAGCTAACATGGGAGTACAAATTGGAGGGGCACGGGTTGACCAGCTAAGATGATTGGGTGGAGGTGGGTGTGGAGGTTGGGAGAGGCGGCGAAGGTTGGCCATCCGCACATATCCACTGGTCCTGACTCCCAACAAGTACCGTGTCAACTGGGAGAGTGGTCCAACTGATGGATCTACAGATACAGAGACAGTATACACACAACCAAGTAGGAGCGCTTGCTACAACAGGCCACTGCAACTACGCCCGGTTCCCCAGGCATCCCATACTAGACACCACACCGGTATGCTCGGACTGACTGTGCCCTCATAATGGGTGACCCGGACACATGCCCCAGTTGACGATAACGCTCGTACACTACTTGACACGTTGATGATAAATACACCTTTCCCACACAGCACATAGTGATAAAAGGACAAATCATGTGGTACAGATAACGAATAAGAGATACTATTGAGTCGCCCATTGAATAATATAAACAGAGAATAACAGTATAAGGCGGTTCACAAGTGATAGATACTGAGTAGCTGAGTGGTTAATAAGCTGAGATTTGAGACGCTCCAAGCGATAAATGTGGTGGGTACATACGTAGGTGCTCGTGCCAGGTGTAAAGGGGAGTGGTTAAGATGAGCTCTGCGACACTCTAGCTCCGCTGGGGCCGCCTGGTCTGGGTCTGGCTGGGGCGTGGCAATCCTTAGCACGATGGGACTGCTGATAACACTTGGAGCAAACATGACGGAAGGAACAGCTTCCAGGATAGATACACGCACCTTCGTTCCAGGAGGTGCATATCCTGCCCATGGTACGCCCAGGCTGTCGTGACATGGGAGTGGAAGTACGGATAGTTGATGGTTGGAGTTGGGCCATCGCGCACTGGGATGCATTGTGGTCGCATTCCTGGCAAACCGTACAAAAGGTACCTCCAGATGTGTGCTGACTAAGGATGGTCGCTGCCTGCAGCTCCGGGTGGAGAGCATTCCACTGCATGTTGGGATTAATAGCCGCCTGTTGCCTGAACAAGCGATCATAGTCAAGCCAGCCCTGTCCGCCATGTCGCATCGCTTCCCTGACAACCAACAGACCGTATGTAGCCCTCTCGCGCGTCGCTTGATCCGTAGTAAATACAGCCAGATATGTGAGGAAGCAGCAAACCCAGGAGGGCAGCGAAGGGACCTCTCGTACCCTTGGCCTTGATGACACTGGTAGTAAGTGAACCCCAAATCCACCATGTAGGTCTTCGAAATGTGACCTGACTGCAGCGTTGTCACGTGGGATATCTCTCATCTCTATGAATCTCCCTGCCCGGATCTGCTGCACCAGCCGCGCCGGTACCGGCCGCACCGACATTGCCAAGCTAGTGGCGCCTGATGTCGTTATAGCTGGGAGTAACCAGTCGGGGCCCAGGAGGTTCCCGAATAGCTGCTGTGAGGTGACTGGAGCACCAGACATGGGAACGCCAGCAGCAGCTGGTCCAGGAGGTGTGGTAGATAGGTGAACTGAGCCAATTGATCCTGGAGGAGGCATGGACCCCAATGAGCTAGGACCTATGACAAGGATAACAGCCAGGTGAAACTTGTCGAAGGGCACATTCAAGTACCACCCTAGGCAATGGGGTAACAATTGGGGCCAGATGGCAAACACTACGAAGTGTTGCTCGAGACGCGAGCGCACAAAGATGCAGTACTCTCTGATGGATATATAAGAACGCCGTATAAATGACACTGACACTGATAAATGACACTGATAAATGACAATGACACTGCGACACAGATGCCGTGGGTACCTCTACCGTTTCAAACGCCACATGCATGCACATCGCTCTAACTCCCCATGGCCTAACATGGATGTACAATCACTTCATGCAACACACAAGAGAGCAGTTGGCACCACCAACCAGCAGCATGGACAGGCGACAGCAAGTCGCAAACAGAACACACAATACTCTGCGCTAACACCCATGGTGTAGGGTTCCCCCTCGGATCGGCACAGTCCGATCACCACAAATACATAGATGCCAGAGAAACATCCCTCCCAAAGTACACCGTGCATGGATACTGAGTCGGTACACTTAACACACACCAGGCATGACAATAACAAAAGACAACACCGTGACAATAACAAAAGACAACGCCGTGACGAGACTGAAAAATTGGTCAGGCAGTACTAACACATACATGTACTACGCTGAGGCATATAATATTATACCGCCACAAACTAGGCACATACCTGCACATGATGGGGGAACTAGAGGAGGAATGACCGATGTAGATATTGGCGGTAGGGGTGATTGGGATGACCACGTCACCATAGATGAGTGAGCAGGGGGGTGACCGTGGAGAGAGGACTGTGCGCTGCTAGTGTACTGTCACCGTTGTGGTAGATGGGGCGCCTCGCGAGCGCGTGCTGTACGGCGCGGCTAGTGTGAGGCATATAATATTATACCGCCACAAACTAGGCACATACCTGCACATGATGGGGGAACTAGAGGAGGAATGACCGATGTAGATATTGGCGGTAGGGGTGATTGGGATGACCACGTCACCATAGATGAGTGAGCAGGGGGGTGACCGTGGAGAGAGGACTGTGCGCTGCTAGTGTACTGTCACCGTTGTGGTAGATGGGGCGCCTCGCGAGCGCGTGCTGTACGGCGCGGCCGATGATCTTGGTGTCACCACTGCACGAGAACGAGACCCGCGGGCTCTTCCACGCCTGCCTCCAGCCATCGAACTAGTACTGACGACGATTGAGATGGATAACAAATGGAGACACGACGAGGGTGAAAGGAGCTCAGCACGCGCACACACTAGCCACGCCTACAGGACGCCTCCCAATACCCTGGAGGAGTGCCCGGTTCATTAACTCCATTTATTCTCCGTATAAATGGCATTTACTATTATTTTATTATTATATTTTTTATGTATGTGGTTCCTTGTGTATTATTGAAAAAATATATAATACTAATAAAATAATGGTAAAAAAATTTAATAAAAATATTAAATAAAAAACATTGTTCGCATGACGCCTGGTAACATCGTTTTTTATTTAATTTTTTTATTTAATTTTTTTTGGCCTGGTAACATCGTTTTTTATTTAATAATACACAAGGAACCACATAAATAAAAAATAGTATCGTAATAAAATAATGGTAAAAAATTAAATAAAAAATTAAATAAAAAACATTGTTCGCATGACGCCTAGTAACAATGTTTTTTATTTAATTTTCTTTACCATTATTTTGTTACTATACTATTTTTTATGTATGTGGTTCCTTGTGTATTATTAAAAAAAATATATAATAATAATAAGATAATGGTAAAAAAATTAAATAAAAAAATTAAATTAAAAACATTGTTACTATGCGTCATGGGAACAATGCTTTTTATTTAATTTTTTTTAATTTAATTTTTTTTACCATTATTTTATTATTATTATATTTTTTATGTATGTGGTTCCTTGTGTATTATTGAAAAAAATATATAATAATAATAAAATATTGGAAAAAAAAATTAAATAAAAAAATTAAATAAAAAACATTGTTCCCATGATGCATAGTAACAATTATTTTAATTTAATTTTTTTATTTAATTTTTTTATCATTATCTTATTATTATTATTATATATTTTTTTTTTAATAATACACAAGGAACCACATACATAAAAAATAGTATAGAAATAAAATAATGGTAAAAAAAATTAAATAAAAAAATTAAATAAAAAACATTGTTACTAGGCGTCATGCGAACAATGTTTTTTATTTAATTTTTTTTTAATTTTTTTACCATAATTTTTTTATTATTATATATTTTTTCAATAATACACAAGGAACCACATACATAAAAAATATGATAATAATAAAATAACGGTAAAAAAAATTAAATAAAAAATTAAATAAAAAGCATTGTTACTAGGCTTCATGGGAACAATGTCTTTTATTTAATTTTTTTATTTAATTTTTTTTACCATTATTTTAGTATTATATTTTTTATGTATGTTGTTCCTTGTGTATTATTGAAAAAAAAATAATAATAATAAATTAATTTGGGTTTCTAAAAGGTCGATCTTGTCTAACCCAGCTGCTAACCTGCTTCTCTAAAGTTTTTGATTCTGTTGATGGTAATACACCTTGTGATGTGATCTACCTAGACTTCAGGAAGGCGTTTGACTCCATCCCTCATCCTGAGCTTCTGTATAAACTGTGGTTGTTTGGTATAACTGGACCCCTCTGGTTCTGGTTTAGATCTTACCTTAATGATCGTTCACATCTTGTACACATTGAAGGCTCCTCGTCTGACTTGTTACCTGTAAGATCGGGTGTCCCCCAGAGAAGTGTGCTAGGTCCCTTACCTTTCTTGGTGTACATTAATGACCTTCCTAGTGTGATAACTTCTTGCTCTACCTACCTCTTTGCTGATGACTCAAAACTACTTGGGTCTTCCACATTTATGTTCCACATCCAGCAAGACCTTGATAATCTGGTTTCATGGTGCCACAAATGGCGTTTGTCGCTAAACACTACTAAATGTGCTGTTGTTCGGTTTACCTTCTCCTCTAAATTCAAAGCCTGTTACTACATTGAGGAAAATCTAGTTCCAACTGCAGACTCTCACAAGGACCTTGTCATTTTAGTAACAGCTGATCTTTCATGGTCCAAGCATATCAACTTCATTTGTGCAAATGCTTACAAAACTCTCCACCTAATTCGTCGCTCAGTATCCTCCACCTCACTAGGTCTCAGGAAAAGTCTTTACCTCTCCCTTGTACGTAGTAAACTCTCGTACTGCTCTCAGCTGTGGAGGCCTCATCTTATGAAAGACATACTGTGCCTCGAAAGTGTTCAAAGGCAAGCCACTCGATACATCGTCAACGATTATTCACGACATACTTCCTACAAATCCCGTCTGATCGATACCAAGCTACTTCCACTAATGTATTGGTTGGAATTACAAGATGTGTTATTTCTTGTGAAGTGCCTCCAAGGCACCACAGACAATTTCAACATTCACGACTTTATCCCAGCTCCCTCAAGTTCTCACCGCCCTACAAGAGCATCCCAGTCTGGAAAATTTAAACACAAACTTTGTCGCACTGTAACTGGTCATCATTTCTACTTAAACAGAATCATTAGGCTATGGAACGCTCTTCCCATAATTGACTTGTCTCTTTCATTTCGAACCATAAAACTGTTTCTATTTGATTTTTTCTGGAAACACTTCATTAATCACTTTCAATCCGACATATCGTGTACCTATCATTTTTTATGTCCCTGCTCGTCATGTTCACATAATCATTAGTTAATTTTATTATAGTAGGCTGCTCCACTAGTTGGAGTCTGTCCTTCGACTGTAAATTTGTCGTAAAGTTTCAAAAAAAAAAAAAAAAATAATAATAATAATAAATAATAATAATAATTATTAATAATAAATAATAATGGTAAAAAAAATTAAGTAAAAAAATAAAGAAAAATCATTGTTCCCAGGTGTCATGGGAACAACGTTTTTTATTTAATTTTATTTAACTTTTTTTAGTATTATTTTATTACTATTATATTTTTTATGTATGTGGTACCTCGTGTATTATTGAAAAAATATATAATAATAATAAAATAATGTTTAAAAAAATTAAACAAGAAAATTAAATAAAAAACATTATTACCAGGCGTCATGCGAACAATGTTTTTTATTTAATTTTTTCATTTAATTTTTTTACCATTATTAATTTTTATTATTATTATATATTTTATGTATGTGGTTCCTTGTGTATAATTCGAAAAAATATATAATAGTAATAAAATAATGGTAAAAAAAATTAAATAAAAAAATTAAATAAAAAACATTGTTCGCATGACGCCTGGTAACAATATTTTTTATTTAATTTTTTTATTCAATTTTTTACCATTATTTTATTATTATTATATATTTTTTTCAATAATACACAAGGAACCACATACATAAAAAATAGTATAGTAATGAAATAATGATAAAAAAAATTAAATAAAAAACATTGTTCCCATGACGCCTAGTAACAATGTTTTTTATATAATTTTTTTATTTATTGTTTTACCATTATTTTATTACGATAATATTTTTTATGTATGTGGTTCCTTGTGTATTATTGCAAAAAATATATAATAATAAAATAATGGTAAAAAAATTAAAAAAAACAAAACATTGTTACCAGGCGACATGCGAATAATGTTTTTTATTTAATTTTTTTATTTAATTTTTATACCATTATTTTATTATTATTATATTTTTTATGTATGTGGTTCCTTGTGTATTATTGAAAAAAAAAATAATAATAATAGAATAATGGTAAAAAATTAAGTTTAAAAACTAAATAGAAAACATTGTTACCAGGCGTCATGCGAACATTGTTTTTTATTCAATTTTTTTATTTAATTTTTTTACCATTATTTTATTATTATATATTGTTTTTAATAATACACAATGAACCACATACATAAAAAATATAATAATAATAAAATAATGTTAAAAAAAATTAAATAAAAAAATTGAATAAAAAACATTGTTTGCATGACGCCTTGTAACAATGTTTTTTATTTATTTTTTTTGTTTAATTTTTTTACCATTATTTTATTATTATTATATATTTTTTTTCAATAATACACAAGGAACCACATACATAAAAAATAGTATAGTAATAAAATAATAGTAAAAAAAATTAAATAAAAAAATTAAATAAAAAACATTGTTCTCATGATGCCGAGTAACAATGTTTTTTATTTAATTTTTTTATTTAATTTTTTTTACTATTATTTTATTACTATACTATTTTTTATTTATGTGGTTCCTTGTGTATTATTGAAAAAAAAGATATAATAATAATAAAATAATGGTAGAAAAATTGAATAAAAAAATTAAATAAAAAGCTTTGTTACCAGGCGTCAGGCGAACAATTATTATTATTATTATTATTATTATTAATGATTTTATAGCATTATACAACTAGTATAAACTGAAGGACTAATAGCAATTTGGTAAATATATAATAATAAAATAATGGTAACAATGTTTTTTATTTAATTTTCTTTACCATTATTTTGTTACTATACTATTTTTTATGTATGTGGTTCCTTGTGTATTATTGAAAAAAATATATAATAATAATAAAATAATGGTAAAAAAAATTAAATTAAAAAAAATTAAATAAAAAGCATTGTTCCCATGACGCATAGTAACAATGTTTTTAATTTAATTTTTTTATTTAATTTTTTTACCATTATTTTTATTTAATTTTTTTTATTTAATTTTTTTACTATTATTTTATTATTATTATAGATCTTTTTCAATAATACACAAGGAACCACATACATAAAAAATATAATAGTAATAAAATAATATTAAAAAAAAATTAACTAAAAAATTGAAATAAACTTTTTTCCCATGACGCCTAGTAACAATGTTTTTAATCTATTTTTTTTATTTAATTTTTTTACTATTATTTTTATTACTATACTATTTTTATGTATGTGGTTCCTTGTGTATTATTGAAAAAAATATATAATAATAATAAAATAATGGTAAAAAATTAAATAAAAAAATTAAATAAAAAACATTGTTACCAGGCGTCATGCGAACAATGTTTTTATTTAATTTTTAAATTTTATTTTATTTTATCATTATTATTTAATTTTTTTATTTAATTTTTTTTACTATTATTTTATTACATACTATTATTTATGTATGTGGTTCATTGTGTATTATTGAAAAAAATATATAATAATAATAAAATAAAGTTGAAATAAAAATTAAATAAAAAAAATTAAATAAAAAACATTGTTACTAGGCGTCATGCGAACAATGTTTTTTATTTAATTTTTTGATTTAATTTTTTTACCATTATTTTATTATTATATATTTTTTCAATAATACACAAGGAACCAGATTAATTAAAAATATACTAGTAATAAAATAATGGTAAAAAAAATTAAATAAAAAAATTAAATAAAAAACATTGTTACCAGGCGTCATGCGAACAATGCTTTTCATTTCTTTTTTTTATTTAATTTTTTTTACGATTATTTTATTATTATTATAGTTTTTTTCAATAATACTCAAGGAACCACATACATCAAAAATATAATTGAAATATAATAACAGTAAAAAAATTAAATGAAAAAGTTAAATAAAAAGCATTGTTCCCATCACGCCTGGGAACAATAATTTTTATATAATTTTTTAATTTAATTTTATCCATTATAGAAAAATACATACATTAAAAATATATAATAATAAAATAATGGTAAAATAATGGTAAAAAAATTAAATAAAAATCATTGTGCCCATTGTTTGGCAAAAATAAAATAATTGCAAAAAAGATTAAATAAAGAAATTAAATAAAAAACATTTTTACCAGGCGTCATGAAAACAACATTTAAAAAAAAATTTTTGATTTAAATTTTTTTATATTATTTTTATTATTATTATATATTCTTTCTATAATACACAAGGAACCACATACATTAAAAATATATAATAATAAAATAGTGGTAAAATAATGGTAAGAAAAATTAAATAAAAATCATTGTGCCCATTGTTTATAGGCGTCATGGGAACAATGATTTTTATTTAATTTTATTTACCATTATTTTATATATTTTTTATGTATGTGGTTCCAGTCGCGTCGCAACCGTACCAAATTCTGTTTCTAACCGTAGATTTAATTGCAAAGCGGTAACACCCACCCGCGCGGGAACGTTGTCTTGTAGTTATCCACCGCATGTACTTTAACATAACATTTCTCCCGTATACTATAAATGTGACTTGTAAAAGTCTGTTTACATGTACTCCTATGAATATACTAACTTACTATTCAACCAAAACCATAGCAGGCGGTCAAGGTGGAGCTCAATGCAGCCGGCTTCAGCAAGCAGTAAGTTCAAGAGTGTTTGAGTTCAAAACATTGACAAATTCGTTTTGTAATGATGACAGCCAAAAAAACTATTCATTTTTGTAAAAAATACATTGATGTTTTGCTGCATGAAAAAAAATTTACTGTCCAATGCATCACAACTATTATAATAGACAGTACATAAAACTACTATCATTTCAACAGTATGTGTGTCGTATAGAACAAGTAAATTTCAAATCTTATTTAATTAAAATACAATGCAGGTGTCGCCAGAGGGTCTACTCGATCCACCTGTCAACAGGTCAGCCAGCAGCAGGAAGATTTGTGCATTCTATGTGGCAAAACACAAAGGTATGCTGCTTGCTATAAACACTGGGGAGAGAAGGAAAAAGAATTTATTGAAAAACATCTTGAGAGGACACCACCTAGCAACAGTTACATATGCCGGAAACATCTGCTAGAAGCAAAACGGCACCATAGTGACAGCATACCGTACACTCCTAAGTGGAAAAGCACACAGAGCAGGTGCCATAAAAAATGCATGAATCCTAAATGTGCACAGCAAGATGTAAAAACAATCAAGCCTTCATTTGCACCAATGAAATGGTTAGAGGCAGCACTCAATCTCACATGTAACGAGGAAGAAATGTTTGAGCTCTGTCTATGTTGCTACAACGAACTGTATAGACAGTTTAACTCACCAACTCCATGTGCGTCATGTGGCGGCATTCCTAAACAAGGGAGCATACTATCTAGACATAGCCCAGACGCAATTGCTGTGTCCAACCACCTACAAAGATCAACGGGCAGTAACATCAACATACAACCTACAGACTATCTGTGTAACACTTGTTACAAGATGCATTTAACTATAGTAACATCATTAGAGAAAGAGAGGGTTGAAGCTGAGAAGACACTAGAAAGCTATATCACAAGGCTAAGGGCACAACTAGAGCATGACATAACTCTTACACAAAAGACAGTTGTGATGAGTGCATTGTTTGTTGCTGGGCACCTAGTTCAAGACAAGGCTGTACTGCTACCACAAGTATGCAGGTATTTCTTGAGCAGCTATGGGGTTACAACTCAGAACCTAACTCTAGAGGAGAATGACTGCACAGTCAAGTTTTCATCTAGATGGCTATTAGGTCAACTGATAATACTTCTTAACCCACACATACAGTATACCTGTGTTCACAAGAGATTTGGAACTGTGCTGTATCGTGCAGATGGTGATATACTCACTTGTCTCTCTTGGGCACTCGGTTCGTCTAGCAATGCTACTGAAGCAGATGAACAACCAGAGCAAACCTACAGAAATGAGCCACTGAGTAAAGAGAGGGTACTGGTTGAGGCTGGTGAGATAGTTAATGACATTATTCACAACGAGATCAGGTCCCAGGCCTCCATTGGCACAGATGATCCGTTGTGGTTTAACATAGATCAATACCTTGAAAAGGTCAATCCAATGCTATTTAACTTTATCGCATTGATCACACGTTCAGTGCGGGAACGCAGAAAAGCTACATTAAGCAATGAGGCAAGTGATCATGCTAAAAAAGTAAGGCAGTATTACATCTTATGCTTGCTTCTGTACTGCACAAATCCCAAACAGCCACCTCCCCTGCATAATCTACTTGCAGATGCAGTTGAAGTTAGTGGCGGTTCTAGACAGCTGTTAAAGCTTTTAAACAGATTGGGGTGTGTATCATCACCAGATACACACGATCGATACGTTACCAGCATAGCAGAACTCAACCGCCAAACAAGCATATGGGACCACATACCATCAGACACATTCACAGTTGCTTCGGACTCTCACCCTCCCTCACTGGACTCTCACCGTCCCTCACTAGACTCTCACGGTCCCTCACTGGACTCTCACCGTCCCTCACTGAACTCTCACAGTCTCTCTTCGGACTCTCACAGTCTCTCTTCGGACTCTCACGGTCCCTCACTGGACTCTCACCGTCCCTCTTCGGACTCTCACCGTCCCTCACTAGACTCTCACAGTCTCTCTTCGGACTCTCACCCTCCCTCACTGGACTCGCACAGTCTCTCTTCGGACTCTCACCGTCCCTCACTAGACCCTCACGGTCCCTCACTGGACCTCAACTCATCCGAAGACCCTTACTGTTTAGATTGCTCTGTGCTAGATGATTATTTGATGGAAACCTCTGAACAGCATTTGAGACGTCCTTGCGCTACCTCACCTTCTAGTTCTCCTCACCAGCTAGGAAAAAAAGGACCAAAGAGAAGAAGAACAGTTGCTGTTACTAAATTTCCTACAGTGAGGGAGACAACCAAACCAAATGAAGTTAGCCGAACACCACCTAGACTGACACTTGAAGGATTTAAAGAGTCAAAGAGTGAAGCCCGTCAAAGAGAGAACATGCAGTTAAAGCTGTTTTCTTACACTCTGCAAAAGTGTGTAACCAGTGATGAAGTGCTAAAAGATTTCAGGAAATTTTTGAGTCATTCCCAACCGCAAGACAAATCACAATTGTCCCAGATTCACTACATGGAACTTGTGAATGAAAATCCTGACAGTGACGAAACAATTGCACAAATAGCCGATCAGCTTCTTGAAAAGTTCAGTGCCACACCTCAGTCATGGGTAGTGCTAGTAGGGGATGGAAAGACATACGAACACCTCGTTAACATCAAGCGTCATTATGGGTCCGCGCTAGACAAACTGCTCATTTTTCCTGGTGACTGGCACATTTTGAAGAACTTACAACCAGTCATTATGAAAATCTACTACAGCGCAGGGTTACGAGAGTTGGCTCAGGCATCAGGGCACCGTGGTCAGACTCTGGCATCTCTTGAAAGTTGTTCCAACTTCAAGAGAACTCACCTATTTCTTCTCCAAGCATGGGAAGCTCTGTATCGCGAGATGCTAAATGCATTCCTCGTACAAAAAGACCAGTGTAGCATTGCAGAAGCAGCTAAGTGCATACTATCTTCAGCTACAGAGCAACTATCTTCGCCAGTTCACGTGATGCAACGTATAGTTGAACTCATTCAGGATGGACAAGTGTACGACAAGTTTAGAGAGTTCATCGATGAGAAGGCTGCTAGTGACAATACCTTAAAGTTTTGGAGCCAATTTGTTTTTGTGGATTGCTATTCATACATAGGCCTGTACTTGGCTATACGTGGCAGTGATTGGAATCTCAGACTTTCAAGTTTGAAATTGATGGCACCGCTATTTACAGCTTTTGACAGAGACAGCTATCGCAGAATACTTCCAGATCACCTCGCAAAACTGCAGCTGTACCCAGAAGAAATCATCAAGTACTTTAATGCAGGTGGGTTTACAGCGACACTATCAGAAAAAGAGTGGCACTCAGTGGCATTGGACGAAGCGCACGAAATGTGCATCAATAAAGATCTTAAAGGAGCCGTGGTTCGTCCAACAGAAGCTTACCTCCAAAAAACATCACTTTTTTTCAACTACCGTATAAAGGCATACAAAAACTTGTGCAAACAACTATTTCCAGAAAAAGCTGCCAACGAAAAAGATCCCGGAATAACAGACAAATCAATGCAGGCACTTAAAAGAGAACAAAACATCGCTCACATGTGCATTGAACTACTTAACAGCGCTATAGTCCAACCAGCTACATCTCAACACACTAGAGGCCTCATCAACATCTTCACTGGTCAAGAGGCAACACATCAGCAGTCGCATGACCTTCTCTCGTTTAGAGTGATTGGTCAAAAAGCCTTTGAAGATTACGTCACCTACAGAATATTAATGATCCCCAGCTCTACTACTGCTCCAATCAGACAACTAAAACTCAAAACTATGAAAAATGATAAAAAACACACAAAAAGGATTACACCAAAAGAGCAAGAACTGAAGCAGGTTACCAAATGTCTGAGAAGACGACTTGCATGGTGCAATCGCAACCAATTGCCATACAATGCATCAGAAGAGCAGTACTCTCTATTACCAAGAGCTTTAGCTGACCAAGATGGAAATCCACACACATCAAATAAAGCAACTTGGACAGAAAAACTTCATCATCGCTACCAGGAACCCAATCTTATCAGCTCCTCTATTCCTGAAGGGTGGTTTCCTGAAGTGGTAATTATAGATGCTATGTTTCTCATCAACACCAGGCCACTTAGAAGCACAAAGACTATCTCAGATTATGCCATATTACTGTTTCATAGATTCGCTACAGAGTACTTTAAAGCAGGGGCGGACGAAGTCCATTTCATCTTCGACAAGCATACTTGCTCACAACAATTCTATCCCAAAAAATTCGAGCAAGAGCGCCGTGATTCCAGTAAGCTGAAAAAACAACACGAGCATACTGTTTTCACTACAACAACACCTGTTCCTCAATGCTGGAATGATTACATTAGCTGTAGGGTGTGCAAGCGATCAATCATAGAGGCAATTGGGCTATCTTACCTACAAAGGGGTCTACTACTGCTACGCAACAGACAGGTGCTTGTTCTCGCTGGTTGTTTTCAAGGAGGAAATGAAGACAGTGCGTGGGTACTACATGGGCAGGACTATGAAGCAGTAGTGACAGCAGAACCAGACACGCAGTACTTATGCAATGCCATAGAGGCCGACATGCGCATC
The DNA here is from genome assembly GCA_964017065.1 of Haliclona indistincta. Taxonomy (NCBI): domain Eukaryota; kingdom Metazoa; phylum Porifera; class Demospongiae; order Haplosclerida; family Chalinidae; genus Haliclona; species Haliclona indistincta. The sequence continues at coordinate 11,182,405 of OZ024784.1, forward strand.
TGGCGGCATGCAATAACCACATGGGCAACAAGGGTATTGATTTATTCACCTGACACAGACGTTTACAATGTTGGATTGAGCTTGCATATACCAAAAGAGATAATTTTACAGCTCAATGTACCTCACTCTCAAGACAAGAAATTTCTGAATTTCAACAACCTTATCTTGGCCCTAAAACGAGATCCAGATTTATCAACACTGCCGAAGGATCAACTCAGTTGTATTCTACAGACATTGTATGTATGCACCGGATGCGATTTTGTGTCTTACTTTAGAACACTAGGAAAAGCAGGCATGCTACAAGTATTTTTTCAGTACTCACAGTTTATATGTGACGATGGGAGCCTAAGCAACAACGCTGACCCCAAAGAAAGTTTTCCAGCATTTCTCCGTCTTGTAGGGAGTTGCTACTTTAAAAAACACCTCGCAGCTTTTATCAGCTTATTTAAATCAGAAACACCTTCACAACTATTCAACACAATAGACCCAACCATGACTAAGAATGAACGTCATGAACTCTGGTTAAAGACAATAAGAACTACTGTAGCAGACAGAATAGGAAGTGAAGAGGAAAGGGTTCCCTCCTACACTGCCCTGTGGCGACACTGGCTACGATCATGCTATGTGTGCAAATTGTGGAAAAACTCACCTCTTTCTAATGTTTACGATAATTTGCCTCGTCCAGAAGACAGTGGCTGGATCAGTGAAGGAGATGGAAGATACCAGATAGACTGGGAAGATCCTAAGGTAGCAGCAAAAATAAAATCAAACATCGACTTTCTACTAAAAGGCTGCAATTGCAAAAAAGGATGTACATCGAAAAAGTGTGGGTGTCGGAAAAAGAGCAATTACTGTGGACCTGGATGCGAGTGTCAGGGATGTAGCAATTTACCGGTACAAATACAGCAAGAGGAAGATAGGTATAGTGATGATGATGATGATGAGGAGGAGGAGGAGGAAGACAGTCACATTGAAAGTGACAGCAGTGATGATGCCAGTGACAGTTGTGAGGAGCTACTAGAGACAGAGATAATAACAGATGAATTATTCTTCACTGCAGATATCATTTGAATTACTTAATTTTGATTTACCTCTTACATTTACCTTTTACATTACCTCTACCAATTCTGTAATCAACCAGAGTTATTTATTCAATAATAATAATCATTTATTTTAGTTCATCACGTTTTATCAAAATGGCCGACTCCAACACGTGAAGTTACAACGATTGACAATTCCGTTTTGAAGTAGATAGAGGGGCAATATTTGTTTAACAACATGTACGGGTATAGAGGAATACTATTACAAACAAGCTTTTACTGTCGCGCTTACCCGTCTTTAACTACAACACAGAATACAGAAGTCACGTGGCAATAAAATCTTTCAGCTGGCAAAGGTAATCGTTTGTAGCTTACACAAACAATGCACTTTATTCATCTTACCTATTCAAGAAATTCTCCAATCTTCCATAAAGCCAACAAAGACTATTAATTGGTCGTGCGACTTCTAGAGACCACACGGCAGCACCAACACTAACCCTCCTCAGCTGACAGCCATTTCTAGATTACGTAATGACCACGCCTACAACTCGTGCAAATAAATTTACTTCCGGTTTGCACGGTTGCGACGCGACTGGTTCCTTGTGTATTCTAAATATATAATTAATAAAAAATAATGGTAAAAAAATTAAATAAAAAACATTTTCCCATGACGCCTATAAACTGTGAGAACAATGTTTTTTATTTGTTTTTTTTTATTTAATTTTTTTAGCATTATTTTATGACTACTATACAGTACGTGGTATTGCGTGAATACCGAGTAGGGCGAGTGCACACCGCTTTAACCAGCCCACCTTCCATTAACACCATGAATAATCTAACGCAGATTATGAATATCATTATAATGATGCAAAATGACGTAGTGGGTGATGGGTACCGGGGCAAACTGAAAAATCGGCTTAGGGTCAGAAATTTCCGACGCTGGAACCCCCCGATTGTACCTGTTTTTTTTAATAATGAAAAATAATGAATAATGACCTCCCGCCTGCCATCAGTTTCTATTTTGGTGCTGACGAGAAACCGACAATCTATTTTGCATGGCCTAACTAGTAAAATGTTTGCACACTGCGAAGAGCGGCTTAGCATACGCGAGCCCATTTTTCGACGAGCGATATTAATAGACCACGCCCTTTGTTAATAACTAAGTGCATGAATATTAATGAGTGCCCGGGCAACTGTTCGATCCTGGCTACGCCACTTATCTATGTTTGTATAGTGCACTGCACACCAGTTTCTGAGCTTTGTATGTCGTGAAATCTAGGAAGAAGTAGCACAACTCCAGTATACAGCACACTTGTGCTGGATTTCAGGAATCTTTCTAGTCTGGCAGCCCCGCCCCTTCGCATTATTGTGGAAGGGTCTGGCGTCAGCAGTATCAACAAGTTGTACCAGTGGAATTTAAATTACGTCACATTTTCACATGTTAATTAGTAACAAAATGGCGGCAGTCAGTGTGCTGTTTGCTTTATCGATCTAGCTAACAAAATCGGCGGAAGAAGCAACCTTCGGTCAGCTTAAAAATTAAACTATGACATCTTATTCAAGCGTCAATAGAAGCACGCAAAGCATAGACACTTTCTGTACCATGTTCACAACGTAAGTTACACAGACTAGCGTACAAGCTAGGTCTAGCATTCTTACTTACTACCATTACGTTCAGTAGCTCGTTCATGACATTTGCATGGTCACAACAGGTGTACAGCGCGTTTAATGCAGCCAATACTGCGTGATTTCTAGGCGAACGTTCGTAGCTTATGAATATTCATAATTAATTGATTCTGCCATGCGTTTCTGCAATCTGATTGGATCGCAGAAATCTGGAACAACTGATTGATACTCCTGACGCCAGACCCTTCCACAATAATGTGAAGGGGCGGGGCTACCAGACTAGAATCTTTCTGCTGTGAAACAGCTCAAATTTGAGCAATTTTCTTAGTTCTAGCTCTGATCAGGTCTCGTCAGTTGCAGGTAACAACGGAGCTGTCTCTTCGCTCGCCGTTTTTAAACGCTAAGAATTTGCTCCAAGACGTCTGTAGCAGACTTGCCAGTAAGCTGATTGCTTGTACAAGCAATTACTGTAGTGTTTTCCACTGTTGAGAATCTTCACTACTTTCTTACCCGTAGCAGCCCAGGGACCCGTAGTCTGGGGTCCCGCCCCTTTCACAACGAGGAAAGGGTCTGGTAAAAACCGTACATGAAAGTTGTGCACGGCACCTTGTAGAGTGCGCCCAATCAGATTACAGTGCATATCATTAGTTACGTAATGTTAGTGTTTCACGTGGGCGTACGACCGCAGACAGAAGAATGAGCAAGCCAAGGTGGAACAGGGAGGCAATACTATCGGCCGCCAGACAGACAGCCAAAGAGCTTGGGTACGACCGTTTAAAACCCGAACAAGAAGAGGTTGTATTAGCCTTTGTTGGTGGGCAGGATGTCTTAGGATCGCTTCCTACAGTACGGGAGTTTGGGAAGACGCTCTGGCCTCTGCTTCACGGCTCTACGTTCGACAAGCTACGAGGGACGCTAAAAGAGTATTATAATTGTTGTATCTCTTTTGAACGCGTTGATGGAGAGCCAATTAGTGAGAACGTACAGAGAGCGTTGCGGTTGATGATTATGTAATACATTGCGCTTCCGCTGCACAACTTTCATGTACGGTTTTTACCAGACCCTTTCCTCGTTGCGAATGGGGCGGGACCCCAGACTAAGGGACCCGTGGGTTGGATCGGGTAGATCGCATATTTGTAATCTGCTTTGCAAGACCTTTCGAAATTCATTAGATTCTGTTCATTTTGATTTGGAGTGAATAATATTTACAAACCACAAACATTTTACATGTCACATGACTGAATATGAATACTTCCAACCTCCTCTAGTCTCGTTCCCAGACCACACCTCTTCCGCTTTGCTTCTGAGAGGGTCTGGCAGCTTGCTCGACTTTTCTCGGCTGGCTGCCTCGTAGTACTTATTAGACAACGAAGATTACCCTAGATGCTCTCTGTCATCGATCAATCTGAACACACTGCACTATCGCCATGTTGATCATGTGCTCAACGGCGCGTTTGTCATGTGAATTTTGAAAATAAGGCGATCTGATTGGCAGGAGCACATGAACAGAAGGAGCGTGCAACTGTAAACCGCGCGTTAGTGCCAACAGTGTAGACTATAATTAGATTCACAGATGTGTGCTCAGAACTTCCATATTTGGAAGTTTTTGTGCTTCATTAAATATGCGTGACGTACATTCTGTGCACGTGATACATAATAGATCTAAGTGCGGCAAGAGAGGATGGCGCGAACCCATCGACGTCTTAGTCAGGCCAGCTCCAAGAGAAAGCTGATCATGCTGTCTCCCCGGCGGATCCGTTTACAAACAAGTGAAGAACTCGCCCGTGAGGAGCGCAATGAAAGCTGGGATGACCGTATTCAAGCCGAGCAACACCAGGCGCGCTCGCTGTCGTAAACTTACCAAGTAATGCGCGTTAAATAGATATGACGTACGTTCATACCTAGGTAAAGCGGAAGTACGTCATTAATTATTAAAGTGTTTGCACTGTACGTTGCACGCTCCTTCTGTTCATGTGCTCCTGGATTGGTCATTCCCATTTTCTGAGAATGAAACGTCATCAAGACTGTAGCTATTGAACGCGTGACAATGACGTCACCAAGACCGAGAAAAGTCGAGCAAGCTGCCAGACCCTCTCAAAAGCAAAGCGGAAGAGGTGTGGTCTGGGAACGAGACTAAACCTCCTCTGGATCATGATCCACGGATGCAAGCCTCTGATGATTTGTACAGTAGTGGAGGTGCCCTGTTTGTGTTGAGAACCGGTTCTCACTTAGCAAGGGCCGAAGGCCCGGTTTAGGACGACCCTCCCGACTTTGAGCAGTTAGGAGGTTTTTTAGGGTTTAGTAGAACCATTGAGAACCACTGAGAACTGCTTAGAACCATTGAGTACCACTGAAAACCACAGAGAACCATTGAGAACCACTGAGAACCAGGGAGAACCATAGTCTAGCAGCTAACCCTCCCGCCTACTGATAATTGGATGGACGGCGGAGAGGGTCTAGCAAACATTGCCATTCATAGTTTTCAACTGACCAATCAGATTCGTAATGAATATCATTTTCTCCCAGGAAGAAAATGATATTCATTCTTCGTGGCTTTGTTATTATTATGAATATGATTAAACATGCAGCTGAACTAGAAGCAGTGTATATGTTATGCGCAAACAATGGATCGGGACAATCCATGGATTGCGCTGCTCAAAGTATGGATCCATACTTTGCGCGGGCAATCCATGGATTGCACAGCACTTGCGCGATCCATGGATTGCGCAACCACACATGTGTCAAGCGTTCGTGCAAAAGAAGAAGACTGAAGACAGCAAGGTGATCAGTCTAGAGAAAGGAAAGGAAGTCGTTGCATATCTTTTGCCGGCTGGCGAAAACAAAGGCGAGCAAGTTCTGGGTGAAGTAGTCTTGTGGATTTCGCCTATTAGATTACCTATGTGCATGCAGCTCTTGGACTCAGTGAGGAACTTTACTGTGTTTACCAGCCAAGAAAACGGTATGGAGCTGGAAGAATCAGGCAGTTTTCCACTGAATACTATAGCAGATGCTACTGAGGCCTTCTATTATTATTATTATTATTATTGAAAAACACACCACATAAGGTGTACATGTAGATTTAAAATTAATGTTAATCAGTAGCAATTGTCCTTAGCATTAAGTCAATAGGAGAGCTTCCCTGACAAATGTTAACAGTGCTTGATGACAGCAGGAAATCTCTTAATACTATAGCACATCTCTCGTCATCAGTGGAATATTCTTTTAAATAAGTACGACCACAGAAAATATTGTGTCCAGAGAAAGTATAAGCCAAATCTTCGTTAAAGATCAGTTTGACCAAAGTGTTTGAGTTGTTTTTTGCATTTTTGATAAATTTGAGCGATCTTGAAGAAACCAAGTTATAAATACTTTGGACTCTAGCACATCGATGCAGGATACCGGTATGCGTTCTAGGAGGTATTGCTAGTGCATGTGATCACTGCATACTCTGCCCCGCAGCTATTACAGCCTGAACTCAAGACTCGTACAACCATATTCATCTCATGTATCCGGCTCAACCGCCCGGCCTTGCTGCCTCAATATACATATTTACTAGCTAGAATACTACAGGCAATCAAGTTGAACAGCATTGTTGCCGGAGATGCTTCAGTGACGAACGTCAGTAGTTTCGTTGCCAGAGTCCGCCGCTTCTCACGAGCGTCCATGCATCAATGGTTAGGCCGAGATCCATACTTCGAGTCCCTCGTTTGCGCGATCCATGGATTGAGCAGACAATCCATGGATTGTTGCGCAAAGCATGGATCCATACTTTGGGCAGCGCAATCCATGGATTGTACCGATCCATAGTTTGCGCACAACATATACCCGTACACGTACACGCGGTTGGAGGCAACGCCCAGCTAATCGTAACGCGGTTTACTTCATTATTATTCACTAGATGATTGTAAAGACAATGTGGGGCGAGCCTGAGCGAACTGTACGTACATGTAACTGAGGAGGAACTTCTCCAGGGTCCATGTTGTTAGCATGTGAGTACAACTTGGGTGAGAAAGAGCTATCACGATGACATCTGTTGCACTCATCAGAAGAGACAGTCAACCCAGGAAAACTTTCCAGGCACGTCAGACACAAAGGCACCTCTATAGTGCTAATAGACATGTGAAAATTGAGCATCTTGGCTCTAACAGCTGGCTGATCAAAAAGAGCAATTTGTGGATGATCAGGTTGTCTTTGTCGACTCTCTCGCAAACGCTGTAGTCGACTATCTCTCTGTGCTAGATCCTCAGCATCACGTCGCTCATGTTCTTGGTCTCTCATGTGCTGTAGCCTGTTTTCTCTTTGTTCACTACTTTCAACATCACGTCGCTGGTGTTCTTGGTCTCTCATGTGCTGCAGCCTGTTTTCTCTTTGTTCACTACTTTCAACATCACGTCGCTGGTGATCTTGGTCTCTCATGTGCTGTAGCCTGTTTTCTCTTTGTTCACTATTCTCAGCATCACGTCGCTCGTGTTCTTGGTCTCTCATGTGCTGCAGCCTGTCTTCTCTCTGTTTACTACTCTCAGCATCACGTCGTTCTTGCTGTTGGCGTCTCAACTGCTGTAGCATTGTTTTTCTTTGTTCAGCATGCTGTTCATCACGCTGGGCAGCACGTCGCGCCTTATCACGAGCTCTTCGCTTGCTCAGTCTCTGCTCTTTTTCCTCTGCAGTTTCAGCAGCTCGGCGAGCTCTTTCACGCACTCTTCTCCTTAGAAGTTGTTCTTCTTTCTTTGAAGAATAATCACGCACTGGAATAGTAGTATCAGGATCCATCGTCTTAGTATGATATGACGTAATACACACGCGGCAAAATTGAACCGTTCGGTGAATTAGAGCGTGAGGGCATTTACGGAAAGACGTACGCATACATAGATAGATAGATAGTTCGCGGGGGACGCTTTTCGATCCCATATGGGGCTCGCCCCAATTAAAAATCAATGAATGGCAATGTTTGCTAGACCCTCTCCGCCGTCCATCCAATTATCAGTAGGCGGGAGGGTTAGCTGCTAGACTAGGAGAACCACTGAGAACCAGGGAGAACCACTGAGAACCATTGAGAACCAGGGAGAACCATGGAAAACCACTGTACCAATGAACACTATGATGACTATATGAAAATGGAGGGCATGCAGTTGAGAACAGGTTCTCATTCCATAAAAATAAACTTTTTTACCTTAAATCTTGCCATGTCTATACTACTACTACTACTACTACTACTTTTTCGTTTTTAAAATAACATTATAATAACATACTACCAGTACTGCTAGTACTACTACTGTTACTAACTACTACTACTAGTACTACTACTACGTACTATATGTCACACTTGCCAAAGACTAATGTAAATGGTCTGGTTATAGTGATTCATTTTTCTTGACTTTTGAGCAATGAACTTGGTTTAGGAATCTTACTGCTTCTGCGACCAAGCTTATATTTGGCAGAATGTTGTTCAGTTGAACTTGCAACTTGTGCTGAAGTGATAACTGGTGATTGTCCTCTTAATTCACCAGAGGTATTACTAGATTTCAAGAATAAACCAGTTGATTCTGACATTTCTGATTCTGATATTTCCGAAACTTTAGGAAGAGTTGATTTACTAGTTGAACAAACAAGCGAAGCAGAATATTTCTTTCTTTCTTGAGAGGTACGAGAAGCAGATTTAGTCTTTAGATCAGGACCTTTGGTTCTTGTACCTGATTTACTCCGAAACATAGCTTGCATGCTTTTGCCAGACTCAACTTGGCTAATTATAGAATCACGACCAGGTACTGAAATAATAATGATAGACCAGTTATATAGCATACTGTATAAATAGGCTATGGTTCATTACCTCTACATGGATCATTTTTTTCTAGGAATTCTTTCAGAGGTTCCCAGCCTCCTCCTACTCTCACCATTACTGTACTCCGTAGAATGCGTACCATGCGAAGCTTCTGAGAATCTCCAAACTAGAAATACAAAAATCACTAAATTCATAATTATTATAGACAACTAGCTTACTCTGTACTGGCCTTCTCCAACACAAGTTACTCTGAACTTAGATCGACAATGACAGGCTGATGCCTGTACTTGTATCTGAACATAAAATACAATAATAAAAATAAAAATACATAATGTATTATGACCGGATTAGAGAAAACGGGCATATTAATAATTGTTGTATACTCTTAGGTAACGAACTCTCGATGTCACCTAGTCCATAATAACAACTTTTAAACCATAGCATGAACAATTCTCTTTGATGTAACAAGCGTTAATGAGGGCTATAAATCACGTACAGCCTGCAAGCGTTTCAAGATAGCCGCAAGGTAGCCAGCTAGACGTCAGGCAAGCAGCGCAGTATGATTTATTGTAGTTATAATTATACCGATCAATTGTTGTTTAAGCATTTAAAGCCCTTGTGCTTCACCGTCAAAGTTCTCCGAAGTGATAATAGAGGCGAATACACATCAGACGAGTTTAAGAAACATCTCAAACTTCAAGGAATCAAGCATGAGAGTTCAGAATCAGAACAGAATGGACTTGCAGAGAGATTAAATAGAACTCAGGTAGAGATGGTGCGATCCATGCTTGCTGATTCATGATTTCCAAATCGTTTTGGGCAGAAGGTCTTGCAACAGCAGTGTATATACGGAACAGATGTCCTACTGTGGCTGTTGAGAGAATGACTCCATATGAGTCGCTGAATTGAGTGAAACCAAAAGTTGGTCATCTTAAAGTCTTTGATTGTGCTGCATATTCTCACATTCCAAAAGGCAAAAATTGGATGACAAGATTCACAACTGCATCTTTCTTGGCTACTCCGACAACAGAAAGGGTCATCGTCTCTATGATTTGAACCGCTCTAAAGTGATTCATAGTCGAGACATAAAGTTCAACAAGCTTGACAATGAGTTTGAGATGGAGATGTCTTCCTCTGCTACTGCGGAAAGTCCCCAAGTAATAGTAGTTGTTGCAAAACACTGGAGCAGCCAAATCTTAAAGAAGCTAGATGAAGTAAGGGATGCATTGATGGAGAAAAAGAGATGAAGCACAACGAATGAAGAGAGCTACTGCACGAAGTATTCGTGAGCCTGTGTCATGTGCTGTTAATTTTAACTGGTGATGCAGAAGACTACAGAGAACTGATCGGTGAATTTCTGGCTATAAGAAAGCCCGGAAGAGGAGAGTTGACAAAGGGAAAGGAGATGGAAAGAAATTAGCTATTTTAAAAACCTTAATACAATTCATAAGAATTCCATTTTGTTTTAGTGGCCTCTTTGTAACATTCCCAATCTTTTAAACTGCTCCTTTAGCCATGTTAACCCTACACAAGAGACGGGCAACTACCATAAATCGGCAAATTTTCGTTATTAAAATATTTTCGTGGGTAGGTCCAACCACGAAAGTTAAACACACGAAAATTTTTAACAATGAAAATTTGTAAACACGTGTATGCCGAGTTGCGAGTTGTATGCTATAAGTTTATGCTCAAGAGCTTGGCTGCAGCTGAAATACTGTCTGGCTGAACTTACTGTTTAGCCAGCGACAGTGAGTGAACTTTCTACTTTGCTGTCAGGAACGAGCGTCTCAGATGATTGCCAGTGCCTGAGTGTTTTGGTCTGGCCCAGGCTAACAAATGGGCAGGATTCATTCATTCAGCTGGCTCCTACACTCTTGTACACACAATAACCACGAATACAAGCATCGTTACAGCTGTCAGCAGCAACAGCCACGCAGTTTCGTCTAGAAACTGCTTACACGTTGATAAATATGATTTTCATTGTTAAAATAATTATTTTCGTGGGCAGGTCGACCCACAAAAATATTTTAACATGAAAATTTAACACACGAAAATTTGTTACACGAAAATTTCCCGATTTACGGTATTTTTGCTTAGCATGTCTGACGTCACAGGAAGTGGGCGTCAAAATTTGAAGATAGATTATTTCGCCGAAAGGCGAAATAGGGAGGTTGGGTCCTAGCAGAGCTATGGCAGGAATACCTAGCACCATTGGGTCTCCTGGGCCCTCTTGACATAAAAAGCAGCCAAACATGCATTAACTTTGTTCACACATTGTTTTGACCAATGAAGCGGCGTTTTTTTTTGCTCCAGTGAGAGTGATTCCAGCACACGACAGTTGGTAGATCGTCAAGTGGGCGTGGTTAACTGCATTAGTTATTGACAACAAGCCCGCGCGTTGTGCAAGTTGATTTTGTATATTACCGTATTTCTCTTAAAGATTCGGCAGCCCTTATTTTTCGGCACATTGTTGCTGAAATGCGTACTAAACTTCCAAATTTCGGCAAGCGCTTTGGTTCTTCATCACAGTAAGCCAACAGCCCGAAGTGAAAAGTCTTGTACTTCATGGAAAAGAGCTGTAGACGCGTTCTCGTTCAAACAAATGCTTGTCGCCACACCTCCAATTTTTCGGCACTTCTGGAACTTCTGTCACAATTACCTTCAAATATTGAGCAAGCAAATCTGAAATTATTTATTTTGCACCGAATTTTTAGAGGAAATACGGTAACGGTGATCACAGCACTAGTTTGTCTGTGTTATGGTTGCAAAGGTTAGTGAAATCCACAGAAACAGAGGCTAGAATTGCGGTCCTCACTGAAGAGCTAATCTATATGTAATGCAGATCACAGAGATGTTGTTGATTCTTTGAACATCAAACAACGTATAATACCCCTTGATCAATTCCATGAACCTCCTTTAATCTCAACAAGATCAATTTGTATGGATGCCATGACAGAATGCCTTTATGACTTCGAAATTCACCTTAAACCTTTCAGAGGTTTATTGACCAAGTGCTTCGAGGACTTGACTGCTAATAGGCCTACATCGATGATTGCTAGCTCCAACGAAGAAGGACATTATCATCACCGGCCTACAATCAGTACTACAACGTCTCTGTGAATTATGGTCATCTTGATTCCTGCTAAGTGTGTTTTTGGAGTAAGCGAGTTAGACTTTGTGACAATCTGAACAATGTTATGTATGATCTTTGTATCATCACTACAAGTGTAGTCAGACTGTCTGTCTCATTGTTTGTCACTTCCATATAAATAGTACTGTATCAGTGTTCTGGCTAGAGAGTTCTCATTTCATATTGCTCTTGATTTGTACTGTGATTCTGTACACCGTTTCCAATAAAGTGATAGCTACATTTTGGCGACGAGGATTCTCTGAACTCCACTTCAGCATGGCACTCATAGGAAGCCTTGGTGAATTCGACGAATCCCGAGAGAGCTGGCCACAGTATGCCGAGAGACTCACTCACTTCTTGGTAGCAAATGGTATAACCACAGCAGCAAAAAAGACGTCAGTGTTTCTAGCTGTTATTGGTCCTGACACATTCAAGCTCCTGGAAAGTCTGCTTTCCCCTGAAAACCCGGAAGACATGTCAATCACAGAACTAGTCGAGACTCTCACAAAGCACTATAGTCCTGAACCATCCGTTATTGTTGAACGATACAAGTTCTACTCACGACAACGAAAGCCTAGAGAAGTGCTGCTACCTATCTCTCAGAATTGTGCAGATTAGCCAAGTCATGTACAGTGTTCCACACGAAGAGGAGCAAAAATCTTTTTTTTTTACATTTTGGTTCATATCTCAGGAACCAAGTGTGCTATGATCATGTTGCATGTACCATTATGATCCTCTATCCTTACTGAGCACCCTGGTTTATATGGTTTTGCGTCATGTGACATGGGCGTGTCACAATATGATGACGTATCACACCCACTGGAATCACAGTTTTAGGTTAGGATTTCCAGAACTACGCTAGTTAAGATTTCTTAAAGCTGCATTACAACTATCACCTAGGGATCTAACTATTGGGCAAGTGTCCGGCTTGAACTAGCGTTAGTTCGGCAACGGGAACCAAAAGATAGATTTCGCAACAAGCCAAAACTTTAGGTACGGGAAATCCGATTCCGTGGGAGTTAAGCTCCAATACTTGGAGACTGCACAGCCAATACATCCATCCACACTTTGCCGCACACTACACATCCCTAGAAATGTTCACCGCGACAAACGAGACTCTTTTCTGCACGAGTGCTGTTTTCTTGCCGCCATCTTGCGATTTTAATGGATTTTTGTGATGTCACGCATAATAATCGTTGGCTGTGTAAAACGTCATAACTATTGAAAACACATCGAATCAGTATAATAGTTATAATGCAACATATGCTCATAACCACCGTGTGACATCACAAAAGCCATTAAAATCGCAAGATGGCGGCAAGAAAACAGCACTCATGCAGAAAAGAGTCTCGTTTGTCGCGGTGAACATTTCTAGGGATGCGTAGTGTGCGGCAAAGTGTGGATGGATGTATTGGCTGTGCAGTATCAACTACTCCTAAATTCTCCAAAGCCCGGTCAGTTCCGTATGCATATCGAGACCTGGTCGAGAAAGAACTTGACAGGCTAGTGCAAGAAGGCACACTAGAAGCAGGAGAGTTTTCGAAATGGGCATCCCCCATTGTCCCAGTACTAAAAAAGGACAAGAAGTCAGTGAGAATATGCGGTGATTTTAAACGGACTGTCAATCCTGTTGCAAGGCTGGACCGATACCCCATCCCCAAAGTTGACGATCTGTTCACTTCCTTGGGAGGAGGCGAGATGTTCTCGAAGATCGACTTATCGCAAGCGTACCAACAAGTTCCTCTGGAAGAAAATTTACGCAAGGTTGTGGTGATCAACACTCAAAAGGGATTATTTTGTTTTACCCGTCTCCCATTTGGAATCAGCTCGGCACCAGGAATTTTCCAGCGTGTCATGGAGAACCTACTACAGGGGTTAGAGGGAGTCATTGTCTACATTGATGACATATTGATCGCTGGTTCAAATGACGACGAGCACACAAGGTTGGAGGCGGTACTCTCTCGACTAGAAAAAGCTGGACTACGAGCTCAGCGGGGTAAATGTCAGTTTGGGGTTCCCTCGGTGTCATTTTTGGGCCACCGAATAGATGCCGATGGAGTTCACCCTCTACCAGACAAGGTAGACGCCATCAAGAATGCACCTACTCCTCAGAATGTTCGACAGCTGAAGTCGTATCTGGGATTACTCTCTTACTATAGTAAGTACCTCCCCAATCTTTCTTCTGTTCTCGCTCCTTTATATCACTTACTATGTAAGAACACTAAGTGGAGATGGTCAGAGGTTGAGTCTAAAGCATTTGAGCATTCAAAGAAGTTGTTAACTTCTGATACCCTATTAGTTCATTGGAATCCTAGTCTCCCACTTGTACTCTCATGGTATGCATCTGAAGTAGGCATTGGGGCAGTACTAGCCCACAAATACCCTGACGGTTCCGAACGGCCTATTGCCTACGCTTCATGCTCACTGTCAACGTCTGAAAAGAATCATACCCAACTTGAAAAAGAGGGTTTATCTTGTGTGTTCGGCGTAAAAATGTTCCACATGTATCTGATTGGTCATCATTTCAAACTGTATACTGATCACCAACCTCTCCTAGCTCTTCTTAACTCTCAGAGATCTACCTCCCCACAAGCTTCTGCTCGCATCCGTCGTTGGTCGCTGCTTCTGTCTACATATCAATATGACATGGAGTTCCGAGATACTCTTTCACATTCTAATGCTGATGCGCTCAGCAGACTTCCTCTACCTGTGTGCCCCCCAGAAGGAGAGCAACCACCAGATATTATTTTACTCATGGATCACCTGTCAGACTCACCTGTAACGGCCCAGCAAATTCGTACCGCAACTGCTCATGATCCCTTGCTCTCATCGGTTCTTCTCTACATTCGATCTGGTTGGCCTTCATCTCATCCTTCTAATCACAAGCTGCAGCCATTTTGTCAAGAAAAACAGAGTTGTCTGTTCAGGACGGATGTATCCTTTGGGGAGCCCGAGTTATCATCCCCTGCACACTACAAGATAGAGTGTTGCTAGAACTTCACGAAGCTCATCCCGGAATGACTAAGATGAAGTCGCTGGCTAGAATGTACGTGTGGTGGCCTGGAATGGATAGCAAGATTGAAGAGACAGTTAAAGAGTGTAAACATTGCCAAGACGCCCAGTCGTTTCCTCCAAAAGCTCCATTACATCCTTGGCAGTGGCCGTCACGTCCGTGGACCAGACTCCATATTGATTATTGTGGACCATTGTGTGGCAAGATGTGTGTAGTGGTTGTCGACTCACACTCGAAGTGGATAGAAGCCTTTCCAGTTTCCACAGCCAATTCTTCGATCACAATAGAGAAATTAAGGTTTCCATTTGCTCAGTTTGGAATTCCACAGTCACTGGTCTCAGATAATGCTCAATACGTTGTGAGCGAGGAGTTCGAAGCCTTTCTTAAGAGCAATGGAATAAAACACTCAACGTCGGCAGCATACCATCCTGCTTCAAACGGCCTGGCTGAACGTGCAGTTCAAACTCTTAAGAATGGATTGAAGAAGGTTCATGACGGTACACTAGAATCTCGTAGTGCTAGAGTTCTTTTTTCCTATCGTATTGCTGTACATGCAACAACGGGCCGTTCTCCTGCAGAACTGCTTATAGGCAGGTTGCCCCGCACTAGCATGGATCTTCTTGTACCAACACCTTCGGTCAGAGTGGAGGAGAGTCAAGCTAAGCAAAAAGCAAGACATGACAGAACAGCAAGAGCTCGTGTGTTCAACAAGGGAGATACTGTGTTGGTTAGAAATTTTACCTCTGGCAAAGGATGGATCCGTGGCTTGATTGTCAAATCTCTGAGTCTGTCTCTTATCGTGTTACATTGAGTTCGGGAAGAGTTGTAAAGCGTCATCAAGACCATCTTCGTCACTATGTGAGCACAGAGAACGAATCGGAACAAGAGACAATTGAAACTCCTCTCTTTCCCAGTCCTACAGTCCACCCTCCCTCTGCTGATACTGATCGTTCAACTAGTTTGCCACAAGAGAACTCTCGTCGTTGCCCAACTCGTGACCGTACTGTTCCGAACAGACTGGCATTTTAAAGTACAAAACAGAACCTTCTTCATTAGGGGGAAGGAGTGTTGTGTGTTGTGTTAGTGGTTTGTGTAATGTCAACTGTGGTTTGTAATGATTGTGCTGGTAGTACTTAAGTTTCTGTATGAGTAGAAAGGTCAGTCTTTTCGCTGTTGTGTATTGAATAATAATCTGTTCAATTCCACGATACAACAGAGATGCTCCTGTTCCCAAGAATGTGGCAGAATTGAAGTCTTACCTTGGTTTACTAAGCTATTACTCTAAATTTCTCTCTAATCTCTCCACTGTTCTTGCCCCTCTCACAGGCTACTCCGAAAGTCTACACCCTGGTACTGGGGTTCATCTGATACTGCAGCA
Organism: Haliclona indistincta; assembly: GCA_964017065.1. NCBI lineage: Eukaryota > Metazoa > Porifera > Demospongiae > Haplosclerida > Chalinidae > Haliclona > Haliclona indistincta. Next base: position 11,198,371 of record OZ024784.1, read on the forward strand.
TTCCAGTCGTCCAAAGACCTTCTGCTGTCAGCTCCTCTGTTAGTCCACTATAATCCCACTATGGATCTCTCTCTGGCATGTGATGATTCTTCATAATTATGGCATTGGCGCAGTGCTTTCCCACAAGCTTCCTGATGGATCAGAAAAGCCTATTGGTTTTGTTTCCAGAAGTCTGACGGACACAGAAAAAAATATCCTCAAATGGAAAAAGAAGCTTTATCATGTGTTTTTGCTGTGAAAAAGTTTCATTCATATCTCTGTGGTCGTCACTTTACCCTTATCACAGATCACAAGCCACTGACTACTCTCTTCAGTTTAACAAAATCTATCTCTCCACAAGCTTCTGGAAGAATCCAACGATGGTCTCTCACTCTATCAGCTTATGAATACGAGATTCAGTATCGTTCTACCTCCAAGCATGCTAATGCAGATGCTATGAGCCGATTGCCAGTACCCGTCAAGCCATCTGACACACCTACTCCTCCTGAGTTCATTCTTCTCATTGAAAACATGTATTCCTCTCCTATCACATCCACACAGATCAAAAGTTGGACCTGACGTGATCCTCTACTATGTCGAATGCTACGACATCTCGGAGAGGGTTGGCCTAACACTTGTCCAGATCCAGCCTTACTACCGTATTTCAACAAGCGTCAAGAGCTCACTATGCAAGATGGTTGTCTCGTATGGGGAGGAAGAGTGGTAATACCTTCACCTGGTAGAGAATCTCTATTAGGAGAACTACATGGAGGACACCTAGTCTCGCGGGCCAGACGTTGCGGGGGTGTGAACGTCAGGTCACTAATGCCAGGTTTTTGTGAGCGACGCCAACATTCTGGTGCGCCCTCATAAGCAATCAATTGCGTGAGTTTTCACGTGACTATGGGGCGCGATTGCGCATGAAGCTATTGACAGAGCTTTTTAGCTAGCAAAACTGCTGTGTATGCCGTGGATAGTCTTACTAGCGACGACTAATGCCTGCTACTCGTTGTCCTCGATGCTGTGGACAGTGTGTTCTACGTGAAATCATGTTCACGCAATGGGTCTCTTGTTGACTCGTGACTGCTCCAGCGATCATAAACATCGTGATTATAGCCAACCAGGTTGGTATTGCTCAGGAAAAGTTTAGCATGCTACAAGCACTGTTAACATGTTACACGCTTGCTAACTAGACTGGTGACGTCGACTAAACACGTGATTTCAAAGCGTGACGTGACATTGATTACATTCATTGTGCCACGAAAACCTGGCGTTAGTGACCAGACGTTCCCACCCCCGGAACGTCTGGCCCGTGAGACTAGAGGACACCCTGGCATCTTCCGCATGAAGACCATTGCGAGGATGTTCATTTGGTGGCCTGGACTTGATATCGACATAGAGAATGTTGTTAAACACTGCAAAACTGTCAGTAGCAGCACCCATCTCCTCCAGTAGCTCTACTGCATCCATGGAAATGGCCGAGTCATCTTTGGACCCGCCTCCATCTTGACTTTGCAGGACCATTTCTAGGTCACATGTTCCTGATTGTTGTGGATTCTCATTCAAAATGGATCGAAGTTGCTACGATGTCTACTTCTACATCCAGATCCACTATCAACCAGCTTCGTCAAATGTTTGCTCGTTTTGGAATTCCAGTTACAATTGTCACTGACAATGCCGCTACCTTCACTAGTGTAGTGAAGAGTTTGCTGAATTCCTCAAGAAAAACGGTATCCAACATGTGAGACCTGCTCCTTATCATCCATCTACAAATGGACTTGCTGAACGAGCAGTACAATCCTTCAAGCAAGGAATGAAGAAGCTGACATCTGGAACTATTGACGAAAGAGTCGAACGTTTCTTGTTTCATTATCGAACACTCCTTATTCCACTACAGGACAAACGCCATCAGAGCTACTCCTGGGACATGACCTCGCTCTCGTCTGGATCTATTGCTTCCAGACTAGTATAGTCACCAAAGCTCAACATTGCCAGAAAGCAGCTCATGACTCCAAGTCAGCTGACCGAGCTTTTCAGTTAGGAGACACAGTGTACTCGAAAGCATATGGCTGAGGACAACCAAAGTGGGTTCCTGCTATCGTAGTACAAAAGACTGGTCCAGTGTCTTACAGCTGATTGCAGCAAACTTGACTCTCAGTTTTGACAAACAGACTACAAGGGAGTCATATTTGTGGTCAACACCACACCTCTCCCTGTACATGCTAGTATAGGGAGAGGTGTGGTGTTGACCACAAATTAACAGTCCTTGTAGTCTGTTTGTCAAAACTGAGAGTCAAGTTTGGTGCAATCAGCTGTACCTTGTTCAATTGGATGACACAACCACTGTCAAACGACACTTGGATCAACTGAGGAAACGACATGCTCCACTCTTACTACCTCAGACTCCTCAGTCTCCTACTTCTCAGTCTCCTACAAATGTGGTGCCAACAGACACTCCTGAGCGTTTGGACATTCATGTCTCTGACTCACCCATGACACCTTGCTATTCTTCCAGGATTCGAAATCCGCCAGATCGACTTACTTACTAGAATTTTCCAAGAGAGGAGGAATGTGACAATCTGAACAATGTTATGTATGATCTTTGTATCATCACTACAAGTGTAGTCAGACTGTCTGTCTCATTGTTTGTCACTTCCATATAAATAGTACTGTATCAGTGTTCTGGCTAGAGAATTCTCATTTCATATTGCTCTTGATTTGTACTGTGATTCTGTACACCGTTTCCAATAAAGTGATTGATACAGACTTCTGCAATCACTTTATTGCGCACGAGGCATAGAATGCGCATTTGTGGACACCCACACATTGTAGTCCAAAACAGATAAACTCCACCTACATTGGGTAAAGGGATACACACTCAGCTGTTAATTAGCAGAGAAAGTGCAAGTAATCAACTCCTTTCCTCGTCCAAACTCCTAACAACAACTGCGTGAATTTCTCTGTCTAATCAACTTCTATCACCGATTGTACTACAATGCGTGGGTGGATCAAAGGCGGCGACACGTGCCTTAATCTCATACACATCGCCTCCGCAAGTAAGAAGATGCTATCCTAGTGCCGTTGTGAGGTTAAAAATATATTTCAAGAGATGTGCTAAGTCTCGGTTTTTCTCAACAAATGATCGCCTCTAGCCAGGAAAAACCAAGCGCTTGTCAACACACAATTGCTAGCCAACAGAAAATGATGCAATGAACGAGCGATGCCTTCTTACAGCAATCCTACGCTCAGCTCACTCGTGAGCACACAGTGCCTTGTGCAAACGATGCCAAACAGTTCGAAAAACAAAATACCTTGGGAACGCACCACTCCTAGACACGCAATGCCTTCGAGCGAGCGATTCTTGGATTGCAAATGGGCACGCAATGCCCTCAAACAGCAACGGCCACTTCGAATACACTAGTATTGATGCTCAATGCCACCACAGAATGACACCTAGCTAGCTGTAGATTCGATACAGCACAGTACAGAGAGACCCTAGCTACCCATCTTGCTGCGCACGAGGCATAGAATGCACATTTGTGGACACCCATGCTTTGTAGTACAAAACAGATAAACTCCACCTACACTTGGCTGTAAATAATTATTAATTACACGCCTCAGCGTCTAATTGATCAACCGCCTCGTATATATCCCTTAACCCACGGTAGGTGTAGTTCATCTAAAACTTACAGTCACAAGGCATACCACTACTCCAACCCCTCAATGACCTGCTAGCAGAATCATTGGCTAAAGGAAACAAAGAATTGATCTGGACTGACGACGCAGTGACTGCTAGCTAAACAAGCCGACCACACAACATGTCATCACTACCCGGAATGTGTGGCCTGGAATCAACACTGATGTTCACAAGTAGGCACATAACTGTACAGATTGCCAGCAGTCCAAGATTCGTCGACACAATGTCACTCCACCATCAAACACATTTTTAACTCCAGATATCCGTTTTGATCAAGTACACTTTGATCTTGTGGGGCCTATTCCACCATAAGACGGCTTCACTTATCTCCTGACCTTATTGATCGCTTTACCCACTGGCTGGAGGCCATACCCCTCTCCAACATTACAGTCATCACCACGGTAGCCGGGGCGTTTGTTGGCAGTTGGGTGGCGAGATTTGGAGTGCCTGCTACTGTCGTCACTAATGGGGAGGGCAATTCTAGCTCTCATTAACATGGTACTACACACTGCCGAACAACAGCCTAGTATCCATGAGCCAACAGACGTGTTGAGCGCTTCCATCGGCAGCTGAAGGTGTCTTTAGGACACGGCCAGAAACTAGCAAGTGGGCTGATGCCATTCCCTTGGTGATGCTGGAGATACGGACGGCAGTAAAGATGACCTTTGGTGTACTACAGCAGAGATGGTCTACGGATCTACCCTCAGACTCCCAGGAGAGTTCTTTGAACAGCACTCCACCACTTCAATACAGACTGTGGACAAACAACTTATGACTGGATTGTAATCGCGTAGGCATTGCTCTGAGTTTGGACAGGTCGACCTGTCCAAACTCAGAGCAATGCCTACGCGATTACAATCCACTCGTAATTTGTTCGTCCACAGTCTGTATCTCATGCATTTGTTCGCCGTGATGCCGTCTTTGCAACGACCTTACGACGGCCATTATCGCATCATTAAACGGTCGGACAGACACTACACACTGGACTTGAAGGAAAAGCACAAGGTCATTTTACTTAAAGCGGCACACAATTAAGTAACAGACGGAATGACTGACTGACACACCCACACACACGACTGTTTGCCTCGAGGCATGGAATTACACTATTGCACTTAAGGTGACGGTTTACCCGTCTGAGCTAATTAATATTCACAGAATATAAACGTGTGTAGCAGCAAAAGGAAGCATGCTTTAACGTTGTGCAGACCATCATTCGATGCGCCAAAGTCAGCTGTTCTCCAAAAGTAAAATACCGTATAGTGGGAAATTTTCACATCTTCGCGAATTTTGCGAATTACAGGTTATTTGCGAAAATATTATCCGTGAATGTTTTGTTTTTGTTGACAAAGATAGGGCAATAGTGCTGATTCGCGAAATATTATTTGCGAAATGCTCTATCTCGAGCATACGCAAAATTTCTCGCTATACGGTAAGCAAGCAGCAGATCGAACGCGCCGTCTGGTAGTGGCCAAAATGAATGCGACTAAAAACGCATTTTCTTGCGCCAAAATTCTCTCAAACGGCTCGATGGCAGCTAGCGAAAGTAGTATCTAGTAGTGCTCCAGGGACTCCTCGAATGCCCGAACCTGTTTACTTGACATAGCATGAGTTATGGAGTGAAATGTCCATGAGGATGCCACAGAATCATGGCGAGTTTAGACCTTTTTGCCTGTAAGTCACGCTATACTTATCAGTAGCCGAGTAAACAGGTTCGGGCGGTCCTGGAGCACTACTAGATACTACTTTCGCTAGCTGCCATTGAGCCGTTTGAGAGAATTTTGGAGCAAGAAAATGCATTTTAAGTCGCATTCATTTTGCCTGCTACCAGACGGCGGGTTCGATCTGCTGCTTGCTTGTTTTACTTTTGGAGAACAACTGACTTTGGCGTATCGAATGATGGTCTGCACAATGTTATATCATGCTTCCTTTTGCTGCTACAGACATTTATATTCTGTGAATATTAATTAGCTCAAACTGGCAACCGTCGCCTTAATACCTCATGGTCAATTTTCTCAGCATCTGATAATTGCTTTTCAGTAACTGTAGATCCCCTGCTTCTATTCTGACCCTTTAAGACAGTTACAATTTGAGAGAGATCAATAAGTCCACTTCGACTCTCATCAAATATATCTGCGATCTTTTCCAATTCAATCTGATTCATCGATAAACCTAAAAATGAGAAAAAGTAGCACAATTACTAGCATGCACAGAATACTAAGGTGTATGTTCCATGCTTTAAGGACATTACATTTCCTCAAGACAGTGTTTACGCATTGGCGGTACTGTTAGAGCTCGGTATGCGTGATTTAAGTACAACACGTGACAAGAAGAACTTAACTTTCGCATGAAATTCATGTATGATTGCATGCATGAACCATGTGCCTCATCACACACTAGTATCATAACTCACGTGCACACTGTAGTACTTAAAATAATGATAAAGAGTATGCATAGAAGAGAACCATTTCATGGCGATTTTCAATGCACATGTATTCTTAATGCACTTGCCGCGATAGCAGTGTAACGTCAAGCATCTCTGTTAGACTGAGAAATGTCTGTGGCCCATGCGCACTGCGGCGAGAGACTACTCGCATGTATAGCAACTTCTCTCCAATCATTAACGAAAAAGAAAATTAAAAAGATTTCGATCGAAATCAAAAGGATGTAGGGTCGTGAAATCTACCACTGGTTCACAAAGTAAACTAACAAGGAACAAGCATGGAATGGTAACACGACTGACTTGCTAACAGACCATAGATCCCTACATCAGTGGCTGCTGTGGTTGGCTATAGCTAGTTCAGCTACTTGCTGTTGACTGACACCTGACGTACATTCAGCTTGTGACAAAATAGTGCCAGTACAGCCACTGATGTAGGGATCTATGGTCTGTTAGCAAGTCAATCGTGTTACCATTCCATGCTTGTTCCTTGTTAGTTTACTTTGTGAACCAGTGGTAGATTTCACAACCCTACATCCTTTTGATTTCGACAGAAATCTTTTTAATTTTCTTGTTCGTGTCCCTTTTTCTTTTTCAGTGAAATGTCATGTACATACTAAGCCGTCTTTGTCTCCTCCATTGGTTTTGTTTTCCTGTTGTTGATGGCTTTTCTTTATTATTAAAATTTCAGCTGAAAATAAACAGCTCGCCTACGCATAAGCATGCATGCATGCAGTGCATACGAGCTCCGCCCACATATGTTTGTAGACCTGTAGTGTACGGCGGTTATATTTATCTGGCAAGCACAGAATGGTGATGATGCTATACAAGCTTACTGTTCTTCAAAGACATCAGACAAATGGCGTGGCGATACTCAAGCTAGTCTTTGGTCATGTGCGTATTGTGCATCACAATAATGACGTCTAACGCTTAGCTGACAATGGATCACGATCGAGAAATCGCTGAATATATATCGCCGTTATGCTAAAAACAAAGTTCAAAAGGCACCTGCCAGGAGAATTTCGCGACTGTTCGTGGGTGTTTTGGTTTCGGCACTGCTCGCGTAAAGGCGCTAGGCGAGTTGAAGAAAGAAAGAAAGAAAATGAAGAAAGATTTTCACCGTTTCCAGGTTCGTCACTTTGGTAACAATTTCGAGCAATCGCCAGAGAGCAGATTTAGGTGTCTTTTGACGTATAAAATTCATCACCAGGCAAAATATCAGCGTTTGAACGTTAATACATCGTATGTAGCCGCCATCTTGTTTTCTCGTTCAACCTTACATAGGGAGTCACTACTGTGACTCCCTAATAACTAGCCGTTCTTTGACCGTGTAAAAAGGCAAAGTTCCTGGTAGATTCTTGGTTGTGCTACAAAAGATTCTCCATTTATTTAAAACATGAAGAGTACAATACACGGAACGCGGAAAATACACGGAAAAGTAACCATCATGTGACTTCAAGGGTACTGCGCATCGATCACCCAATTAAGTGCGACTTCCTATCCCGTACTGTAATATCTATGGTGACTGATACCTTCAGCCCTATAACTATTGATAAGCATACTAGAAGACATGCTCTGACTACTGCAGCTATAATTATTAAGGTGGCGGTGCAAGGACTTAATATTCAAATTATTCATAGTAACATGGTTATGTTCTTGTGGTTGAATAACTATTTATAAACAAACCGATCTCCCATAAGAGTATGGCAGAAATAATACACGGATGGTTTGTACACGTTTTCTCGACTTCTGAGCAAGAGATCGACGCGCTGTAAACGCAGTGCTATTCAGTAGCATCTTGCGCACAAACGTATAGAGCGAATTTTCGTAATAGCGCTTACTTTTTTTACAGCGTAGTTTTTTCTAGTGCACGAACGCTGCTTTGCTACCTTCGCGAACGAATATCGACAAATCGCTCTATACGTTTCTGCGCAAGATGGTACTGAATAGTACTGCGTTTACAGCGCGTCGATCTCTAGCTCAGAAGTCGAGAAAACGTGTACAAACCATGCAGCAGAAGCGAGGTCTTTTGTGCGTACCCGAGAGCGTCACCAGCTCGCCATAGTTGCACGGCAGGTAGTGTTAGACTTGGTCTAATCAATAAAAGCACTTTTGTGCATATATGCTAAGCAGAAAACAAGATGCAGCACATCAAAGTCCCCCATAAAATCATGCACCGCCCCCTTAAGAGCTGCATGTATGTAATGAAATACAGCTGCAGCAAGACCCCTGTACTCATTATTGCTGCGAGACTAGCTGCTTATCTTTTCAGAATATGTACGTCTATGCTTGGACAATGCAAATGCAGTGGTTTGCAGCTACATAGTGCTGACCACATGGAATTCAGCTGGGCGTGCCTATAATCACCCACACAGCATGTGAGTGCTAGTTGCTAGCTTGCTGGAGCTGTCGCTGCTTGACGTTCGCACGATTGGTTTCTCCATACTTGCTGTGCTATCTTGGGTGCAGAATTGTCCTACAAGCTGCTAAGAAGACCGTAGCAGACAGTTTGTCTTTAGCGAAGTCTAGCAACACTCAGCAAGTTTAGCAGCGCCATTCAAGGTAACGAAGCTTTGAAACCAAAAGTTTATCAATTCAATTCCGAGGCAATACCGAGTTGAACATGCATTGCAAGTAACAGCGCTTAGTTTTTAGTTGAAGCGGAATTTTGCCTGTGGACAGAATTACATACAAACAAACAATGCCTCATCGCTCTGCCCACCGAGGAATAACTATTATCGCTAACCCACCAAGGAAGAACTATTATCGCTAACCCACTGAGGAATAAATATTATCGCTCTGCCCACCGAGGAATAACTAGAATGAAACTCACAATTCCTTCACATTTTCTGTTCGACTACAAATAACTTATGTGAAAACAAACCAGATGCTTTTAAGCCCTTCATAAATTCATCCCGAGTGAGACGACCATCACGATTAGTGTCATAGCGGCGAAATAATTCTGCAACACGCAACTTCTGCTGGTCAGCCCACTGAACAAATGTTTTTCTCCATACATCAAAGTTAAATGATCTGCATAAAAAAGTAATAATTAATGGACATAAAAGTAATAGTTAAGCGAAGGAAGAGAGTTTTGAAACTGTCACTGGTGAACAATTTACACCAACAAGGAGAAACAAATAATGGTAACATGCTTGACTGGCTAATAGACGATTGTTAGTATTTATTGCTAAATCTTTTGCTACTGACTGAAATCCTGGAGTTCCAACAACCCATGTGCATAGCTAGTGATGATTCATCCATTGCTCATACATGGCTCACATACCGCTTGTGAGCCGTGCTGAAGACCAGCAACTTTTAAAATGTTGCTCAAATAGCATAAACATTCTCCCAGTTGCTTCTTGCTGCCTTTGTTGCTTTTTCATTACTATTGTGCTCTCCGCTATCAATCTTGTCAAGAGTTAATTACCTTTGAGTATGCAAATGCCAATATTGGACGGCGTTGGGCATTTTCTATGCCACAAGTTTATAAAGCAGACAACATCCCTTTAGTGGCTACAACGTTAATGATATTCACTGTACTGTAAGTATTACTTAATGTAGGTAAGGAGTGCTCTACGTGATTTATGGCACGAGGGGTGTGGTCGAGTGGCTGATAAAGCACAAGGCGAAGCCTAGTGCTTAATCAGACACGAGACCACAGCCCGAGTGCCATAAATCACATAGAGCACGACTTACCTATAATTATTAAGTGGTTTAAAGTATATGCCGTGGCTGGCTGTAACGCTATAACCGAGTGAATCCTTTTAGCCGCTTGGACCGTGCTTTATGGGAATTAAAGCACGTTTAATATGAACGTGATATTGTACGGTGGGCTGGGTTCACGAAATACGTGATTTACAGGAAGCGCGGTACCTTTGATTCCGCCCACGCATATACTTTAATGATAATTATTAGGTAATGATAATCATGATAATCAACAGTAGTAATGACAAGGGCTCATTAAACCTTAGAGCCAAGAGGCATGCAACTCGGAATACCGTAGTGTAGATGGCTTAGTGTTACTATGAATAGATATCTGTATAATCACGTGAACTTAACATAAACGGATGTTCGCAAAAGTGTGCAAGTGTGTCCTGATTCTGAATTCCAATGTATCGAAAGGGCGGCAGTGCATATCAAGAGCGGCAGCTAGTGACTCAGTGCTAATGGATAAGCGTCCTTGCAGTTTACCTGGATCTATTGTACCTAAAACATCTACGTGGCTGCCACAGCTTTTCACAAGAAGTAAGACACTTGTGACAGCAGAAACATTCTCCACGTCCATCTGCGCTGTGCAGTATCGATAGCGACATTGACAGTACAGTGTGTACTCACACGCTTTCAGCATAACATGTTCCAGTGACGTAGCTACACCCGGGCCTGCCCAGGCAAGTTGTGTCCAGTGCCACGGGCAACTGAGCTGGACCTTGAACACGTGGCAAGCACTGTATCCACTTTTCTGCTTGTTTTCACGCCTGTTTAGGGCAGTTTGCCTCCCCTCAGTAACTGGTAAATGTTTGCACACTGAAAAAAAACTGTGCGAAAAGCTGCTTAGCATACGCAAGCCCATTGTTCTACGAGCGATATTGATTGACCACGCCCTTTAAAGAACCACCAAACCATCTCGGCCATAGTCCTGTCTGTGATGGCTGTGCCAACGACTGCGAATACCATCCATTTTCCACGTATCGGGATTGAGATGGTCAAACATAGCTATTATCATGAATATTTATGAGTGCCCGTGCAACTGTTCTATCCTGGCTACTAGTGTTGTAAATGTTAACAATAACTAAAACTAAATCCTATTTTAGTAAAGGTCAAATCATTATTGTTAACAATAACAAACTATAACTAATATTACCAGACTGAACATTACTATTAATAACTAAAACTAAAATTAGACCAACAGTTAGTTATTGTAAAGTGATTAAAAATGCAAAAACCAATCATGTTAGGCATGATTGATAGCATCTTTTTCATGTGATTGCTGTAATACAACATGTTTCAAGACCTTATCACGGCTAAGAAGACAATTCTGTTACTTCTATTAAAAAGCAACACAGCTCGCTAATACTAATAGCACGCTAATAACAATAACAATAATTCACAATAACTAAAACTAAAATGTGCTTAATTTTCTTGTTAACAAATTATAACTATAACTAAAAAGACACTGACAGTGTGACTTTAACAATAACTAAACTAATATTAAACTCCATTACTTTTACAACACTACTGGCTACGCCACTGACATGTTCATGCACGTGACCAACAGGAAACATTAACTTATTATAATAGTGAGTTAACCATAGTAACACTCAGCACTAGGCTGTTTACACTAGTTGCATGCCCTCTAACCACTTTGCGGGTTGATAAGCCCTTGGAAATGATAATCCTTGTTATAATTAGGAAACTTGTGATGCAGAAAATGCACAATGCTGACAAACAGGGAATATTGACGGTTGCATACTCTTAGGTAATGAACTCTTGATCTTGTCGATGTGGCCTAGGATGACTCCGAGGCAACATTGCCATGCATCTATGTGAGTACAAGGAATCGAAAGCATTCATCCATTCCTTGCTTTCTGTTGTCAGGGCAACTATTCTATCATGTGACACAACTCTGTAATACGTAATGAATGTCGATTCTAGTCGCTGAAACTAAACGCTTCTCCTGAGGAGACTAGAGCATGCATAAGTGTTGCTATTACACGAAAAGGTAGGTAACGCATAGTATTTAAAAGCAGGTTTGCACATATGTGTTAACCTTGGTTAGAGCACAGTGTGACCACAATAATAATTATGCCTAGCACACAACAACTTAGCCTGATCTAAACCACAACGCCACAGCCTGGGAACAGCGCAAAGCATACAGTACAATGGTGAAAACAAGGACGGCTCAGTACGTGCACATGATGATAAAATAATTATACTGAAAAAGAAAAAAGAACACAGAAAAGAAAATCTATCGAAGTCAAAAGGATGTAGGGTTGTGAAATCTACTACTGGTCCACAATGTAAAATAACAAGGAACAAGCATGGAATGGTAACACAATTGACTTGCTAACAGACCATAGATCCCAACATCAGTGGCTGCTGTGGTTGACTATAGCTAGTTCAGTTTGTTGCTGTTGACTGACACCTGACGTACATTCAGCTTGTGACAAAAATTAATATTAGGGAGGCACGGTAGTGACTCCCTATGTAGGGATGAACGAGAAAACAAGATGGCGGCTACATACAATGTATTAGCATTCAAACGCTGATATTTCGCCTGGTGTTGAATTTTATACGTCTTTAAACACTTAGATCTGCTCTCTGGCGTTGCCCCATTTTACAGTAGCAAGGAGATTGCTCGAAATTGTTACTAAAGTGACGAACCTGGAAACGGTGAAAATCGCGTTTCGTCATCTTCGTTTTCTTCTTTCTTCTTTCTTTCTTTCTTTCTTTCTTTCGTTCTTTCTTTCTTTCTTTCTTTCTTTCTTTCTTTCTTTCTTTCTTTCTTTCTTTCTTTCTTTCTTTCTTTCTTTCTTTCTTTCTTTCTTTCTTTCTTTCTTTCTTTCTTTCTTTCTTTCTTTCTTTCTTCCACTCGCCTAGCGCCTTTACGCGAGCAGTGCCGAGACCAAAACATCCACGAACAGTCATGAAATTCTCCTGGCATGTGCCTTTTGAGCTTTGTTTTTAGCGTAACGGCGATCTAAGTTCCGCGATTTCTCGATCGTGATCCATTGTCAGCTTAGTGTTAGACGCCATTATTGTGATTGCGCAATACGCACGTGACCGAGCAATGGGTAGCGCACGTGACCAAGCAGCTAAACTATCGCTGCGCCGTGTGGATCGGAGAACACACACCCGGCAATTGTCTGGAGTCTTCGAAGAACGGTAAGCTCGTGTAGGATCGCCATTCTGCACTTGCCAGATAATTATAACCGCCGTATAATAGGTCTACAAACAAGTTTGGGCGGGGCTCGTATGCACTGCATGCATGCGTAGGCGACTAGGCAGACCTGATACATGTACGTACAGCTTAACAATTTTAGCTACAAGTTTAAGAAAAGCCATCAACAACAGGAATACTAAGCTAATGGGGGAAACAAAGACTTCTCCGTACATGCATGATATTGAACTGCACTTCACTAAAAAGAAAAAAGGACACAAACAAGAAATTAAAAAGATTTCTATCGAAATCTAAAGGATGTAGTGATGAAGAAATCTACCACTGGTTCACAATGTAAACCAACAAGGAACAAGCATAGAATGGTAACACGATTGACTTGCTAACAGACCATAGATCCCTACATCAGTGGCTGTACATAAGATCAATATTTTGTCACAAGCTGAATTCTATTCAAAGTGTCAGTCAACAGTAAATAGCTTAACTAGATATAGTCTGGCCACAGCAGCCACTGATGTAGGGATCTATGGTCTGTTAGCAAGTCAATCGTGTTACCATTCTATGCTTGTTCCTTGTTGGTTTACATTGTGAACCAGTGGTAGATTTCTTCATCACTACATCCTTTAGATTTCGATAGAAATCTTTTTAATTTCTTTTGATCTTATGTACAGACACTGATGTAGTGATCTATGGTCTGTTAGCAAGTCAATCGTGTTACCATTCCATGCTTGTTCCTTGTTAGTTTACATTGTGGACCAGTAGTAGATTTCACAACCCTACATCCTTTTGATTTCAATAAAAATCCTTTTAATTTTCTTGTTTGTGTCCTTTTCTTTTTCAGTATTATCATCATGTGCACGTACTGAGCCGTCTTGGTTTTCACCACTGGTTTAGCTTTTATTAACAATATATTTTAAACGTGTAGCTAAAAATAATTGTTATGCTTAGTGGTGGGACGAATGCAGTCACATTCGGAAGTTTGTTCGTTTCGCCAAACCTTCGAATGCAATTTTAACGGTTCGAGTAATGCCACACCCGTTTTCCACGCCCATTATTATGCGACCGCATTAGCGCGCGCTATAGCCACGCGCGTGTTTAGTGCATTATGGCGAGCAGTAGTAGATCAGATGTGTGGCAGTATATCAAGAAAACTAGCGACAAACATGTATATTGTAGCCTGTGTTCAAGAAAGCTGGCATACCACGGAGCAAGAGTATATAATCTTACCAAGAGTATCGAACGCCAATTGCCACTGTAGAAACACTCTCGGGAAAGTAACGTGACAGAAACGTGATCTGATGACGTATACGCCTACACTGCAGGCTAGCCATTGACGTCATCGACGTTCAGCAACGATGCTAGCCAAGCTTTTTGGATGATCATTGGACTGTTGCAGGCGAGAATATAGCGATGTAGACACGACAAATGGTGAGAAAAACAGAAACACGTGCTAGTTATGCTTTTTAATCGAAGAATAAGAGCAGCAGCGAGCTTGGTCCGTCAGAGCGCGTTCGTCTACAAAATCACATTGTCGATGTTCAGCGACTAACGAACGCCTGCTTGTTAGAGGTAGCTTGTCAATAAAGAGCCCTGAGTAGCTGTATTTTCCATCATGGGCGCTTGCTTCCTGCAGGACACGCCTTCGTCGTGACGTAGTCGTGGATTTGTGCAACACGCTTTCGTCACAATACGTAAAATATCTCACTTGCTGGTCATGTTACTTTCCCGAGAGTGTTTCTACAGTGGCAATTGGCGTTCGATACTCTTGGTAAGATTATATACTCTTGCACGGAGGCACAACAAATCTTCTGGACCATCTCATTCGTGTGCACGGAGATACGTACAGACCTGCTAAGGAGACCGTGGCGACAACTCAGCAAACATTGGAGACCGCCACACGGAAGTGCTCAGAAAGTAGGAGTAAAATTATTAGCAAAGTGCTTGTTGATGTTGTGACAACGGACCTAAGGCCAATTGCGATCGTTGAGGGAGAAGGAATGCGCCGTTTGTTGTTGTACCTGGAACCTGGGTATCGTATTCCATCACACAAACACATTGGCAAACTCCTTCTACAAAAATATGAGAACGCTGTGGCTGTCTCGAAGAACAAACTAGCTCAAGATGTTGTTGCCATGTCGCTCACTAGTGACATTTGGACTAGCAACGCTATGGAGGCTTACATGTCAGTTACTGCCCATTTCATTCGCTGGGAAATTCAGAGTTGTGTGTTGGCCACTAAACCATTCCCAGAGCGCCACACAGGACGAAACATCGCTGACAGCATTGTGCAAGTCACCAGAAGCTTCGACATTGATGATGAGAAAGTCAAAGCTGTTGTACATGACAAAGCAGCTAATGCTGAGCTTTCCGGTAAGATCATGTCTGAATCCTTTGGCTGGGAGAGTGTTGATTGCGCTGCTCATAAACTCCAGTTGGCAGTAAATGAAGGTCTCCAGATTGCCCCATTGCTCATGCTATTGCAGCTGGACGGAAGTTAGTAGGCCATTTCAAACATAGTGCCCTTGCTACAGCAGAGCTGAAGCTACGCCAGGCTCAAATGAAACTTCCTGAGAAGAAACTCATACAGGATTGTCCTACTCGATGGAATAGTACCTTGTTCATGGCTGAACGTCTGTTTGCAAATAGATGGCCAGTATCTGCTGTACTGTCCGACGAGTCAGTAACTAAAGGGCAAGATAGAGCACTAGATCTCCGGAATGACCAATGGGAGTTGTTGCAAGAGCTGGTTAAACCTCTGGAGCTTTTGCAGACAGCCACAACCTTCCTCAGCCAAGAAGCTAATGTGTCTGGGTCTTGTGTATATCCAGTTATACATGGTCTTATCACAAACCTTAACACAGCTGAAGAAGACCTTCGTGCAATCAGAAATTTCAAAGTGGTCTTGGCAACAGCACTAGAGCGTCGATGGTCCTTTGATGACATAGACCTGACCAGTTCACCAGCACTTCTTTCTGCTCTAGATCCACGTTTCAGAGGTCTTATGTTTCTTTCTGATTGTGAGAAAGAGTCCATGAAGGCTTACTTGCTACAGCTACTTGAAAAGGATTCAGATCAGAGTCAGACACAAGAGAAGGAGAAAAGAGATGACGGAGCTCCTCCAGTGAAGAAGACAGCTTTGGATGTACTGTTGGGTGAAGAGGAAATGCAGTGTGAGGAAGACCAAGGAGTTGCAGTAGAGGAGATAGCACAGTACTTTGCAGAAAGGCCAGTTGCTAGAGAAACTAAACCACTTGTTTGGTGGAAGATGAACTGCTACCGTTTTCCAAGGATAGCTGAACTGGCACGCAGCACACTATGTATTCCTGCAACATACGAGCCCCGACCAAACATGTTCGTAGACCTGTACGGCGGTTATAATTATCTGGCAAGTGCAGAATGGTGATCCCATAGACCCCATTTAGTGGCTAATTGGTGACCGCAATGCCCTATTGAATATTAATCACGGCACCCTCGTAGACGCCATTTTCTGGGGCAAGATGGTGCATTTGTGTCGGCTGTACCAACCGTTTGGGAAGGCCTGGAAAGCGATTCTTTTCGAACTGACAAGACTTTTACTGTGGTACAAAATTTCTAATTTTAGCTGGAATCTTGCTTTTTCTGCCACCGACAACGTGTTTGCGTAGGCCATAACGTGGTCTTGCCCCATAAAATGGCATCTACATGGGCGTCGCCAGTATGGGCGTGACTAGAGTACTTGCTGAAATATTATTTTCATTGTATTAGGGAGGCACGGTAGTGACTCCCTATGTAGGGATGAACGAGAAAACGAGATGGCGGCTACATACAATGTATTAGCGTTCAAACGCTGATATTTCGCCTGGTGATCAACTTTGTACGTCCAAAGACACTTAGATCTGCTCTCTGGCGTTGCCCCATCTTACAGTAGCAAGGAGATTGCTCGAAATTGTCACTAAAGTGACAAACCAGGAAACGGTGAAAATTGAGTTTCGTCATCTTCGTTTTCTTCTTTCTTCAGCGCGCCTGGCGCCTTTAAGTGAGCAGTGCCGAGATCACAACAACGCCCACGAACAGTTGTGAAATCGCAGAATTTATATCGCTATTTCGCTAAAAACAAAGTTCAAAAGGCACCTGCCAGGAGAATTTCACGACTGTTCGTGGGTGTTTCGGTCTCGGCACCGCTTTCGTAAAGGCGTAAAGGCACTAGGGCGCTGAAGAGGAAAGAAAGAAGATGAAGATGACGAAACTCGATTTTCACCGTTTCCAGGTTCGTCACTTTAGTAACAATTTCGAGTAATCTCCTTGCTACTGTAAGATGGGGCAACGCCAAAGAGCAGATCTAAGTGTCTTTGGACGTATAAAATTCATCACTAGGCAAAATATCAGCGCTTGAACGCTAATACATTGTATGTAGCCGCTATCTTATTTTTCCGTTCAACCCAACACAAAGAAAGACACAAAGAACTCCTTTGTTGGTTGACAGTACTTAATACATTAGGTACTGCCAGAACGCCGTTCAGCACAGTCCACATGGTGCCTCAGCTATTTTAACCCACCCTTCACTCCATCCCCTAAATTACCACTACAGTGCAACCTCGATTATCCGGACAGCTTTGGCCACCGAAAATTTGTAGACGTCCGGATAACCGAAAAAGTCCGGATAAGGAAAATCAAGGTGGCGGCCGTTCACAAGCATCCGAACAGAGGCTTAGATCGTTGATATCGCACTCTCTTGTTTATGCAAACATTGTTTCCTACTGTGGGGAGGTGAAATACACCAGACCGTTTGGCTACAGAACTGTAGAAAACAACGAGCAAACAGCAGCATTGCCGTTAATTATATTCATAACATGTAACATTGTAAGCACTAATTATATTCTTAGAATTTTGTACATACCAAATATCTAATTATCCGAAAACAAGCTCCTCCAGCTAGTCCGGATAATCAAGGGTACGGATAATTGAGGTCCGGATAATCGAGGGTTTGGCGGTAATAAATTGTCTCCCCAAACGAGCAAAGGGAGATTGGATCAGCATCCATTTAACTGAAGAGTCAGAGACTCTCAAAAGATTATTTGATATCAATACGGTATCCAGTGGCGGATCCAGGGGGGGAATCGGGGGCCAATTCCCCCATTCGCGAGCACGTTAATTAATTCATAGACTATTTTATTGATTGCCACGCCTCTCGATCGTTAACACGTGCATGAGCTCATACATATACATGACGAGCAGCTAGCTGGGGACTACTAGTACTGTAGTATTAAGTTAGTCTGCAACCATGAGGAGAGGTCGAAGTTCCAAGAGATCGACAAAGCAGCCCTGTGTAGGCAGCATGAACATTTGCCAGTTTTTTAACAGGTAATATTAATTAACTTAGTTAGTGCATGCAACCAGGCATGCAGTCCTGACACCTGACACTAACGCTGGTCTCTTTTATGCATTTAGTCCAGGTCCTAGTACTCAACCATCGGTACATACTGCTGATGATTGTGAAGAAGGCACTTCTTCACTGCTACCTGCTCTTGCTGTACTGACACACCAGACTGAGAGTGAAAGTGATACAGAAATCACTTCAAAGCAGCTGGCAGAGCCAGATTTATCTATAACCTCGAGTGACGGTGAATCAGACGCTTATGATATTAGTGATCAAGAGCCAGCCAGTACCATCCAGGGTAACTTTCAACATACTCAATCGCTTGTGCCTGATGATCATGTTACTTGCACTGATGATGCATCATTGCATGCAGCTGTTAGTTCAGGAGATTTGGGCAGGTTGCCTTACTAAAAACAGAGAGAAAAATTACTGATCAGGGGAAGTTTGCCCTTATATCAAATCACTTTGTTCCCTCTCGTGCATACAAATTTCCTTCTCGTGTTGTTGGAAGTCGTAGTCGTACATTTCAACATAACTGGTTGGATAAATTCAAAGGTTTGGTATATTCTGAGTTACAAAATGGAGGCTATTGTATGTATTGTGTCTTGTTTGCTAAAGAAGGGGGTAGGATCAACACACTTGGTGCTCTAGTAAATATGCCTTTGATTGATTTTAAAAGAGGTACAGAGAAAATTAACATTCACTTTGCCAAGAAGTTTCACATTGAGTCTGTAGAAGCGGCGGAATCATTTGTTACAGTAATGAATAAACCAGAATTGGCTATTGATCGTCGTCTCAGCTCAGAAAGAAGTAGGCGGGCTGCCAAGAATAGTCAGATTTTAATGTCAAATGCTGAGAGTGTGATATTTTGTGGTCGTCAAAATATTGCATTAAGAGGCCATCGAGATGACATGCTAGCCACAAAGAAAGATCCAACAGCTAATCGCGGCAACTTTCTAGCACTTTTGCAATTTAGGGTGCAAGCAGGTGACTTGATACTTAAAGAGCACCTTGAGAATGCCCCCAGAAATGCTCTATATACTAGTAAAACTGTGCAGAATGAGCTAATTACTATATGTGGTAGCATTATCAGAGTCAAAATGGCACAAGAAGCTGTGTTTTTTTTCTGTGATTGCAGATGAGGCTACAGATGCAGCAAATGATGAGCAGCTATCGATTAGCTTGAGGTTCGTGCATGACAATGAACCGTGTGAAAGGTTTGTGGCTTTTCACGAGTGTAAGACTGGAGTCACTGGCTCAGCTATTGCTCAAGACATTTTGTCTAAGCTAGGCGAATTACAGCTGCATTTTTTGTGTGGCCAAGCATATGATGGGGCAGGTGCCATGGCTGGAAGATCTAAAGGTGTTTCAGAATGCATTCTGTCAAAGTATCCCAAGGCTCTGTATACCCATTGCGCACCACATCGGTTGAATCTTTGTGTAGTTAATTGTTGTTCAATTCAAGAAGTAACATGACGCAAACTGCAGACATGATCTCACGCTTCTTTAGCAACTCACCTAAGAGGCAACTTCATTTAGAAGCCAGGATTGACTGCACAATGCCCGGTGAACAGCGAAAGAAGCTGAAAGCGCTATGTAGAACTCGTTGGGTACAGCGTCATGAAGCATTTGAAGTTTTTTGTGACTTGTTCACACCAACCTTTTGTTGCTTTGAGTCAATTGTACATAGTGCAGCATCTGACTGGAATAGGGAAACTCACTCAGATGCTCAGTCTTTTCTGCTAGCTATGTCTCAGTTTCCATTCATAGTTGCTCTAGTGCTTACTCATAGAGTTTTGGCATACACCAAAGGGCTTAGCGTGCAGCTTCAAGGGCGCTACTGTGATGTTGTTCGTGCACATCAAGAGATAGAAACAGTTAAAACAGCTGTCAGTAAGGCACGTTCTGAGATAGATACATTTCATTCACGTGTGTATGAACAGGCTCTCGCGATTAGCCAGAGTATTGATGTTGATGAATCGGCACCGAGAGTTGCAAGAAGACAGCTACACAGGTCACATGTTCCCGCGAGCAATACTTCTGATTACTACAAACGGAGTCTCACAATTCCACTTCTTGACCACCTGATCTCCGAACTAAACTCTCGCTTTGACACAAGCTGTTCACAAAACTTACTTGAGTTTATGCAACTATTGCCATCTGAGATTTCTAAGGAAGCATCAACATTGGGTCCAGAAAGCTTCAGTTCTGTATTACAACAGTATGGTGATTTCTTACCATCACCAAGATCATTTGATGCTGAGCTCCATTTGTGGCAAACCAAGTGGAGCAGTTCAGATCTAGCGGCAGAGCTAAACACCCCAGCCAAAGTTTTGCCCTCTACAGACAATATCTTCTATGCTAATATTCACATTTTACTCAAAATATTAAGTACTCTGCCAGTCACTAGCTGCGAGTGTGAGCGGTCAATCAGCATGCTACGACTTTTGAAGACATCACATCGTAGTACAATGTCTGAAGAAAGACTGAATGGACTTGCAATGCTACAATATCATCGAGATATACCAATTACAGCAGCAGAAGTTGTTGAAGAGTATGTGCACTGCCATCCAAGAAGGCTTCTTATGGCAAATCCACTCGCAGACTAGTTAACAATTAATGTACACATGCAGTTATATAACAGCATCATCATTGTATAACATATTAATTTTTTGTTATTATACCAGGATTATTTTATGACAACAGTAACATTGTAGTAGCACAACTTCACAAGACGCAAAGCCAATTGTAATGAATAAATTGAATTTCAAGAATTTCATGAATAATAATTAGTTATTTGCTTAAAAAAATTATTGGCCCCCCTTTTTCAAATCCTGTATCCGCCCCTGGTATCAAATAATACGGTATCAAGAAGACGCTTTAATGAAACTAAAGCAATCATGAGATTGACCAATGATTATCACTGGTTGACACAAACAACGTTCTGCTCGAAACAATAATTATTTAGTGCGATTAGTCGAGTTGTCCAAAATTAGGTCACAAGAAGAGTGCTTCCAGCTTAGGGAAGCCACTTGTTGTGGTCTTAACGTTGCTCACAACTAGCAACAGTCTATGAATATAATTATAGTGTGGTTGCTGACATAGCAACTCTTTACACAACAAACTACAGCCAATAGTAACTGTACAAGAAAATTAAAAAGATTTCTATCGAAATCAAAAGGATGTAGGGTTGTGAAATCTACCACTGGTCCACAATGTAAACTAACAAGGAACAAGCATAGAATGGTAACACGATTGACTTGCTAACAGACCATAGATCCCTACATCAGTGGCTGCTGTGGTTGGTTATAACTAGTTCAGCTAGTTGCTGTTGACTGACACCTAACATGCATTCAGCTTGTGACAAAATATTGATCTTATGTACATGTACAGCCACTGATGTAGGGATCTATGGTCTGTTAGCAAGTCAATCGTGTTACCATTCTATGCTTGTTCCTTGTTAGTTTACATTGTGGACCAGTGGTAGATTTCACAACCCTACATCCTTTTGATTTCGATAGAAATCTTTTTAATTTTCTTGTTTGTGTCCTTTTTTCTTTTTCAGCGAAGTGCAGTTCAATATCATGCACGTACTGAGCCGTCTTTGTTTCCACCATTGGTTTAGTTTTCCTGTTGTTGGTGGCTTTTCTTTATTATTAAGAATCTTAAACTTGTAGCTAATAATAATTGTTATGCTGTACATATCAGCTCGCCTACACATGCATGTACAGTGCTTCCAGTCTAGACATTCCAAAATTGCACATTTCACTAACATGAAATGTTTTTACTCATAAAAACTAAACGATAGGTTTTCTAGCAGTCAAACTTGGTGAGAAGGCTGATACATCCTTCTAGAGTAAGTGTGCTTAGTCTAAACTGCAAGCCTTACTTGATCTCAAAGATACAAATGGTGAAGTGGCAGTTGTCGGAAACACCCAATTAGCTTTTATTTTTAGACCATAAAATCTGTAAGAAGCTTAGTTAAGGAAAAATCTTTGGTATGCAGGCGAACAACTAGTTCATCTACCAAATACTCTAGAGCCAATGCTTAACTATCACGCAAACTAAAGTTCGGTCCAAAACAAACTCAAAAATCAACAAAAAATCAAAGTCAGAAAGTTTTTAGACTCAAAAATCTGCAACTTTGCGAGTTAAGAAAAAGCGCTCCGCAGGCAAGTAGCCTTATGCCTTAGCTAATCACAGCTCTTCGCTCGTGGCTGTAACTTACACCGTCGGCGAATACGAGGTGCTGGTAGCAGTAGCACTCGCCCGCTCTGTTCGTCTTCGTCTTAGTTTATGACGTGTCAATGACGTTTTCCAAGTTGATGACCGTACATTCCCGCATATTCTATCGGATATGCAGATAAATTGACGTCATCAATCTGGCAAGAGTCATTGGCACGTCATAACTAAGACGAAGACGAACAGAGCGGGCGAGTGCTGCTGCTACCAGCACCTCGTATTCGCCGACGGTGTAAGTTACAGCCACGAGCGAAGAGCTGTGATTAGCTAAGGCATAAGGCTACTTGCCTGCGGAGCGCTTTTTCTTAACTCGCAAAGTTGCAGATTTTTGAGTCTAAAAACTTTCTGACTTTGATTTTTTGTTGATTTTTGAGTTTGTTTTGGACCGAACTTTAGTTTGCGTGATAGTTAAGCATTGGCTCTAGAGTATCTGGTAGATGAACTAGTTGTTCGCCTGCACACCAAAGATTTTTCCTTAACTAAGCTTCTTACAGATTTTATGGTCTAAAAATAAAAGCTAATTGGGTGTTTCCGACAGCTGCCACTTCACCATTTGTATCTTTGAGATCAAGTAAGGCTTGCAGTTTAGACTAAGCACACTTACTCTAGAAGGATGTATCAGCCTTCTCACCAAGTTTGACTGCTAGAAAACCTATCGTTTAGTTTTTATGAGTAAAAACATTTCATGTTAGTGAAATGTGCAATTTTGGAATGTCTAGACTGGAAGCACTGTAGTGGATACGAGCCCCGCCCACAATTGTTTGTAGACATGTACGGCGGTTGTAATTATCTGGCAAGCGCAGAATTGTGATCCTATACGAGCTTACCGTTCTTCGAAGACTCCAGACCAATACATGTACATGTATGTGTTGTCCGTGACCCATAAGGCGCGCGGCGATACTCAAGCTAGTGCTTGGTCACGTGCGCTAACCACTGCTTGGTCACGTGCGTATTGCGCAATCACATCAATGGCGTCTAACACTTAGCTGACAATGGATCACGATCGAAAAATCGCGGAATTTATATCGACGTTTCGCTAAAAACTAAGTTCGAAAGGCACCTGCCAGGAGAATTTCATGACTGTTCATGGGTGTTTTGGTCTCGGTATTTCTTGCGTAAAGGCGCTAGGCGTGCTGAAGAAAGAAAGAAAGAAGAAAGAAGAAAACGAAGACGACGAAACACGATTTTCACCGTTTCCAGGTTCGTCACTTTAGTAACAACTTCGAGCAATCTCCTTGCTACTGTAAGATGGGGCAACGCCAGAGAGCAGATTTAAGTGTCTTTTGACGTATACAATTCATGACCAGGCGAAATATCAGCGTTTGAACGCTAATACATAGTATGTAGCCGCCATCTTGTTTTCTCGTTCAACCCTACATAGGGAGGCACTACCGTGCCTCCCTAATACTCAGCTAGCATTTCAAAGGCGCTGCCCTAGCCAACACGCATTTTAGCATAAAACTTCGCCATCGCACGCTGGATCTAGACGTCCTTTAGTTCTACGCGAACGCCAAAACGTGGGCTAAACCGTAGCAGAACGATTCTAAATAAACGCCACACTGCCGAGAAAAACGAGAAATTCATGCTTCTCGAAGAGCAATGGTACTTTCTAGGTGCACTGGTGAAAAAAAATCGCTCTGTTACTAGATTGTAGCTTTGTTGAAACTTGTATTTCTGGAATCTTGAGCTCATTCAAATCTTCACTGGTGAGTTTCATGAATAAACACGTCGATCATGGACCACGTCTCTCCGTGTTCTTGCGAGCAAGCCAGCCCATTACATTTCATGATACGAGTAGCTATCTAGACGCACTAGCAATACTGCTAATATCGCTCTGTCTGCTGCTTTAGTTTTCCAGAAATACTGACCATAGCAATGCAGCACCGTGAATATTAATTAGTTGCATGCACCCTTAATAACAATATTTGTTATTGTTTTTAAAGTATAATTATGTGTGGACAAGATCAAAGTTACCACACTTCCTGTATTACGTATTTTGTGAACCGTGCTACTGTACAATAAATTCATATTGAACGCACTTTAATTTCCCCATAATTATAGCACGCTGAGTGAGCAAAAACCAATGATATTCTCGATCATCAATAGCAAATACAAATCGAAAACATTTCAATGTATGTTGGTGACTTGGTGGCTGCTCTTTTTCATCATTACCCACAATTTATCTTTCGAGATCCTAAACTGCCATTAATGACTAATCCCCGTCGCAGCCGTAACTGTTACCGCATTGTGTTATTATACCGTATAACCCAGGGGGTGCCAGTGGCGGAAATGTTCGACCCCAGGCCGGTTTTTTACATAGCCCCATTACCCACCCACTACGTCATAACGTGTCATATAATGACATTCACAATACAAGCTAATTAATATTCATGAACAGATGACGATCGCGTACACGTAGCTCGTCGTCGATAGCGCGAGTGTAGTATCGATCGCGATCATGCAGAACACTGCTGCAGCAAGCAGAGCGACTGCGCTACCGCTGTGAATGCCAAGATTAAGCGACTACCTCGTTTCAGAGCCAGAGAGCTCGTCGCAGAAAACGCACCCGATGCTGCTAAAACTCCACGATTAGATAGCTTCTTTTGACGGAAGAACAACACTCAAGAGCTGAGTGCAGCTGAATCTACTGCAGAAGCTGGTGAGTAGATCGAATAACTGCCTGGCTCAGAAGCAGCTGCTTGGCATGCATTATGCTAGCCACGCCTCCAGTCCACACCCTCCACGGCATAATGCATGCATGATGCCTTTACTTACCTGCTTTTTACAGTGTATGTGTATACACACTGTAAATAATAACAAAAGCAAGTTATATCTGCATGATATAGACCTCTTCTGGTGTCAAGAACCTGTAAAACAACTCTACAGAGCACCAGAAATGTAGTGGCTAAAATTTACGCAAAATGACTTTTTGTGTAAAAACCCTCTCAACCCACCCACCCACTTTTTGGACTGGGGTCGGTAATTTTTCTTTCTGGTACCCCCTGGTATAACCGGTAATTTTCGACACCGAAATATTTCGTACAACACTTGGCGGTCGCTGTAAAAAACTGCTCCTGCAAAAAATCTGGCAAGGACTGGAACGGCTGCCTCCCACATCATCATGCTGTCTGCACAAATCAACTCTCTCTGTGTTGTCCTCCGTCGCAAGACAACACTGCTAGTCGACTATCAGCGAAGACATCTAAGCTGATTGATGTCAACCTCGCAAAATCTGCAAGCTCTGAGCCTGAGGACACGAATCTTGACATCCAACTACAGATATCAGCCGATCCTACGTCAACCGACTGCATGTCCTCCCTTTCAATTCCCTTCTTTCTCCCCGATTTCAAATTCTACCTTCTATTGGGACAAAAGAGATGCTGAGTCAGTTACACACTCCATAGAGCAGTGCCACAATGAGATAGTCCATTAGAGAAGAAACAGTTTCAAAGTCTCTTCTGGCAAAGCAGGTAAAGCTTTGTCCATGAACTGACTCGTCTTTTTCAAGCCTATGCTTCAGGATCTCCTCTGCCCTTTATGCTACAATGATTATGCTAGCACTTCTCCTCCAAAAAACCTCGCATTAAATCTAAATGAGCCGACCACTCCAAACACCTTAAATGTCGCCTACAGCTCTGGTCTGATGGTAATTTCGAAAGTTTACTTAAGGAATGTCGCACAATCCAACGCCAATTTGTTCTTGATTCACGCAATCCATCCACATAGTTCGTAAATCACAAGATGGAGAGAAGGGTAAAAGCTGCTCTCGACTAATATCACAAGACAACTTTAGAAGAACACTCTACTCAGACAGCACCAAAGACATCTTCATCCTCAAAGACAACTAATCTTTCACTCAGCTATCATCCCCTCTCAAACCACTCCTACCCAACAACAATTCTCTCACCCAATCCTGTTTGACAAGATTGACAGACTCTTACTTCACAAAACTATTCTCATGGATGGTGCTGCTGACCCTTATGATCCTGACTGCAGCGCATGGAGACGCCTGTGCTCATCATTCAAGTCTGCTTCCTCTGTTCTATGTGAAGTACTGGCCTCCTTTGCATCTTATTGACCCCAAAGGTCTGACAGCCTTTATTGGTTGCCAGTTAATTGCATTAGGCAAAATTATGTCCGGGAGTACGACCAATAGGTGAAGTTGTCCGACACATCATCTGAAAAGCCATTGCTATCACTTGAGTAAATCCATCCGTCTGCTCGTCCACGTTGTTAAACAAACAAGTAGCACTCAAACATAATTATAGAGAGAATTTTCCCTTCAATTTCCACTATTCCAATGAACAGATTTCACGAAACCTTCGGCGTGTTGCACATTGTAGAGTTAGTTCCTTAGTTATGGTTTGCAGAAGGAGCTTTGCAGCTAAAGCCAACCTGCTTGCTATTGAAACTGCACTGCTAGCCAGAAGACAGCAAAGTGCTGACCACAACAGAGACAAGGTGTGTCAAGTGGGCGTGACCGTGAACACTGAGTACGAGTAGGTAGCCATTGCTCTTGGCTTTGATAGGCTTTTTCTTGAGATGTCTACGCACCCCCAGAGCTGTCCTGCTGTTTAGATGGAATCTACAAGTACCTAGATAGTCAACAATTGGCGCCTTTGTAGTCAGAGAGGTCCAAGATGGCCGTCAAGGTGAGTCAGCCATACATAACTCGAGAACGAAAGCACTTTAGCAAAATCCACGAGTCACATTGCAAGCCATTGTCGTGCTAAGCCTGTTCATACCTTTACCGAGTTTCAGAAGTGAGCGATGGTCTCTGCAGCTC
Source organism: Haliclona indistincta (assembly GCA_964017065.1). Classification (NCBI taxonomy): domain Eukaryota; kingdom Metazoa; phylum Porifera; class Demospongiae; order Haplosclerida; family Chalinidae; genus Haliclona; species Haliclona indistincta. Next base: position 11,225,766 of record OZ024784.1, read on the forward strand.
GATGGACAGAACGAATGAACAGATTTCACGAAACCCTCGGCGGCGTGTCATGCACATATCTAGCCTTCAAAGAATCAAAGTTGCTGCAAGTATTAGGTGGTTTGCAATTGCATCGCAGCAGAGATCTGGTTTTCAGGTAGTACTGCTTAATGGCTATTGAAATTATAGGCTGTATCTATATTGAAACTGCACTGCTAACCAGAAGACAGCAAAGTGCTGACCACTAGACAAGGTGTGCCAAGTGGGCGTGACCGTGAACGCTGAATAGGTAGCCATTGCTCTGGCTTTGATAGGCTTTTTCTTGAGATGTCTACGCACCCCCAGAGCTGTCCTGCAGTTTGGATGGAATCTACAAGTACCTAGGTAGTCAACTATGGGCGCTTTTGTCGTCAGACAGGTCAAAGACGGCCGTCAAGATCAGTGAGCCAGCCATAACTCGAGAACGAAAGCACTTTAGCAAAATCCACGAGTCACATTGCAAGCCATTGTCGTGCTAAGCCTGTTCATACCTTTACCGAGTTTCAGAAGTGAGCGATGGTCTCTGCAGCTCGTTGGACAGACAGAATGAACGAATGACAAACTGAGTACCGTAACCCTCGCGCATGCGCCGAGGGTTAATGAACGAATGACAGAGCAACTACCGTAACCCTCGCGCATGCGCCGAGGGTTAATAAATACCTACAGAGACGACATACATCACTTTATTGATGGGAAACCTTGCTCTCATAAGAAGGCACCACACAAGGCAATCCGCTTGCCATGGCTATGTATGCCTTAGCTATCACTCCACTTATCTGGTTTGCTGATAATGCTTATGCTGTTGGCGATCTCTCTTCCTTAAATTCCTGGTGGAAATGTCTTCAAAGCATCGGTCCTGAATAATAACTATGGCTACCATCCAAATGCCTCCAAATCTTGACTAATAAAATTAATAAACAAGACCATCAATTTTAGAGCAAGCTAACTCACTCTTTAACGATACAGGCATTTCCATCACTACTGAAGGCCAGTGATACCTTGCGCTGCCCTAGACTCCTCTTTCTTTGTTGAGTCATACGTCCAAAACAAATCAATAGATGGATCCAGGAAATCAACCAACTATCTGTCATTGTACAATGACAACCTCATGCTGCCTATGGAGCATTCATCCATGTTCTTTCCTTTCTAGAATCATTCCAACATCGAAAAGATGTTTAAACCTCTTGAAACGACCATCCGCCAATGGTTCTTACCTGCACTATTAGGGAGGCACAGTAGTGTCTCCCTATGTAGGGTTGAACGAGAAAACAAGATGGCGGCTACATACAATGTATTAGCGTTCAAACGCACCTGGTGATGAATTTTATACGTCCAAAGACACTAAGATCTGCTATCTGGCGTTGCCCCATCTTACAGTAGCAAGGAGAATGCTCGAAATTGTTGCTAAAGTGACGAACCTGGAAACGGTGAAAGTCGATTTTCGTCATCTTCGTCTTCTTCTTTCTTCAGCGCGCCTAGAGCCTTTACGCGAACAGTGCTGAGACCAAAACACCCACGAACAGTCGTGAAATTATCCTGGCAGGTGCCTTTTGAACTTTGTTTTTAGCGAAACGGCGATATAAATACAGCGATTTCTTGATCGTGATCCATTGTCAGCTAAGTGTTAGACGCCATTATTGTGATTGCGCAATACGCACGTGACCAAGCAGTGGTTACCGCACGTGACCAGGCACTAGCTTGAGTATCACCGCGCCGTATGGATCACGGAGAACACATAGATTGTCTGGAGTCTTCGAAGAACGGTAAGCTCGTATAGGATCACCATTCTGCGCTTGCCAGATAATTTCAACCGCCGTACAGGTCTACAAGCAAGTGTGGGCGGGCTCGTATCCACTGCATGCATGCATGCGTAGGCGAGCTGATATAACGATTATTTTTAGTTACAAATTTAATAATAAATAAAAGCCATCAGCAACAGGAACACTAAACCAATGGTGGAAGCAAAGACAGCTCAGTACGTGCATGATATTGAACTGCACTTCACTGAAAAAGAAAAAAAGGACACAAACAAGAAAATTAAAAAGATTTCTTTCGAAATCAAAAGGATTTAGGGTTGTGAAATCTACCACTGGTCCACAATGTAAACTAACAAGGAACAAGCATGGAATGGTAACACGATTGACTTGCTAACAGACCATAGATCCCTACATCTGTGGCTGTACATAAGATCAATATTTTGTCACAAGCTGAATGCACAAGCTGAATGCACGTTAGGTGTCAATCAACAGCAACTAGCTGAACTAGCTATAGCCAACCACAGCAGCCACTGATATAGGGATCTATGGTCTGTTAGCAAGTCAATCGTGTTACCATTCCATGCTTGTTCCTTGTTAGTTTACATTGTGGACCAGTGGTAGATTTCACAACCCTACATCCTTTTGATTTTGATAGAAATCTTTTTAATTTTTAATTATAGTGTTGGTAAGAACCTATAATTATGAGATTTTGTCTATCAAAAACGATACCGATAGTACAGGCATCCTAGATCGACGATACCATAACAATACCAATATCAATTGCACATGCGCACAATTGACCATGCGTTTAATATGGCTGCTCGAAGAAGTCCGATCTGGAAGTTCATTACCATCGATCCCATACAAGAAAACACGTCAGTGTGCAAAATCTGTGACAAGAAAGTATCTAGGGGAGGATATAACAAACAGTGAGCAGCTTAAAATTAACGCACTAGCTGTTGTGACCTTTGCGTACACTTCACAACAACTAAACAAACACTAACCTCAAGAGACATCTCGAAAAGCACGATAAGGAGTACAAAGAGTTTGTGAAACTTAACAAAGAATGTGAGAAGGGACAAAGTCAGGTATCCTACACATAGTCGTCACAATCAACAGTGAAAGAAGCGTTCGTTGCTTTACAACCATTTCCCTTTGATCGTCCTCGAGCAAGAAAGCTACATAGGTCGATTGCTGAAATGATTTGTGTAGATTTCTTACTGTAGAAAACCTGGATATCTCTGCCTTGTCAAAGCTTTTGAACCAAAGTACGTACCTTGTTAACCCTTCACAAGCGGCGGGTGACGATAGTCGCCCGGCAAGTTTGACGTCACCGGAAGTGGGCGTTAAAATTCGAAGATAGTTTATTTCACCTATAGACCAAATACAGCTATGTGGGGTGTGATGGCGAGCCATTGGCGGGGCATGCGGCCCCGCCAAGCAGAGCTATGGCGGGATTACCTAGCACCACTGGGTCTCCAGGGGCTTCTTGACATAAAAAGCAGCCATACGTGCACCAACTTTGTCTCACACGTGCTGTTTTGACCAAACAAGCGGCGTTTTTTGCTCCGGTGAGAGTGATTCTAGCACACGACAGTTGGTAGATCGTCAAGTGGGCGTGGTTAACCGCAATTGTCATTGACAACAAGCCCGCACGTTGTGCAAGTTGATTTTGCATATTAACAGTGATCACAGCACTAGTTTGTCTGTCTAATAGTTTCAAAGGTTAGTGAAATTCACTAAATAGAGGCTAGAATTGCTGTCCGCACTTGAAGGGTTAACGTACTTACCTGTCCCAATGTATGAAGAGGTAAAAAACCGAGTATCTAGCAACGTCCACGTGCAGCATGGCATCAGTAATACAACTGATACACGAAAATTAAAAAGATTTCTAATGAAATCAAAACAATGTAGTGATGAAGAAATCTACTACTGGTCCACAATGTAAACCAACAAGGAACAAGCATGGAATGGTAACACGATTGACTTGCTAACAGACCATAGATCCCTACATCAGTGGCTGCTGCAAGGCCGTAGCCAGGATTTTGAGAGAGGGGGTTCTTGTTTGTGGCGTGGAGCCGAAATTTTTTAGCTAATTAATTATTCATTAGGGCGTGTAAATCAACAGAGTGGTTACTCGCGATCGCGTACTGTGCATACAACTAGGAAGCTAGCCGTATTACAGCAGTCTTCTACACTAGTAACAGCGATTTGTGGAGTAGAAAGTAGCTACTATAGTAATTTTCTGAAGACTTCAAGCGGACCGTTGGTTAGCCTGGGCGGTTCGTCCGAACCCATCGAACCCCCTGTCTACGGGCTTGCGCTGTTGCCTGACTATAGCTAGTTCAGCTAGTTGTTGTTTTTACTGACGGACAATCAGAAAAACTTTAACTACAGGCTATCACGTGCTCGTATTGTTTCAGAGAATGCATTCGGACGCTTAAAAGCACGGTGGAGAAGACTTATGAAACAAAATGACATGGAAGCACACCACATTCCAAACATCATTGTTGCTTGCTGCATACTGCACAATGTGTGTGGAATACATGGAAGCCATTTCCTTGATTCATGGCTAGACAAGGATGCTTCCACCGTGTCCAGCCAAATGCTGCAGCTTTCGTCAACTACTACAACAACCGTGGACACTTCTCAGTCTGCAGAAATTAGGGACACACTTGTCCAACACTTACTAACTACTACAACCGTAAAGGGTGGTATTCAATGATTTTGCAGGCAGTGGTAGACCATGAATACTTGTTTAGGGATGTATATGTTGGCTGGCCTGGGAGTGTCCATGATGCTAGAGTCTTTGCAAACTCTTCATTGTACCAAAGGGCTCATGACAAGGAAATACTGAAATCATGTAGTCGTGCTATATTGGGCAAAACTATATTCCCATTTCTTGTAGGTGACTCAGCCTATCCGTTGAGCTCATGGCTTATGAAACCTTTCCCTCATGGTTCTACATTGAAGCTGGTGGTCTCACCGGTACATGACTACCATCGATTGCACCAGCACATTGTACCATGTTCCATTTCTCCTCAAATCCTTTTACTACTCTTTCCAATTCATTTCCATTAGGGAACTTTATGTACTGGTCAAAAAGTACAGAAACAATGGCAGCACAAGTATCGTGCACAATGACACACAGTACATCTTGCAACGCCGAAGAGATGGAAATTGGTGCGATACTCTGAGCAAGTAGACAGACAATAAAGTGTAATAGCCAAACGATGTTCAATACTGATTGGTGTTCGAAGGCGTGTGTTTTGGTGTTGAATATGAGGTCTCAATTGTGCACACAGATATTCAAATGTCTCACGATTCATGCGAAAGTTTTCAACCCAATTTTCTGGCGTGAAGATGACCAACACAATGTGTTCCCAAAAGTACATGGACCTGCATGTGGTGGTAGTAGGTAATGCAATTGCATGATGCATGCTCATGTGTGGTAAAAAATATACACGACCACTAAACAAGCTCTTGCAGGCAACACTACAAGCCTACTATATTTGAGTCCATGCGCAAATTTAACTTAGGACAGTGTAAATTGTGTGTAATAAATACAGAGTACGGCGCTACTGCACACCTCGGGACAGTCCACACGGTACGAGGAGTAGGAGCAAAACTGGCTGCAACTGCTACCGCGGTGAGCAGTATCGTCATAAATCTCCTGCGTGATCTCCGTCGCCTGAGTTCAGTAAGCCTTCTTCTAGAAACTGCTAGTCCCCATGTCAATGAGCTCTGAGAAGAGCTAGAAGACAGCAGTGCTGCTGCAAGTACTCCGCATAGGTTCGCCATTCGTTCGCTATTACGTTGCAGTCGTTGCTGCCCACCTAAAGCCTATGCTATCACGTGATTGGCTCGCGCAAATCTCCGCCCATCGCAGACGATTGCAGTGCTCGTAGTGTAAACGCGAGCCAGCACGCATTCTCAGCACGGTTCTCGAACTGTGCTGGCCTGGCACGGTTAAGTTGTACCAGGAGCCCATCGAGACGACATGCGCAAGGGAGCATGCAACTCTGTATACGGCGAAATCCAAACATGGCTGCCCATTCTATTTTTAGTCACTCCTTGCAGTCCTTATACGGTCAATATGGCTGGGGCTGAACATAGTTTATTCTATATAAGTATAAAATGAATCGCTATTTTTAAAACTTGACAGCCATGTTTGGATTTCGCCGTATACACTAAGTAGTACGGAGTTGCATGCTCCCTCGCCGGCTTCGCCGGCTCGATATGCTCCTGGTTGTACGAGTGTAAACACGGTATTAGTGTACCATGTTGATCAAGGCAGAACTGCACAAATGCCGAGCTGTACGATACTTTTATTCTTGGAAGAACACGGAAAGCGCTTCTGGAACGGGCTAGTGTACGGTGTAATGTAGCGACAATGCCCAAAAAGATTACGAATACCCTATATACCGGGGATAGTCTGAGCATGCACTAGTACCTTTGCAGTGTGTACCAGGCCCAATTTTCGCCTTTTCGTTCCGTTGCGTTTCGAAAATTGGGCAGGGAACGAGGCTAACCACAGGTAGACATGGTATAACTGACTTGTATCATGGCAACCACAATGCCCACTGATGTCTGTAGGTTTCTATAGGATAAATAAGGGCGACTTGCACAGTCATCATAGTTTACTGATGAGGTTGCACAACTCTTACCCCTTCCTATTATGCCCACTGATGTCTGTAGGTTTCTATAGGATAAATAAGGGCGACTTGCACGGTCATCATAGTTTACTGATGAGGTTGCACAACTCTTACCCCTTCCTATTTTTCTCTCTGGAAGATACAGGGTTTTGCAGGTTGCTTGACCAAAAACTTACTGCTAGCGCATGCGCTAGCAGGAAATTGTTTGATCTAGCAACCTGCATAACCCTGTAGATCATTTCTATGATCTTTTTGCCCAGTGGGAGTCATGTGATTTCCCGTGGAATATCCAGATATACCACAGGAAATCACATGATTTCCAATGGAACATCCAGATATACCACAGGAAATCATGTGACTTTCCATGGTATATTAGGGAGGCACGGTAGTGACTCCCTATGTAGGGATGAACGAGAAAACAAGATGGTGGCTACATACATGTATTAGCGTTCAAACGCTGATATTTCGCCTGGTGATGAATTTTATACGTCCAAAGACACTTAGATCTGCTATCTGGCGTTGCCCCATCCTACAGTAGCAAGGAGATTGCTCGAAATTGTTACTAAAGTGACCAACCAGGAAACGGTGAAAATCGAGTTTCGTCATCTTCGTTTTCTTCTTCTTTCTTCCACTCGTCTAGCACCTTTACGTGAGCAGTACCGAGACCAAAATACCCACGAACAGTCATGAGATTCTCCTGGCATGTGCCTTTTGAACTTAGTTTTTAGCGAAACGACGATATAAATTTGATGAGTTCACGATCACGAACAGTTGTCAGCTAAGTGTTAGACGCCATTATTGTGATTACGTAATACGCACGTGACAATCACACGAATTTATTAGTAGTATGGAAAGCTCATATTGGCGTCTGGAGTCTTCGAAGAACAGCTCACCGAGTAAGCTCATGTAGTATCACCGTTCTGCTGCTTGCCAGATAGTATCACAGCCATACAGAAATTTCTAAACCAGAGTGGGCCGGGCTAGTATGCTGTGCAATCATGCAGGCTGCAGCATGCATGATTGCATGGGCTAGTTTCAGTACTTAGGAGCTACAAGTTAAAAAGCAATTATCAACAACAGCAAACCAAACCAATGGTGGAAACAAAGAGATACATTATCTTGCCGAATACGAACTGCACCAAAAATTTGAAACTCACTGAAAAAGAAAAAAGGACACAAACAAGAAAATAAAAAGATTTCTAATGAAATCAAAAGGATGTAGGAATAAAGAAATCTGCTACTGGTCCACAATGTAAACCAACAAGGAGCAAGCATGAAATGGTAACACGATTGACTTGCTAACAGACCATAGATCCCTACATCAGTGGCTGTACATAAGAATATTTTTTCACAAGCAGAAAAGTTCAATTCAATGCACATCAGGTGTCAGTCAATAGCAACTAGCTGATCTAGCTATAGTCAGGCCACAGCAGCCACTGATGTAGGGATCTATGGTCTGTTATAGCAAGTCAATCGTGTTACCATTCCATGCTTGCTCCTTGTTGGTTTACATTGTGGACCAGTAGCAGATTTCTTTATCCTACATCCTTTTGATTTTGTTAGAAATCTTTTTTTTTCTTTCTGAAATACACCACTGGCAGTGCCTTTGAAAATAAGGCTTCCTACAAATTGTACATAGCACACTAACAGGTCTATATACCCAATATGGGACCCTTGTTCAGTGTCCTCGGCGGTGATATAGCCTGGGGCAATGCCAGAGAGCAGATCTAAAGACATGTAAAGAAATATCACTGATTGAATGGATTGTAGCTGCCATATTGTTTTCCGTTCATCCCAAATAGGGACGCATGGTAGTGCGTCCCTAAGAACATGCATCTGCAAGCAATATTAATTGTTGTAATTACTATAATTTGAAACCTTGCAATGGCAATGTCCTTTTGCCTAGTACGAGCTTCTAGCAACTGTCTATGACGTTCAGAACTGCGCAGCCATAGCTTTTTCCACTGCTTCTTCAAGTACTGTATTTTCTTAAACATGTCTTGATTAGGCTCAGGGAAAATGTTCTGTGATTGCTTCTTTCTAATAGTTTTTCCAAGAGCATCCATGTTGGGCTGGTATGTTGCCATAACTTCTTGGAATTGCTATTATAGTAAATGAAACAACTGATCATTAACATTATTTTAGTGTGGGAGAACAGTTCTAACATTATTTTAACACTACTAAAGGCATGTTCGTGAAACTGGGTTGAAATGGAACTCGACTTACCCGGGTTGAACTCGGTTAGCGCACATACACACTCGACCTATATAATTATGCGAGTCAGGTCGATGCCAGCAGTTCAAGATTATAATTATGTGTAATATACTTTATACTTTATCATAATAGCTTAGAAGTCTATATGAATTTCATGCCTACCTAGTGAGTATAGGAAATAATACAAGTGAAGGGGTGATTACCCCGAGAGCGTAGCCCGAGGGTTATTCACACATTCACAAGAGTGTTTTATATGCACACAAGGCAGACATGAGATAGCATACTTATGTGCTGACTCATCATTTCTCACTACATTCATCATCTTGTTTGACAGTATCTTTCAACCTGTGACTAAGTGATATCACACATATCACACCTTTGATCATTAAATTATTTTGGTCAAATGGGACAAAAAACGGAATTAAAGTATACCTAGGTCAAAGATTAAAGATGCCGCCTATGCTATGTAATATTTATAGTACAGACCTGCCTACTGTACTATAAACAATTTATCATACACTAGCGACGCCATTTTGTTTGGCACATGCGCAAAACCGACATTGGCACGCTGCAATTAATTTTTGTGAGCATGTTATCGGTCGAAGTAGCTATGGCTGTGCTGCTTAGCTGGAAGAATCCCTCTTTCTGACGGTCAATCGCTCAGTGAAGTTCCTGAAATAGATCATTCTGATTCCCTAATGGTGATAATATTCATTTTAGTATCAGTATTGGTGCTTTAGCCATGTATCGAAAGTATACCGTATAATTATATGCAATCCACCTTACCGTCACGGTTTTTGTTACCATAGTGTTCTCATGAACAAAAAATACTTTGGAGGACGTAGTTAAGTGATGGCTACTGTGAGTAGGTAAAGTAGCCGACAAAAGGATGGCTGTGGATTCCGTGAACCATCGTCGTCGCTGGATCATTTAGAGATCAGGCGCTTGTCAGAGTCATAGAGAACATGCGAGCTGTGGGATAGCTAGCCTCATCGAAATCAAGAGACTGACTTTAGCTAGGAAAATATTATGTTGTAGAGTTGTTCTTGTCTCTAACCATGTCTGCTATCAAAATATCAGACCTTTGAAACTGTTTTTATCAGACCTCGGGTCACGATACGCGTTTTATAGAATTTTCGCGTAATACAAATTCACCGTAATGACGTCACTAGTGAACGATAAAACACCCATATTGCATACTTATACTGCATTCACACAGGCAGTGAAGCAAGTCAGCCCAGCTCGGCGCGGGTAACTGGCACGCTATTTGGCTGCGTTCACACAGAAGCACGCAAGCGAGTTTGAGCTCGCTACACGCAATAAAGAAGGGGCGGATACTTCCTAGTAATAAAAAGGATGGTTAAAATGGTGTTGAACGAAGAACTGCACGTGCACTTTTCTTGCAGACGGTGCAGTTACGTGTAGGTAGGCGCTTTGTTTACTACTTCGTAAGTACTTTTCTAAGCAGATATCATCAATAAACTAACCGCTGACTTATGAAAGAAAAACGCTTACCCGGGTAGGACCCCATTCTGGCTCACTATTGTAAAGTGGGCTAATCAAGCTTGACTCGGCACAGTTCGGCTCGATTTGTGCGTGTTCACACAGTAATTAAACCAAGTTGGTGCGCGCCAAGACCTGCGACCTTTTGCTTGTGTGAACGCAGTATTAAGCATTGTTGCACTGAGATAGCCGCCAACGCGCTTTCAATCGACGATCCTTTAAGGGGACGGTTACCAGTTTGCCTAATTAAATATTCATAAACTAGTACATTTATAAAATACTGGGGGCGAGCCTGAGCTGATTTATGTCCTGCACAATTCAAGAACAATCCATTTTTCTACATATGCACAACAGTAAGCCCTCTGCTCTTGTATTTCCGTTGTCGCTCCAGTCGTAGAGCTCTGTGATCAGGTGACTCTGCTGCTCGTTGTCGCTTCCTGGCAGTACCCTTACCTTGTAGAAGTCGATCCAGGCGTCTCCAATGCGCTGTCTTGTTTTGAATCACGCCACGTGAGGATTACATCATAGGGCGCGGTCAATGTGTACGCGCACGTGACTTCTCGGGAACATAGGGAGGACAAACGCACCACGCGGCCAGATACATACATACAAACATTCTCCGCGACGTGGGACGCACATCACCATCAATGTGGGGCTCGCTCAGGCTTGCCCCAAATAATATTAAATCATAGTGTGGATACAAATAGCGCTATAAAGCTAAGATAAGTTGTATTGAATGCACCATCGACTAATCTATGTATAAAATAGTCCAGGCCAACAACTGCTACGGTAGAATAAGCCGGAATTGCGCCAAAGCTGATCGCTATAAAACTCGGTTTTTCTACGCCAAATTTCTTGACGAGCGTGCTAAGGCAAGAAGCGAAGTACTCACCAAATGCTCTTAAAGATAAACTCTAGGGCGAGATCTATATTGGAAAGAATAGAAGCATCTTGTTTCCGAAAAATTCCCAATAATTATAAATGGCTTAAGGAAGACGCTGAAACACGCCATTTTAGCCATTTATTGGGAATTTTTCGGAAACAAGATGCTTCTATTCTTTCCAATATAGGTAAACTGGTAACCGTCCCCTTAAGGTGACGTGTACAGTTACACCCCCGCACTTATGAATATAATTAGCATGTAATACCAGCAATGTAAAATGGCTGCGATTGATCATGAGCTACATTTTTGTCGTCAAAATTTGCAAACAGCACTTGCTTGCCATCGGTAAAACCCGAATGTTTCTGTTGTACAGAGCCTAGGACAGGGCCTGAAACTATAAACTTCGCCTAGAAGCCACCTGTTTGTGAGTTATGACGGCAGTTGTCACCAAAATATTAGCCGTTTGGAGTCTCATAATAAATGTTTGGGCTTTTCTCTGAAATGACTTACTGGATTACTTTCAAAACATACTCAGGCCCTCGCATAGATACAGAAGTGTCGGTTAGTGCTAAACTCTTCCATTTCTCCTTCAAAGTGTTCGCAAATTTTGACGACGAAAATAGAGAATTTCATACCTCTCAAGCTCTGCTTGCTTGCTGCCCAACTTTGTTGCGTGTTTGCTTAGCTCTTGCACTTATTATGAAGACTAGTCTTTTGTGTGTACATGGATTGCCACTATGACGTTCTAGCGCTCTTCGTTTCGACTCAGTATTTGTATTTTATTATTTTAATGAATAATTAATTAGCCAAACAGTACCCCGTCCCCTTAAGGGTGCTCGGTGATTGTTAATATTCATTAGGCGCAGGGTTGGGGCCAAGTACATTGGTAAATGTACTTAAGTACAATTTTGCCGTACTTGTACTTATACTTAAGTCCTATATCAGTTTATGGATGTACTTGTAATGCATGTTTATGTCAAAGTACATAAGCATAGTTAATAAGCAAGTGGCCACTCCCCTATTACGTAAGCATACTCAACACGTGCAACTACCTATTCTCTCTCTCTCCTTGACCTTTGTCATCTCAACACTTCCCCGAGACCTGCTCGGCAGCTAGATTGTTCTCCGGGCCACTGATATCATCGTGGAGCTTACCTATGCCGCATGGCAAGACGAATCGCGGTCGTGCCGCGACCACCTCTTCTCGCGGTCCCATGGCTACTCGTGCTTGAGGTCGGGGCAGTACGACGGCCACTCCAACTACTCGCGGCACTTCTACTACATCTCGCGGTGCTCCTACCCGTGGCACCCCAGTTACTCGTGGCGGCGGTACTTCTACTACATCTCGCGGAGCTCCTTCTCGCGGCACCCCAGCTACTCGGGGCGGTCCTCGTGGTCGAGCAGGCTACACGTGGGCATAGCCCGCAGCAGGCCATACCCAATAGTGCAGACAACTCCAGGTCGCCCCAATAACTGATCTCGGGCTACGACCACCTCGCCTCCACCTGATGGCTCTTTATACCCGTTCGAGTTACAGTCAAGCGAACTCAGGGACTATGGGGTGGAGGACTTCATCCAACTCATTCGGGATGTCGTCCATGAGGAACGGGTAGAGCAGCACAACATGGTTAACTCTGACGACTAGGACCTGGACGAGTCGATGACTACTGGGGAAGGGCAGTCAGCCAGCAACCCTCCTCCCCTACCACCTCCTGTCAGTGGCCAAGGTATGTTGGGTAGGGACTGTTGGTATGCATGGGGTTGCTTTCGGTGTTGGGTGAAGTGACATGACGTGGGGGGGGGGCTGCCAGCATGTGCTATCAGTCTCCCAGATATGTCTGTGGACACACGTTGAGACACACTTGTAGGTTGCTACACATGACAATGCTGGCTGATTGTAAGCATAATTAATTTTATCGTAATGAATTAGCGGCCACATGCCATGCATCACAGGTATTTCAGTCAATCCGACTATCCCGACCATAGAACAGTGCCCATACTACTGGGTTAGTTGTCATTCATAGTAAATACGTTTACCTGTTTAGTGCGGGCTACAGCAAAAAAAAATATTATTTTTTTTCCAATAAACGACAGTGACACAACACGTCTCACCATCGTCTGATTAGTATCGTGGACTGCTGGGCTACTCTTAGAATTTGTAGCATGCCCTGCGCAGCATATTCACGTTAGAATTGACCGAATATTTCTCTTATCGCTCGCCAACTGGCTCTCCTTTAATCTTTGCAGGTACTACCCTTCCATTTAATTGCCTCCCACCACCATCGTCATTGTTGGGTCTGCAGAGGTCCAATCATGTACCACCAGCACCAGAAAGTGCTATTCAGTCTCAGTTGCCACCTCAGCAGCAACCAGGTCACTGGCAGAGCTTGTATGATTGGCTCTCACCAACTAGCGGCGCCGGCGGAGGACTGAGTCTGTCTATATCTTCCCGTCCTGTCCCAGCAAGGCTTGTACAGCAGATCCGTGGAGGTCGGTTCATCGAGATGCGTGACTTACTATGGGACAATGTGGCTGTTAGGCGTCATTACGAAGACCTAGCCTCGTCACCAGGCTCTCTGTTCCGTCAGAGAGCCTGGTCTCTAATCTCACGTGAGTGCACCCAAAAAAGTGCAAATATTAATGAGCGTGGGTGTAATAAACCGCATGCCCACGATGCTTGATGTCGGTCTCGTACATTGTCAAACATTGTTTTTGTTTATTTTTTAGCTAACGTGTGTGTGGCGTAGCTTTCCAAGTCTCTTTGTGCTGGACATCGGAAAAGCTTCCTTGATGAAGCCTTTGACGACTAGGTCATTGTACGTACGGTGAGGAAAGTGTAGCTCGATATCGTCCTTCAGCGTCTGGTACTTTACCCGTTTCGACGGAGTAGGAACATCCCCAGTAGCTGCTTCCTCATAGTGGCTCTTTAGCCATTTAGATTCATCTGACGGCTCCGCGGCCATCCCGAACGTGATGCTACAGACCTTGATCGCCTCTGACAGCAAGACTGTGACGAATGCTACGCATGTGCGTGGGCAGGTTGGGTCGAGAGAGTTGATCGTGCCCACGCACACTAATCACCTGTCTACCACCTGTCTACCCCACGTGAGATTAGAGACCAGGCTCCCTGTCGGAACAAAATTCCGAGAGGGGTGGAGCCTGGGGACAAGGCTAACGAAGACCTGCATGGTACAATGGGAGTTCAACTTTTGCCAGTCATTTCGCGCCCAAGATTGAGAGAAGTAGCTACTCTCCCAGCGTGGATATGCAGCTTTCTGACTTACCTGGCTGTTAGCACATCCGATACTGCCACTCGGGACAGACTGTCTTATGCTATGCTCTTGGTCAGGGAGGCAATGAGGTATGGGGTCAGGGCTGGCTGGAGTATGACCGTCTTTTTCGACAGCAAGCAGCCCTCGACCCCAACCTTCCGTGGAATTCTATTAACCCTAGTCTGCAAGCCACTACCATTCTGAGCCATCGCACTCCTGGTCAAGGCACGTTTTGCACACTGTGCCAGGAGTGTGATCACTCAGTTGCACAGTGTACCTTGGGTCAGCTGCAGCAAACAACAAGTCGTGGATCATCCAACCATGTAGAGTAATGAACCAATAATCGGTCACCACGTATAATCGGCCACTTCGTTACCGCCAGGTAGAGGAGGAGGCGACGCCAGCTATACACTGGTGTATGACTCAGTAGTAGGCCTGTACGCAACCAAAGATTCGAAGCGCTCAGTTCTTGTTTACGCGAGACACAGCCAAGAAGATGAGAGTGGCCGGAAAATGCAAACATCGGTCGAAAGTGTCAGTTTTCGGACAACTAGCCCGTACTCTGCTGCTTCAAAGAACAAGAGCACAACTTCTTCATATAATGCAAGTGTTACCTTCGTTCAATAATCACAGCCAACATCCACGGCCCAGCTCAACTCAAAGCTAGTCTACAAGCAGCATGAAACTGGGCGGTGCCAATGATCAATAATCGGCACTTATTTTCAATGATTTAATACAATAATCGTCTTTTATAAAGTTTGCTCGTTGTTCAAGACTTCTACGTGTTAAAATACAATCGTCTGCTGTCAACAGGTACATTTGGTTGTAAAACTAATAATTCTAATTTTATCACGCCTGTTTTCACATGTCACGGACATATACATGCTTGGACAACTTTTATTATGGCCATGACGCCTGAATACAGGCCTGATAAAATATAGAATTAGTTTTACAAGTAAACGTTATACCTGTTGACAGCAGACGATTGTATTTTAACACGTAGAAGTCTTGAACAACGAGCAAACTTTGTAAAAGACGATTATTGTATTAATTCATTGAAAATAAATGCCGATTATTGATCATTGGCACCGCCCAGTTTCATGCTGCTTGTAGACTAGCTTTGAGTTGAGCTGGGCCGTAGATGTTGGCTGTGATTATTGAACGAAGGTAACGCTTGCATTATATGAAGAAGTTGTGCTCTTTTTCTTTGAAGTAGCAGAGTACGGGCTAGTTGTCCGAAAACTGACACTTTCGACCGATATTTGCATTTTTCGGCCACTCTCATCTTCTTGGCTGTGTCTCGCGTAAACAAGAACTGAGCGCTTCAAATCTTTGGTTGCGTACAGGCCTACTACTGAGTCATACACCAGTGTATAGCTGGCTTCGCCTCCTCCTCTACCTGGCTGTAACGAAGTGGCCGATTATACGTGGTGACCGATTATTGGTTCATTACTCTAACATTCTCTGCAGGAGCACGAGGCTCTGCTAGGATTTGCGCATCATGGAATGATGGAGCCTGCCTGTATCCGGGAACGTGCAACTTTCGTCACATCTGCTCCAGATGCTATCGGTCCTCTCACACGGCAAAAGACTGTCGAGCACAACCCAGGAGAGGGCCAGGCCCCACCCCCTCTGGTCCTAGCCGGCAACCAACCTCATCATTGTCGTAAGCACGGCTGATCGTACAGTCGCCCGAGGTCCTGTACTCTGGCTAATCTCAGACTACTAGTAATATTGTTTTCCCCCTACTAGCCGCTTTACTAATCCACTTGGCTACAACTTGTATCAATCATATGTTGTTAACTGCTGCGCTCTATTCATTATCACTAATCATTGTATCCTGTTACTGATTATATCTGTGTATTGATTTACACCCACATGTTTTCAAGTGTATGTATAACATTGGTCCATTGTTGAATTCTTTTCACAGATAGACGGTCTGCATGCCATTGTAGGTTTAATATGCAAGTGTTGTGGGTATAGTATGGAGCATCCTAGATGTTTAACCCGCAAGGGGACAGCCGACCTGATTCCGTACAATAATTTTATAATCATCTCGAGTGGGTGGGGAGGCGTGGCACCTTGATGCAAGCCATTTAGAGAGTATTGCCTATCCGTAGTGTGTTGGCTTGCTAGCCAGGTCCCATGGTGTAACATACAGTTAACCGGTGACCACAGACAGTTCACTGCTTGGGTAGTAGTCAGGGAATATATGCTGTCACGGTAGTTGGGACTTATACTGATCCTCACCCCTGTCTATTTTGCCTTGTCTAGATACGACCACTTATCTATACCGATTATCCCACTACCACCTCGGGATCAGAGCAGGCAGTTACGTTTACATGTGTTGGACATATTAATTTATTCATTTCTGCTTGCACTCTGTGTGAGCTTGACTAATATATTATTCTTTTATTTATCACTGTATATTGTTATATTCATGCTATTATATTCATTATATATTTATTGGTTTGTTTATTATGTGATTATTATAATGGGCGTGTTTGATTCTTGTTTGTAACTTTGTTCTGAAATCAATAAATCTGACAGGTTATGGGCCCAGAGTAGACTTAACCGTCGTTCACGCCAGACCAGACCCGATCAGTATCTTCAGAATGGCAGAGTCGAGATCAGTAGCATTGGTGCCGCTGAACGCCAAGAACTATGCCACGTGGAAGATTCAGTGCAAGATGGCGCTGATCAAAGATGGCCTCTGGGGAATCACGAATGGAGAAGGTCGTACTTTTCTCCGCCACCTGTTTGTGACTCTATCTTCAACCCTTTCACGCCATCGTTATGTCCACCTGGAGGCTGAAGCTAAGGCGGACCTGCTTTGGTGGAATTACTTCCTACAGGAGTGGAATGGAACAATGCTTTTCCCAAAATCTTGTCCCCTAGGAGCACACGTGTACATGGATGCATCAGGTACATTCGGCTGTGGAGGCGTGGTCGGGTCCTCCCAGTGGATTCACCTACAGTGGCCTGCCTCGTGGGCTGAAGTGGATATTTCTATAAAGGAGTTAGTGCCAGTAGTCATTGCAGCTGCACTCTGGGGCCGATCATGGTACCGACAGCGTATTTGCTTCCACGTTGACAACATGGGCGTCGTAGGCATTCTGCAGAAGCGGTCGGCGAGGTCCCCGGTGACACACCACCTTCTACGGTGCTTGTACTTTTACTCTGCATTTTTCCAGTTCGAGTATAACGCTGAGCACATACCCGGCATAGAGAATATCGCAGCTGATGCTTTGTCACGGAATAACATCAATCTATTCTCATCTCTATTTCCACAGGCTACCCATTTCGACGTTCCCGCTTCCCTCCAGGAGTTGCTTCTCACTCACAGACCAGGCTGGGGGTCCACAGACTGGATCAGGTTGTTTCACAGTACTTTAACAACTCCCTAGCCCCGGCCACTCTGGCCGTCTACCGCTCTGCCGCTAAGCAATACATTAACTTTTGTAGCCGTTACCTCCTCTCCCTCTCGTTACCTCTTCTCCCTCTCACACAGGAGATCACTACCCGGTTCGTCGCTAATTTAGCCTAAGCAGGAATCACCTACCAGTCGATTTGCTACTACCTGAGTGGACTTCGCTTTCTCCAAATTGCAAACGGCCTCCCCTACCCTTACCCGAACGACACTCCTCTTCTAGACATGGTGCTGCGAGGCATACGGCGACTTCCACAAACAACCCGACGGCCACAACACCCGGTGACACCAGAAATCATGTCGATGCTCTTTCATGCGTGGTCACAGGTCCCTGGGACAGACAACTTTGATGCTGTTATGCTGTGGGCCGCTTGCTGCACTGCTTTCTTTGGGTTCTTGCGCGCAGGGGAATTTACTTGCCCGTCTATGCAGGTGTAACAGACTCTCTGACTCAGTTTATTGTTATACACTCTGTTACCTCAGTACGTATCATTGTCATGCTCTGCTATATATTGTGTTGGATATTTTCATAAGACTGTTGAGAGCTTGACCCAACTTGCTCTGTTAACCCTTTAAGCCCCAATGACGCCATTTGGCGTCATACAAACTTCTGACAGCATAACTTTATGAAAAAGTGCTAAAATATCCCAAAATTAAGCCAAATTGAAGAATACAAATAACCACCCAAAATTGACTGGTTTTCGGCGCACCCCCTGCACTAAACGTATTGGCTTTGGCATTTCTATGGCTTCAGCACAAATTCCACAACATTTTAGGAAAAACAAAATGGCTGCCAAGAAAATTTGGACATTTTATGGCTTCTGTGCTAGCAAACACATTTTTGTGCATTCTCTATGATCTGGGCTACATTTTGCACTCACAAAAACCACTGCTATTTGTGTGTACTTTTCAGTAGCCAGCCCCAAAGTACTAACTTTGAGCAAAATTTGACGAGGTCGTTGCACTTTATCGGCTTCACTTTCGAAGTGGGAGGGGCATATTGACCGACTTGAGTGTGGGCAATTGCGGCTACTCACTGGGGTAAAAGGACGCAAATTTGAGACCAGTAGCACAAAAGACACACGAGATATTCACGAGAGAAGTGGTCAGCATTTACGAGGTTAAAATTTCAGCTGGATAATTTAGTAATTAAAGGGTTAAACATCTGTTACATTGGCGTAGTCGGCAGGATCCAAGATGTCTACACGACCGCTGGTCCTTCCAGAGATGTTTGCGGGAGAAGACGTCGACCAATGGTTTGAACACTTCGAGGACGTCGCCGCTGTGAATGCATGGGAAGGAGATGCCATGTTGCTGTGGCTGAAGGTTCGGTTAACAGGCAGAGCAAGAACCGCTTTTCAGAGACTGGCAGCAGATACTAAGGGGGATTATAAAAAGGCAAAGAAGGCCCTTCGTGAGCGGTTTGAACCACCCAGCAAGAAAGAGCTTTACCTTGCAGAGCTACAGTGTCGGAGTAAGAAACGGAGCGAAGGCTGGGCTGAATTTGCAGAAGATGTTCGACTTCTGACGGACAAAGCTCATCCTCAACTGGAGGACGCTGCTCGAGAACAGCTTGCTCTCATTCACTATATGGGACAACTGAGTAACCCGCAAGTAGCGCTAGGAGTGAAGCAAACTCGACCCAAGACGCTGGATGCTGCGGTGACGGCAACGCTGGAGACAGAGTCTTTCCTTCCTCGCAGTAATGTTCACCATGGAGTCTCACAGGTCGAGGAAGAGAAGGAGAAGCTACCAGTATCGGGCGCTGCTAATGGAGAGACGTCTCAACCATCACTGGTTCGTGCATTAGAACAGCTCGTAGAATGGGTTGGGCAGTTGGAGCTGAAGATAGAATCACGGCAAAGTGATCCACACCGTCAGCGGCCTACTAACAACCATCAACCCATCAATTGTCGGAGATGCGGTCAAGAAGGACACTATGCCCGGGGTTGTACTGCGGGCAGGAGAGGAGATCAGGGAAACTAGACACCCTCGGAGCTTTTGGTTGTGCGTTCGAGGGTGTCGATCAAATGGCCAACAAAGAAAAAAAGATATCAGTATCCTCTCCGTTTGTACTACAAACACTTATAGTATCCCTGCAGTTATTGAATGTCCCTCTTCTGTTTCTTCTAGTCAGCCTTCTAAACAGCTTTCTGTTTCCCTCCTGTTAGACACTGGTGCAGCTGTTTCTCTCCTAAGGAAGGATAAGTGGGATCTGATTGCCTCTCCAGACCTTCCACTAAACCCTTGGAATGGACCTCGGTTGACTGGTGTAGAAGGATCACCATTGAATGTGTTCGGCTGCTCACCGATTTGGATTCGATTGAGTGGAGAAGTGTTCCAGTGGACAATGCTGATTGTAGATCAACTCACCACTGAAGGAATACCAGGACTGGACTTTTTAGAAGCGAATTCCTGCTCAGTCAATATGGCAAACAGATGTATCCACTTCCCTGACAGAAAATTGTCTTTTCCATTGTATGCAATCTCCTCCACAGCAAATCAGTCAGTGCTACCAATTCGAGTGGTGCTCCGTGAGACAATTCAGATTCCAGCTATGAGTCAAATGGAGAAAGCAGGAGTACCTCAAGAGCCAGTCATTGGAGGAGCGTGGATTTTCGATCGACCTATGAAAGAGGCAAAAACAACAGTCACATCTGCGGCCTCTCTGGTGACACCTACTAGAGAAGGAGTTCCAGTTCGTCTTCTGAATGCCAGACAGGATGCCGTTACAATCTACAAGGGGACCTGTGTTGGACAGATGGAACTGACGAATGAATCCCAGTCAATCAATATTTCCACCATACAATCAGAAGATGTTCTGCCTCCAACAGAGGGTAAAGAGGAGATGTTGTGGAGTATGGTTCAGAATTGCTGTGAAGGAGTAACAGAAGAGCAAAAGAAACGTGTGTATCTGCTGGTGTCTGCATATGCTGACATTTTTGCTGCTTCCCCTACAGATTATGGTCATACTAATCGCCTGCTCCACAAATTCAATACAGAGCATCACCCGCCCATTCGTCAACGGGCTCGACGGCTTCCTCCATACAAGAAAGAGGAGATCAGAACCTTGCTGCGTCAGATGCAAGAGAATGGGATCATCCGTCAGTCATACAGCCCGTGGGCTTCACCAGCGGTGTTAGTCCAAAAGAAGGATGGGACCAAGCGATTCTGTGTGGATTACCGGAAGTTGAACTCAATCACCCGATGAGATGCCTACCCACTTCCTCGTATTGACGACACCCTGAGTACCATGGCAGGATCCAAGTGGTTCAGTACGTTGGATCTCATCAGCGGTTACTGGCAAGTGGAGATGTCCCCAGAAGATCAAGAGAAGACAGCTTTCTGTACGCCAGAAGGTCTGTTCGAATTCACTGTGATGCCATTCGGCTTATGTAATGCTCCAGCTACCTTCCAGTGTCTGATGGATTTGGTGCTAAGTGGTCTCCAATGGACTGAGTACCTTGTCTACTTAGATGACGTCATTATTCTGGGACGAGATTTTGAAGATCATCTCCGTTCTCTGAAGTTGGTGTTCCAGCGTCTACGAGAATCAGGGCTGAAGTTAAAACCAGCCAAGTGTTAACTATTCCAAGAAAAGGTGTCCTATCTCGGTCACGTGATCTCAGCAGATGGAATAGCTACTGATCCAGACAAGTCTAATCAAGTAGCTCGGTGGCCGGTTCCAACATCTGCGAAGGAGGTACAAAAGTTCTTGGGGTTGGCAAATTATTACCGACGGTTTGTCAAAGGATTTGCATCCATAGCAAAACCACTTCACAAGCTCACTGAGAAAAATTCTGTCTTCAAGTGGACAGAAGAATGTCAAGAAGCATTCAAAGAGCTGCAACGTAGACTAACTTCTACTCCTGTTTTGGCACATCCGGATTTTTCTAAACCATTTACTCTGGACACAGATGCTAGTAATACAGGGATTGGTGCAGTTCTCTCTCAAGAAGGAGAGGATGGAGTGGAGTCGTCTTCTAACAAAACCAGAGCAGAATTACTGTGTGACAAGAAGAGAGTTGCTTGCTGTAGTTTTCTTCACAAATCACTTCCGACCTTACTTGATGGGTAGAAATTTTGTCTCCGTACAGATTATGGTAGTCTTCAGTGGCTAAAGAATTTCAAAGATCCTGAAGGGCAGTTAGCACGCTGGTTAGAAAAATTGCAAGAATTCGATTTTGACGTCATACACAGACAGGGCAAGCAACATGGTAATACAGATGCAATGTCCAGAAAGCCTTGCACACAGTGTGGAAGGAGCTCTCATGAAGAATCATTGTCGATTCAAGCACTTCCAACAGACATGATCTCAGTGTTCACCCAGAGTTGTCAAGACCTCTGACAGGCTCAATGTGAGGATGCTTCTATTCAGCTTATTCTTCGGAGTAAAGAGGAGAATAACAAGCCAGATAAGGACACCATCAAGGGTCAAAGCCAAGAGTTACGGAGACTCTACCAGATGTGGGATCAGTTGATTCTTCAGAACAATCTGTTATATCGACAGTTTCAGAGTCAGGATGGTATAAGCCGACTTCAGCTCATAGTTCCAAGGAAGCTACGTGATGAGATTTTACAAGAGAACCATGGAGGAATTACGAGTGGTCATTTTGGTGAAGAAAAAACTCTCCAGCGACTGAAAGAGAGGTTTTACTGGCCTGGACATTACAATGATGTACGGGCAATTTGTCAGTCATGTCCCTCGTGTGCTAGCCGGAAGTCTCCTGTTCCGCACCGCAGAGCTGCACTCCAAAATGTTCAGACTGGTTATCCGATGCAGCTTGTTGCTGTAGATATCATGGGACCACTTCCCCGTACCAGCACTGGAAACCAATATATTCTGGTCGCAGGAGACTATTTTACTTGCTGGATGGAGGCCTACGCCATTCCTAATCAAGAAGCAGTGACAGTGGCAGAGAAGTTGGTGAATAATTTATTCAGTCGGTTCTCGGTTCCAGAGCAGCTGCATTCGGATCAAGGAAGACAATTTGAAGCTAATGTGTTCCAAGAGATGTGTAAGCTGCTTCATATCAACAAAACAAGAACAACTCCATACCACCCTCAGAGTGATGGTTTGATAGAGCGTTTCAATCGTACACTCCAAAACGTGCTGGCTGTTTCACTGTCTGACTCATCCATTGATCAAACCGAGTGGGAATCACTGCTACCAAAAGCTTGTTTGGCATACAATACTAGTGTGCAACCGACAACTGGGTTCACTCCATTCTTTTTAATGTACGGCCGTCAGGCAAAATTGCCTGTGGACATCATGTACGGAGATCCAGAATCTGATGTAACTACATAAACAGAGTATGCTTCCAAACTCAAGAGGACTCTGCAGAATTCATACGAGATTGTGCGTACAAAGATGAAAGCAGAGTTGAAGAGGGAAAAGGAGTTCTATGATGAGAAAGTGGATGGAAAACCATTCGAAGTCGATGATTTGGTATGGTTACACTCACCTGTTGTGGGAAAGGGGAAGTCGAAGAAGTTTCACTGCCCTTGGCAAGGTACTTAAAGAGTTATCAAGAAGCTATCAGACTCTACTTACAGAATCAAACAGTTTCCGAGGGGCAAGAGGACGGTTGTACACTTTGATCGATTGAAAAAATATCTCCAATCTCTTCCAGCCTCCTCTAAGAAACAAACAGCTCCTCGTTCTCAACCTCCACAACAGCGTCCTCCAAGGATAGGACATCAGCTTGAGCTTATTGAAGAGGACGACCCCACTCCACTTACTCCTGCTCTTTCTCCAACACCAATTCCTCCTCCTCCTTCAGCACCTCCTCCCCCTCCCGCACCGGTTCAACCGACACCGATCCCTCGTCGCTATCCTCAAAGAAATAGAGCGCCTCCCCAAAGATTTGCTCCATATGTTGAACATTAAGACAAGTTCGGGACGAACTCTTTCTAAGAGGAGCGCTATGTAACAGACTCTCTGACTACTGCTTGGTCATATTATGGACAGACTCTCTGACTCAGTTTATTGTTATACAATACATTGCTCTGTTACATCAGTACATATCATTGTCATGCTCTGCTATATATTGTGTTGGATATTTTCATAAGACTGTTGAGAGCTTGACCCAACTTGCTCTGTTAAACATCTGCGTGTTACACAGGCATTTAAACCCACGATGCTTAGCATCTGCGATGTATCGGTTAACTCTTACAATCAACCATCAGTTGTAACAGTTCGGCTGCGACAATCAAAAGCAGACCCCTTTTGTGAGGGGGTGGAGAACTGGTCAAGAAATCTGTCCAGTCACAGCTCTACTAAATTACATAGTCCGTCGAGGATGGCAACCGGGTCCCCTCTTCTTATTACAGGATGGTCAGACCCTATCAAGACAACGTCTGGTCAGCAGCATCAATCACGCCCTCTCCCAGCAAGGACTTGAGAGCTCGGGTATCACGGGACACAGCTTTCCTATAGGTGCGGCCACTGCTGCAGCGCGCGGGGGAATAGAGGATTCTATGATTCAGACGCTAGGACGTTGGCGCTCATCTGCCTTTAAAAGGTACATCCGCACTCTGGTGGAGGTCATGGCAACATCCTCTAGTCACCTCCTTAATCTACGTCCTACCCGGTCCTGACTTCTTTCCACCTGGCACCTATGCACAACTATGAACTAATATTGCACGTGTCATTATGTATTTTGTAATTTGTTTGACTAAACCCCTTCATCTGTTATGCGACTTGTTGTCTATAACTGTGGCACATCTAAATGGAATATCTATGATAAGTATGCGTTAAGCAGAGGCGAGCATGTAGTTTTGGAAGTACAGTCATAGAGTAAGAGAGACAGTTTGGGGAGTGTGGGGTTGGGCGTTGACGCCGATTGAGACGTCAATACACACTCCCCTTCAGTGGTCATAGCAGGGTCTGTTTAGAGTTGATTGTTCGATCTGTGGAGGTAGGAGTTCTAACTCGCAACACGTACGACGGTACGTTCTGTGGAGGTACGACGGTACGTCGTGTTGCAAGAGTTCTAACTCGCAATTAAGATGTCGACCCTGTCTGGTAGGTGGAGTTATAGTGTGGTGGGTAATCTACTGCGTGTTTGGCCCCTGCACACGTGCAGGTCGACCTACAGTTGTAGGTCGTATGTGTTTATGGGCCCCTGCTTGCAGGGAGACCAACCTACTAGGTGTGGTCATTATGGGACCCTGCATCTTGCAGGGCCGACCCACCCGGGCGGGTGGGTCGTATACAGGGAGTGTCCCTTGCGGTTTTACCAACCCCCTCCTTCCATGTTGATGGTTTCGGAGGATAACAAATACAGCAGGCGCGAGGTAAGCCACGTAGGTTATTAACTTATACTTAAATAATATCAATGTACTTCGGATACTTAGGGTAGGACCATAGTTTAATTTGTGAAAATTGATTTAATGCTTGTAATTAGTAGTAGGTCTTTTGTTATTAGCGTGCTATTAGTGTTAGCGAGATGTGTTGCTTTTTAATAGAAATAGCAGAATTGCCTTCATAGCTGTGATAAGGTCTTGAAACATGTTGTATTACAGCAATCACATGAAAAAGATGCTATCAATCATGTCTCACCCGATTGGTTTTTGCATTTTTAATCACAGTGACTTTACAATAACTAAAATGTTGGTCTAATTATAGTTATTAATAGTAAAGTTCAGTCTGGTAATATTAGTTATAGTTTGTTATTGTTAACAATAATGATTTGACCCTTACTAAAATAGGTGTTAGTTTTAGTTATTGTTAACATTTACAACACTAATTTTTTGTCTATAGCAACAACTTAGCTAACTTTTCACCGCAGCCCGCCTCTCTATACATCTTTTCGGTGCGAATCACACGTCACTAGGTGCGATGCGGCAAGTAGGCGTTTTCGCACCGTGGCGTGTAAGTTACACCCCTTGGAGAGAGCGTGTACGGGTTAGCGGGACATGAGTTCCTACTTCCAAGGCCTAGATAGAGCCACCAAAGACAGATATCCGCAAAAACTTGAGCTAGCTGGCTTGGGTTTACAGGACGATCCTATTTGGACGCAAGACATGCTTGTGCTTGGTTCTGTTCTAGTGAATGCAAACGACAGCATTGTCAATAAGAAATCATTCCTTGTTTGTACAATTACGTGATTTTTTTTGTTAACTTGTTGACTTTACTGTCAATTATTAATAAGCAAAGTCGATCTTACAAGGGAACAACTGAAGGACAAGAGCTGCACACACAGTTAAAATTCTATCTATGTTTGCACAATCTTGAGAATCATGCTTGTGCTTGGTGGGAGACTATTTGTTTTTAGGAGACTTATCACTCGCTCGACATGTATACGGACTTCTGAGAGCTTTCTGGACACTTCCACTTCGTGCAAACTTAGTTGCTGCTTCCCTCCCATAAACTAGGTGTCTGCACTGTAGTCAGGCACTATGGACACCAAGATCATCGGCATTATCAAATCCTCTGTCAGCTAACTAAAGATTGAATCACCTTTGTTCAGGAACTCGCTGTGATGAGTGATGTGTTTACTGTTTATCAGAATTTCGCTAAGACATTCAGGACATATTCAAACAACTTCAATGATACAAGTCCTGCAGTGTACAATTTTGTTGCTTTGTCCTTTTCTTGTACAATTGTAACAACAGAATATTTTTGAGGGATTAAACTGGTCATTGTAGATGTTGGATTGGACATTACTTAGCCTGTCGTCATCTAATTCAACCGCTTCATTTTGCCCTTCGGCCTCTTTATCACTTTGCCAAAGCCACTCTCCTGTTCTCCATCACTTTGCCTGTTACCAGCCAATTCAATCTCTCTGTCCACCTTTAAACTTCTTCATTACTCTGCCCACCTTTGGCTTTCTTTTTCTTGTGAACCTGGATACAATCAGTAGCTCTTCACATTATTTTTTGGTGTCTTTCTTCTCTTTCTTGAATTTGAGTGTGAGACATCTGTACCTGATCCACTACTGCAAGGGGTGGTCACTCCAATTGGTCCAGTACTGAACATCTGCGACCGCGGACAAGAATTTTGACCGGCCAAAATCGGGCATTGACCATTGACCGCACCGATTTTACCACTTTGACTAGTGGTAACGAGTAAGCCCCTGGTAATTAGCTAGCTTGGGCACGTCTTGAGCATTGACTAGAGCGGGTCCAGCGAGCCTTGACCGCTTGATCATTCCTTTATTTCTGTCTTGACCATTTTGACCGCTGTCGCAGATGTGAGTACAGGAACAATTGGAGTGACAACCCCTTGTACTGGCTGCGTTGAAGTTGTATTAAAATAATACAAACAGAGTTGGTACACAGTCAACGTGGCCTGCTCTGTTAGCAGGCTTGTCTATTATAGTAATTATAGTCATAAAATCATGTCATACGCAACAATCTGACATAATAAACCTGTAACAAAGTGTCTACCACACAGTCTAGTGTATTTGAATGGAGTCCAGTTAGCTCTTCTCATGGTATGGATCCATTTTTGTCTCGGAAAAGCGGGAAAACGATAAAATACGATGCCTGCTGGCCGACCAAGGCGATTAGAGCAACCATAGGCACAACAGCTAGTAACCATCGTCTCTGCCTAAATCACTGCAATGAACACGCTTCTAACCAAGGGGTGTAACTCGCACGTTGAAATGGCACGCCTACCGTGCCCGCCGCTTACGTGTGATTCGCACCGAAAAGATGTATATAGGGGTCACGGGCTTATAATTATCTCTCGGCAAAGATATTTCAGTAACATTCTTGGACGGGCCAGCATGCTGCCCACACTGAAGAGCTCGTGGCGGGCTGCGGTGAAAACAGCACAAGATCATAGTAGAATCCACGCCTGGAAATTTGAGAGCAGTTGTATCTTCACTGCCGAGTTACAGCATGGCATCTTCTGACTGGTATCCATAGTTGAATTCTTTGGCATGGACAGCATGCTTTTTACGCGCCATTTTAGCTTGCTCATTGTTAAAATAAAAGAGCAGACGTTTACGTATTACTATTCCTTAATGGAAGCTGACCGTGGCCTGTGGGAGGTTGTGGTTTGGCTAGTAGGTCTTCTAGATCGCCTTCACCAGCTGCGTGGCTTGGGCTATGTGTCTCGGTTTTGCATATCACCTGAAGACCGCTACTTTTACAGTGCTTCCTGCTTAGAGAGTCCACTTTTGATATTTTTACATATTATGCTGTAAAAATTTTTTCAAAGGTAATACAATCCTCAAATCAGGACTGAAGTAAGGTATAACATTGTAGATTATGTGCATCAAATATGACAGCTCACAACCAACTATTGCAAAAGTTATCAACTATTAATTGTAAGTCACTGGCTAAGCTCAGTAGCTGAAGTTTTTAGGCTTGGAAATGGCTATTTGGCTGAGTTAAGAAAATTCACTTTACAAACAGCTCACAGAATGGCTCATCTTTCACTACAGCAAGTTTGCAAGCTCAACTTCCTTGCACAACGTTGTACGGTTCAGAAATGCACCAAAAACGTGTGTTTTGGGAGTCACTGAAGTTTTTAGGCTTGCATTTGCGCATTTTTGCGAGTTAAGAACACAGATTTGTGCAATGGATAGCCAGATACCTGAACTTTTTACTTGCGTTGGAATTATAAGTGTAGCTTAAACCATGCGCGCACACGATCGTCGAGAAAGTGCAGTTCTGCATTTCTTCGTCGCGTTAATGAGATTCATCTAGTGAAAGTAGTTTATCGATGACTCGTTTCCGCTCGCGCGGGGCCGCTCTTGTTGACCGGTGACAAGATGGCTGCTGATCGACAGCCCTAGTTTTGCTTCGTTCTCGATCAGTTGCAGTTTTACCGGATAAAAAGTCGATCATTTCGTTAAACAATTGCAACTGATGAAGAACGAAGCAAAACTAGGGCTGTTTTGCTTCGTTCTTACAAGTTTATTAGATGTGACAATAAGTAATAGTATGTATTAGCCATTCTAAACAGTTTTGGACTTTGGGTTTATAAAAATAGTGCAAACAGTGAAGTGACATGCATAAACATGAAGTCATTCCTCCAACAAACTTGACAAAATCATAGTTAAAACTGTACTTGTACTTGTATTTAAGTACAAATCTTAGTACTTGTACTTGTATTTAAGTCCCAAGGCTATGTACACTCGTACTTCAGTATTACTTTTCTGAAAGTACTTGTACTTTACTTAAATACTTTCAAAAGTACTTCGCCCCAACCCTGAGATTTAGGCGGTCAGTACTTTTGAACAAGAAATTAAAAAGATTTCTATCGAAATCAAAAGGATGTAGGGTTGTGAAATCTACCACTGGTCCACAATGTAAACTAACAAGGAACAAGCATGGAATGGTAACACGATTGACTTGCTAACAGACCATAGACCCCTACATCAGTGGCTGCTGTTGTTGGTTATAGCTAGTTCAGCTAGTTGCTGTTGACTGACATCTAACGTGCATTCAGCTTGTGACAAAATATTGATCTTATGTACAGCCACTGATGTAGGGATCTATGGTCTGTTAGCAAGTCAATCGTGTTACCATTCCATGCTTGTTCCTTGTTAGTTTACATTGTGGACCAGTGGTAGATTTCACAACCCTACATCCTTTTGATTTCGATAGAAATCTTTTTAATTTCTTGTTTGTGTCCTTTTTTCTTTTTCAGCGAAATGCAGTTCAATATCATGCACGTACTGAGCTGTTTTTGTTTCCACCATTGGTTTAGTTTTCCTGTTGTTGGTGGCTTTTCTTTATTATTAAGAATTTTAAAATTGTAGCTAATAATAATTGTTGTGCTGTACATATCAGCTCGCCTACACATGCATGCAGTAGATACGAGCCCCGCCCACAATTGTTTGTAGACATGTACGGCGGTTGTAATTATCTGGCAAGCGCAGAATGGTGATCCTATACGAGCTTACCGTTCTTCGAAGACTCCAGACAAATACATGTACATGTATGTGTTCTCCGGGATCCATAAGGCGCGCGGCGATACTCAAGCTAGTGCTTGGTCACGTGCGCTAACCACTGCTTGGTCACGTGCGTATTGCGCAATCACATCAATGGCGTCTAACACTTAGCTGACAATGGATCACGATCAAGAAATCACGGAATTTATATCGACGTTTCGCTAAAATCTGAGTTCAAAAGGCACCTGCCAGGAGAATTTCATGACTGTTCATGGGTGTTTTGGTCTCGGCATTGCTCGCGTAAAGGCGCTAGGCGCGCTGAAGAAAGAAAGAAGAAAGAAGAAAACTAAGATGACGAAACACGATTTTCACCGTTTCCAGGTTCGTCGCTTTAGTAACAACTTCGAACAATCTCCTTGCTACTGTAAGATGGGGCAACGCCAGAGAGCAGATTTATGTGTCTTTTGACGTATACAATTCATGACCAGGCGAAATATCAGCGTTTGAACGCTAATACATTGTATGTAGCCGCCATCTTGTTTTCTCGTTCAACCCTACATAGGGAGGCACTACCGTGCCTCCCTAATATCATTATGCAGTTGCACACAATATTGTGAATATCATTTCGCGCTTTGTACATGTAGCATGCTGTACTTCGTGTACGTGCTGGGAAAGCACAAAACAGTATAAAACTTGAGCATGAAGCATTGGAGTACATTATCATTGCCGATCGGCAATGATATGTAGGGATGACCTCGAACTAAGATGGCGGCTACTCATGTGTGAAAATGAGTTTTCGCACATATCTCCACTGTTATACATTTCTACTGCATTTTCACTATCTCTAAGGGAATCTGAAGTGCGAGCGCTTGTAGGAAGTCTATGAAAGTCGCCGGGACTGCTTGCTTGTCGACGAAAATCAAGATGACGACTCTCAGGGAGGCCGTTGAAGATCTTCGTTGTTGTAGCGTTTCTCGAGATTCCAGACATCTAGGATTGATCAGGCGATTGTTCTGAGCTTGGAAATACCTTTGGCGAAGCGAGTAGACGTTTCTAAAGTGGTAAACAAAAATCGCCGCCCACGCGTATTGTTCATCTTCTTCTTCTTTCTTCTTCTTTCTTCTTTCAGTAAGCCTAGCGCTGTCCTGAGTGAACGAATCACTACCAAACCTGCACAATTGCACGTGTATACATCTGGAATAGTGCACTTACTTCTTAGATAGGCATTAAACACTACCAGAAGCGAGTAATCCATGAAAAACATGGTTTTTGGGCCGTTTTGGACTGAAGACGCCATTAAATATTTAACCCTCTTGACGCTCGTATCATTAACTCCGCCCACATCAGTTTTGTAGCTATCTCGATCGATACTGCGTTTTGTCTCTGCTCTGGACGCTTCAGCGCGCAAGCCAGAGGTATGAAATTTGTCTAGAGCAGTACTATACCCTAAGTAACACTGATCTGTTCGTTAAAGCTTCAGATGGCGGGTTAAAACTGACATACCCAGACGTGAACAAGTATTCTAAGTTACCGGCAGCAAGATTCTACGCACAGTAAGGTTCCTACACCACGCAGATAAGTTGTAAAGGACTAGAAGCCTCTGTGAGTGTGATATTGACATCAACAAGGTTCTACTAGGCGTGCTCGCTCGTACTATTGGGCTTGCAGCATCATGAGTTGTCAGTATATTAGTCTCTTCCTTCATCCATTACTGTACTAACAAGTATCATGTTGTCAAATCATACCTGGACTTGATATTTTGCTGTCTGCGTCCTTAACCTCTTTACTATTTTAAACCTTTCAATGAATGATTGGTAATAATTATTAAACATTATTTTAAACTACACTCCTTACTCTCCAGACCCTAGCTGTGCACGTTCACATCTGCTAGACTAGTAACTGCTGCTCACAGAGTTGTCAAAATGAAATAACATCTAACATAGAATACAAATAATAAGTTCAAACTGATAGTGATCAAAAAAGTAACAGGAACAAGTAAAGTAAAAAAGCTTTAATAAAAAAACTGGAAAGTGTAGGGATGACTCTTAAAAAAGGAAAGGAACAAGATGGGATGATGCTTGCAAAAGTAAAGGAACAAGATGGAATAATGCTAAGCTTGCAAATGTAAAAGTCCCAAGTATCCCTACATCAGCGGCTTGAAGGAGGACGCAGTCCGATGGAGTAATTGACGGTTGTACATTTTGTAAATAACTAGAGGTATATGTGTTTAGGAGGACGCAGTCCGATCAAGTAGTTGACAGTTGTAAATAACTAGATGTATCTGTGTTTGGAGGACGCAGTCCGATGAAGTAATTGATGGTTGTAAATAACTAGAGGTATCTGTGTTTAGGAGGACGCAGTCCGATGAAGTAATCGACAATTGTAAAGGTATAGGAAGAGGATTCCGTATTTGTCAGTTGCGTCGCAGCAAGCCGCTGATGTAGGGATACTTGGGACTTTTACATTTGCAAGCTTAGCATTATTCCATCTTGTTCCTTTACTTTTGCAAGCATCATCCCATCTTGTTCCTTTCCTTTTTTAAGAGTCATCCCTACACTTTCCAGTTTTTTTATTAAAGCTTTTTTACTTTACTTTATATAGCGCCAAGATCGTCACCTAAAATGGACATGTGGCCAACACTGTAATGGAGAGTTCTTTCGAATTGCGTACTTAACAGCCAAGATAAGTAACGTAAGTACTGTTTGTCGCTGCTGTATTGCCAAAAGCTCTCTGTTACTGGATTCCTCGTGTCGAGATAGTCACAGAAACGTGGCTTCAGCAACTTTGCATGCTCTGCTAAAAAGTTTTTCAGACGAGTAGGCGTGGTTTTTGTCGCACCTCTGGCGGTCCTTCTCAGTAAGCTGTCTCGCTAAAACTTGGTATACAAGCACTACTTTCAGTCGTGTTGTTATGCAGCTAGTGACGCATTCGTAGCTGCTTTAGATCTAGAAATCTGGCCCATAGAAACGGCACCGCCTAATGAATATTAATAATGACTGAGCACCCTTAAAGCAAGCATCACCCCTACACCTTGTTAGTTTCTGGTTTTTGCTTTTGGCGACCCCACATTACACAAGTGAGTGTTAGCTCAGGTTTCACTATACTGGATTTTCTTGATCCTAAACAGTTAGCTTGCGCATGCCTGGGCGTGTAAAAGAACACGTGCTCACGTCTGTAGATCATGTGTGCACGTATAAGATGTCAATTGTCGTCAATCCTGGCTGGGGCAAACAAACATCGCAACAAACAATTACTTACTTGTTTGTTGCGAAGTTTTTTCTCAAAATATGTGCATAAATTACACTGGTCACTCACTTAAAATTAACCCTTTAAGCCATAATGATGCGCCTTTTGGGGTCATAATTGACTCCACCTACTCTAAACGTCATAAATAGTGAAAAGTTCTCTAGAAAGGTCAAATCAAGTTCAATTGCAAAAGATGACTTTACCTGAAAAAATCACTGTTTTTTGGCACGTCCTCTCCACTAAAACGTATAGCATGGGGGAAATTTTAAAGGGGGTGTCCCCCGTTAACTCAGGGTTCGAAGGGGCAGAGCCCCTCGCCACTTTCGGCATTTTTAAGGCTTCAAGATGCCCGAAAAACATACTTGGGCATAAAATAATTATGGTCTATACTGTGCTGTTTGCTCACCTGGACACCACCAGGTTTTTGTATCAGTCACCAGGGCTAAACAAAGACCAAAATTAGCTGAAAAATGATGAGGTCGTAGCACTTAAGTGGCTTCAGTTCTGATGTGGGACTGGCCTACTCAGAGTTTGGTACATGGTCGTAAACTTTGACATGCCAGGAAAAAACTGTCCTAGTTTGGAACAGCTAGCGTACTGCATGTTGTAGAAAATCGCAAGAGAAACTGTCAGTTTAGAGCAAGTCAAATTTTAGTCAAAATAATTCAGTAACTAAAGGGTTAATGGGCTACAATAATACAACAAAGCACAAGACATCTTAACCTCATGTTCAGCCAATTGTTTTTCTAGAGCTTCCAGATCATCACTAATAGGAGTGGCTTCCGCAGTAGCTATTTCATTGTCAGCTTCCACTACCCAAGCCATCAACACATCTACCATGTTTTGAAGACCCTTAAGTTCAAGCAGCTCAGATGCAAGTGCCTCACTGAGAGCACCTAAAAAGGATTAAAGTAAAGCAATAAAAGTTACAAAAAAGAAAAGGAACAAGATGGGATGCTGGCTTGCAAAAGCAAAATATCCCTACATTAGTGGCTCACACATGTAAATGACCATAGTTGCTAAGGATTGCGATTTACAACCACTGGCCTCTTTTACAACATGTTTGAAAGCAGGTCAACCCATTTTAAAACCGACAAGCGAATTATATGCATGATACATGTACGCATGTTCGTACAAGACATTTTGTATGGTATAAGTGTGTCATGTTGTCGACAAAGCTACCGAACACGAGTGAGATCGTGATGTGTAGCTTACAGCATGTTTACACTGGGGCTTGAAATGGTTTTTGAACCGGTTTAAACTCTAGTGTAAATGGGCACAAACGGTTCTAAACCACTCTGCTCTGGTCGAAATACAACCTGCTAGCAAGCAAGTCGAAAACCCAATAAAACTGGTTCTAGAACTTTTCTGCTGCTGGTTTAAGGTGACGGTTACTAGTTTGAGCTAATTACTATTCACAGAATAGAAACGTCTGTAACAGGAAAAGGAGCTATAACGTTGCGCAGACCATCATTCGATGCACCAAATTCAGCTGTTCTCCAAAAGTAAATAAGCAAGCAGCAGATCGAACTCGCCATCTGGTAGCGGGCAAAACGAATGTGACTAAAAACGCATTTTCTTGCACCAAATTGTCTCAAACGGCTCGATCGCAGCTAGGGAAAGTAGTATCTAGTAGTGTGCTCCAAGACCTCCTCGAGTGCCCGAACTTGTTTCCCCTGGATATTGATAAAGGCGGAGTTTACACGAAAATGATTAGCCCAAAAACGGGTAAATGTATGCGTAATCAGCTGAAGCGTTTTAGCTGTTTACAAGACGCCGGTTTGCCCAGGGAAGTTAATTTAACCAATAGAATGTGGGTGTGGCATCTTCAGGCAAGCTCGCTGTTATTCGCTTGAAAGCACAAACCAAAGCGAAAGAAGAAACTCTTTGTTGATAATTATTATTATGTTGTTTGAGGACTCTTCCTAGCATTCATTGCAAGTATAAAGGTTGAGGTACACTCATACAAAAAGTTTGAAATCGTTTTTGCTGTTTATACGAGCGTTTTCAAGTCTTCGTTTTCGAGGTCTCCACTTTGGTCTCTGTTTTCATAAGTCTCCGCTACCTATGCATTTTCACCTGATAGCGTTGTTGTGTAAACGCCGCCAAACATAGTGCGACTTACAGGCAAAAAGGTCTAAACTCGCCGTGATTTTGTGGCGTCCTCACGGACATTTCACTGAATAACTCGCGCTATGTTTATCAGTAGCCGAGTAAACAGGTTTGGGCACTCGAGGAGGTCCTGGAGCACTACTAGATACAACTTTCGCTAGCTGCCATCGAGCCGTTTGAGAGAATTTTGGCGCAAGAAAATGCGTTTTTAGTTGCATTCGTTTGCCCGCTACCAGACGGCATGTTCGATCTGCTGCTTGCTTATTTTACTTTTGGAGAACAGCTGACTTTGATGCATCAAATGATGGTCTGCACAACGTTATAGCATGCTTCCTTTTGCTGCTACAGATGTTTATATTCTGTGAATATTAACTAGCTCAGATGGGTAACCGTCACCTTAACTGAATTGTTCTAGAAAAAACTGTTCGTGACTTTAATCTGTAGGTATTTTGAACTATGACGAATGGACGCGAATGGATAGTGATACTAAAGGACGAGTGAAGATGGCTAGAGTCCGCAAGACTCAAACGAAGGAAGAAGCAAAGCTGTTAATTGAACTATGAAGCCAAACCGTGTCCAAGTGCACACTTAATGCATTACCATGATTACGACATGAAAGACTGCTGTGTTGTAAATGTGTGAACTGCATCGTATAAGTTGACTGGCCTGCAGCTTCATTCCAAAAAACACTGATCAAGAAACTCCACCTTAACCCTTTAACCCTTCACAAGCGACGGGCGACTATAGTCGCCTAGCATGTTTAATGTCACAGGAAGTGGGTGTCAAAATTCGAAGATAGGTTTATTTCGCCGGTTAGCAAAATAGGGCGGTTGGGGGTGGAATGGCGGGCCCATGGCGGGAAACCTAGCACCACTGGGTTTCTTGGGGCCTCTTGACATAAAAAGAAGCCATACATGCACTAGTTTTGACTCACACGTGCTGTTTTGACCAAAGAAGCGGCATTTTTTTTGCTCCAGTGAGGATGATTCTAGCACACGACAGTAGGTAGATTGTCATGTGGGCGTGGTTAATTGCACTTGTCATTGACAACAAGCCCGCACGTTGTGCAAGTTGATTTTGCATATTAACGGTGATCATAGCACTAGTTTGTCTGTGTAATGGTTACAAAGGTTAGTAATCCACACAAACAGAGGCTAGAATTTCTGTCCGCACTTCAAGGGTTAAATATTAAAGTATCTTGCTAGAATTTTAACCGTTTTCTTTCTTTCCTTCTTTCTTCAACTCGCCTAGCGCCTTTACGCGAGCAGTGTCGAGACCAAAACACCCACGAACAGTCGTGAAATTCTCCTGGCATGTGCCTTTTGAACTTAGTTTTTAGCGAAACGACGATATACATTTGACGAGCTCACGATCACGAACAGTTGTCAGCTAAGTGTTTGACGCCATTATTGTGATTACGTAATACGCACGTGACCAAACACACTTGTAGAGTATCGCCGTATGGAGAGCGCATATTGGCGTCTGGAGTCTTCGAAGAACAACTCACAGAGTAAGCTCGTGTATTATCACCGTTCTGCTGCTTGCCAGATAGTATCACAGCCATACAGACAATACTAAACCAGAGTGGGCGGGGCTCGTATGCTGTGTATCCAGGCTGCGCATGCATGAATGCATGAGCTACATGTAGTTTCAGTATTTAGGAGCTACAAGTTAAAAAGCAATTATCAAGAAAAGCAAACCAAACCAATGATGGAAACAAAAAAGAGATACATTATCTTGTCGAATTCGAACTGCACCAAAAATTTGAAACTCACTGTAAAAGAAAAAAGGACACAAACAAGAAAATAAAAAGATTTCTAACGAAATCAAAAGGATGTAGGGATAAAGAAATCAGCTACTGGTCCACAATGTAAACCAACAAGGAGCAAGCATGGAATGGTAACACGATTGACTTGCTAACAGACCATAGATCCTACATCAGTGGCTGACTACAGCAGTTCTGCTAGTTGCTATTGACTGACACCTGACATGCATTGAATTGAATTTAGCTTGTGACAAAATAATTATAGTATAGTCAAAATGTTATGTACAGCCACTGATGTAGGGATCTATGGTCTGTTAGCAAGTCAATCGTGTTACCATTCCATGCTTGCTCCTTGTTGGTTTACATTGTGGACCAGTAGCTGATTTCTTTATCCCTACATCCTTTTGATTTCGTTAGAAATCTTTTTATTTTCTTGTATACCAGGCTCTAATACGAGCCTGGTCATGACACTACTGCCAGGGTGGCTGTACACTCTTTAAAAAAATTATTGATGAAAAACTTTCTTTCACCTTGTAGCATGCGACAGAAAATCTAGCAAAGCAAGACTAGGTATTATGAATCATTGAGTGTGTCTCTATGATGCAGATTAGAATGCTGTGCAATATTCTTCAAGAAAACATCGACATGGTTGTAGTGCAAAGCCAAAACAGGATTAAAATTCAACCCATTAAAACTATCTCCAGAGTACGTGTTTCCTAACTGACAGCAAGAGCTATTATTTTATTATCTTTCAAAAAATTACGGCTGAGATCGAAAAAATAGCCAAATTGTTGTCTATTGGAGTGGGGTTTCTTAAAATCAAAAACAATTTAATCCCAAATTTCACTTAGTTCAAACCTAGAGATAATTCAAAAGAGTTGACTATTAAATTGTATTGCTTTTTGCAGAGTTTGCCTAGAAAACTTTTCGGTTAGAAAAAAAATGCACAATCATTGTTTATCTTTGATGAAGACAAAGAGACACAGTTATTGAACAAGTTTCACATAGCTAAATTTTCTCTGTTGCGAACTAAAAGGTGAAGAAAGTTGCTAATTACAGTATGACACCAAAAATGCACCATTTAAAATATCCAAAGCAGTTATACTGCTTAAATATTTCTATAATTATAAAGAACAAAAACGAATAAGCCTCACTGATTTTTTCTTTAAAGTTCACCCATTTTTTTTTTAACAAATGCAGCTGAGTTTCAAGACCATGGACAGCTCTATGATGAGCCACATGCAGTATCTCTTCACCAGTTTGTACAACTTGCTCATACATAGGCTGACATGATATTGCATCTTGATTGATAACCTGAAGTGAATAAGTTAAACAAAATTAATATTAGGAATGCACTGCGATTAATTTTCTACATAAGCTTAACCCGTAAACATAACAGTGTCTACGTATAGTGCAAGTGCTAGAGTTATAATGTGGACACTGCATGTGATCTCAAATGAAACTTGTATGTATAACAATCAGGACACGATTGTGGGTCGCAAGGGTTTCCAGATTAGAGAGTTTCCACAGTAACACATATGCTCTTATATTTTATAATGTGCAATGTACTACAAAGAGTTATTTGATGTCACATTGGGCAAAATCAATCTGCATGTAGTACCTCCATCTTTTCAATTTGTTGCTGAAGTGTTACAACTTCGGTACTTGGTGGAACAAGGAGGTCCAGATCAGCTTCCTTTTCAGCAGTTAACTGCCAAATGTCACGTATACCTTGACTAAACTCAGATGCACTCTGTGAAAGAACAATTATGGTATTAATTTTCCATAACCACTATTGACGTATATAGACGTCAGATTTGGCTCCACTTCAAACGTTAAAAATGACTATTTTAGAGCAATTCTTTTAAAGGTGAAGTGGGCGAAACTCATGTAGTTGTTCGCACGCATGCGCATGTGTTCAGTAGCGCACGTTAGATATAGAGCAAGTCACCAGGTGCCAGCTGTAGCTCTTCCCATCTCCTAGTGTCTCTCTATAATTATCATGCCCCATGGTCGACGTACTCATCTCAGATGCTCTGGAAGTCTTCCACGGTTGCTGCTGGTGGTGGATTGCCAGTTTCCAACACGTGTGGACGTGGAACTGGTCGAGGCCGCAGAACTACCAATCGAGGCCGTGGATCCGGTCATACAGGACCTGCCATTCTGCCTCAGGCAACTTTATCGTCTACTTC
Organism: Haliclona indistincta; assembly: GCA_964017065.1. Classification (NCBI taxonomy): domain Eukaryota; kingdom Metazoa; phylum Porifera; class Demospongiae; order Haplosclerida; family Chalinidae; genus Haliclona; species Haliclona indistincta. Next base: position 11,264,665 of record OZ024784.1, read on the forward strand.
TGACTCTGAGGACTTGGAAACAGACTCTGATTACCTGCTAAGGCTGGTGTGGAAGGCAGTTCAGCAGATCCTCGCCGAGTCTGGACATGTTAACGTCAAGACATCTGACAATCCCTCTTCTTCAGGTACAATCATAGCATACTTTAAGGCACATGCACAGCACTACACGTTCATACAATTAATGTTGGTTGCACGTTGTGTAACCATGGTTAATGTTGGCTGCAGCCAGCCTTCGCACGTGCACAAGCCTTACGTGCGCATCACATTCAGCCACAATCTCTCGTGGTCACCACAGTCACCTCCGAGGTCTTTACTCTAAGTACTAGTTAAAGCACCACTCCGAGTGCTCTACGCAATATAATAGCACGAGGGGCGTGGCGAGAGGCAAATGGAGCACGAGCCGAAGGCGAGTGCTCAATTTATCTCGAGACACGACCCGAGTGCTATTATATTGCGTAGAGCACGAGAAGAGCGGTGCTTTAACAGGTTTAGAGTGTGACCTTGTACAATTACCATAAGGGATACTGCTAGCAGGCCGAAGACAGTCCAGTATAAACGCTACCATTACGGGAATTTACGGAATTATACGGAAATTGTTACACGAGCACATGGTGGAAGGTAACTGTGGACGAGAGCGCTGTGATTTCGACTTGGGAATATGATAGGAGCAGAGAATTCAACACCAGAAAAGAAGACGTGTCTTATTTATCTAACTACCAGTGGGCTAAAGCTATGAAGGAATCATGAATCAGTGGGGAACGACTTCACCGAACCTCGTGGATGAAAGTATCCATCGAACGTACATCAGCAGTGACGCCGAGCTACTTGCTATGCTGCCATGTAGCTACTTTCCGGTTTCATCCTGTCTTTGAGAAGCTGTAGCGCCCTGGATAAACCTGACGTCACCTACATTGCTAACGGCGTGTCCCTCCTATCTAGCTTTCTTCTGGCCTTTTGATCGCTGTTAAAGACACTGAATAGTCTCTGTTCGACATTGCTTTAGTATTTTATCAAAATGAAAGTTGTTTATGTTTCATCGCATGTATTTTGTAATTAAATTCACTGCATATCGGCATGTTAACACCTGGTAGATAGAGCACTGCGGTGGAAAATAGAGCACTGTAGAACAATGGGTTTAGGAAAATAGAGCACTGCTTGAACAATGGGCAGTGCGTACTATGGAATATAGAGCACTGTCGGCACCTTTGATCTTGTATGGTATCATACTCTAAAGCCTTGTTAGGTCCTCTGAATAATTATTTTACACGCCATGTTGTCTTCGTTGGAGCCAACTGGTACAGTAATCGGGGAGCTGTGCGGTAGGCGTCTTACTACCTTCCGCTGAGCAGAGCTCACAACATTTTGTTCCTGCCTTGGTCTCGCGGACACTGGCACAAGAGACTCGCCGAAACACAGCGATTCGAACATATAATAACGTCTGACAGTGTAAGTTTGAGCAACTACTTCAACAACAACACACTGGACACAGTCACTTAAGGGGACGGTTACCAGTTTGCCTAATTAAAGATTCATAAAATAAAATTAAATCATAGTGAGGAGACAAAAAGCGCTATAAAGCTAAGATAAGTTGTATTGAATGCACCATCGACTAATCTATGTATAAAATAGTCCAGGCCAACAACTGCTACGGTAGAATAAGCCGGAATTGCGCCAAAGCCGATCGCTATAAAACACGGTTTTTCTACGCCAAATTTCTTGACGAGCGTGCTAAGGCAAGAAGCGAAGTACTCACCAAACGCTTCTTAAGGATAAACTCTAGGGCGAGATCTATATTGGAAAGAATAGAAGCATCTTGTTTCTGAAAAATTCCCAATAAATGGCTTAAGGAAGACGCTGAAACACGCCATTTTAGCCATTTATTGGGAATTTTTCGGAAGCAAGATGCTTCTATTTTTTCCAATATAGATCTCGCCCTAGAGTTTATCCATAAGAAGCGTTTGGTGAGTACTTCGCTTCTTGCCTTAGCACGCTCGTCAAGAAATTTGGCGTAGAAAAACTGAGTTTTATACCGATCGGCTTTGGTGCAATTCCGGCTTATTCTACCGTAGCAGTTGTTGGCCTGGACTATTTTATACATAGATTAGTCGATGGTGCATTCAATACAACTTATCTTAGCTTTATAACGCTTTTCGTCTCCACACTATGATTTAATATTATTTTATGAATATTTAATTAGGCAAACTGGTAACCGTCCCCTTAAATACAAAAATTAAACCAGACATACAGACAGAGTGCTTCGCTATTCACTACAATACACAATACAACTACAAGCATACAGTACACATTAAGACAACCTACACCACAAGCACATGGCAGACATGAAGTGGCATTTATTTTGTTGAGGCGGATCCAACTGACTGCATCTTGGCTAACACTTCAGAAAAATTATTGAGATGTTCAGTTCCTGTTTTTCAAGTGATTAGAACGTCATCCAAGTAAACACAAACACCAGGAATATTCTTGAACAAGTTTTCCATAGTGCGTTGGAACACGGCAGGGGCACTCGAAACACCAAAAGGCAGTCGATTGTACTGGAAGAGACCCTTGTGGGTATTAACGGTGGTGAGCTTCTTCGAGTCCTCATCTAAAAGCATTTGCAAGTAAGCATGGGCTAGGTCCAGTTTGGTGAATGATTCACCTCCAGACAGAGTGGCAAAGAGATCTTCAACCCGAGGTAATGGGTATGATTCAGGAGTAGTTTCTTGATTGACAGTGAGTCGATAGTCACCACAAATCCTATGTTCCTCCTCCCACCGCGTCCTTGGCCATCGTCTCCCAGAACTCTAACGTCACCACTAACGCCGGGCTGCGCGCTGGTGGTCCCGTAACGGTAGTCTTCCCTACCTCAGGCCTCCTCCTCCCTCTATCCCTAGCCCACCTCTCCCCACTTCTAATTCAAGGTCTTCACCTTCCTCACGCCAGTACAACTGTAACGGCTGCCTTGGCACCTGCAGTCAGCAATGTGACCAGTACAACCCAACCCCCAGTCTGTTCATACTTGCTGGTTTGTAGGCGCGCAAAGAGCATTCTAGTAGGCTAGTACTACTACTGAGACAAGCCGCAACGGAGTGAACAATAATTTATGCAGCAGCAGAACTTGAGAAGCCTAGCTGAACTTATGTATAAGAATGGTTGTGTTGTACGTCAAGCAATACCGTATAGCGGGTAATTTTGGCGGGAGGAAACTTTGGCAAATTTGGCGAATCGTCAAGCATTCGTCAAAATAAAATTCGCCATAATATGCTTTTTCTATTGCAGTAATACGTGAGCCAGACACTTGACGCCAAAATTAAATTCGCCAAAACGCAAAATCTGGGTCATTCACCAAAATTTTGACCCTCTAAAATTACTTGCCATATGGTAGTGGCGCGATGGATTCGCGCACTGTAACCTGCTTGTAACACCACGATTTTGTGGGGTTGTTGCGACAGCTTTTGTCGCGAGTGTTACCAGACCCTCCCGGTAATTGCAAATTAATTAGAGGGTGGGCCTGGGGAGGAGGCTAACTCTCCTCCTGCTTTTCAGACAACACCTCGACACCAATGGTTTGACCACACCACTTCTGTGGGTGTTGCCTTTTTGGCTTTTTGCATTCTGGAACTCTTGGCCTTATGAGCTAGCGACATTCAACCTCTCTAATCACCCAACAGTTCATTACCATTGATTCTTCTTTGTAACCTTGTTCTGAAATTAATAATCTGACAGAACTGTTCTCTGACCTCAAGAGAGCCTTCCGCCTTATCCCTATTGCACCCCCCTGACTGGGAATTCCTTGGCATACGCTGGCGGGATTCCTTCTATGTTGACAAACAGCTCCCCTTTGGGCTGCGCTCAGCTCCCTTCCTCTTCAACCAACTCGCCTCTGCACTTCATTGGATCCTCACCAACAATTACCACCTTACAAACCTAATCCACTACCTGGACGACTTCCTGATCCTAGAGCGCACAAACACTAAATGGTCCCAGTACAGACACATCATGATTGATTTATGCGACAGGCTGGGGATACCTCTCTCGTGGGAGAAACAGAAGGGGCCCTTTACCTGTATCTAATTCTTGGGCATCGAGATTGACACATCTACTTGGGTGCTCCGCCTTCCAGACGATAAACTTCGCACCCTACTCCGTGAACTCACTCTCTGGTCAGATGGACAAACTTGCTCGCAGCGCCAACTCCTGTTCCTAATAGACAAGCTTACCTATGCCACCAAAGTCACCCCAGCAGGCAGGATCTTCCTCAGACGTCTCATCGATCTGTCTACTAAGGTGAAGGCGCTACACCACCACATACATCTCAACTCCCAAGCCTGAGCACACACCCTCTGGTGGCGTACCCTGCTACCAACCTAGAATGGATCCGCTCCTATCCTCGAACCAAAATGGTCTACCCATTCCCCCTCCAATTGTTCACGGACGCATCCGCCACCCGTGGTTTTGGTGCATATTACAACGGCCACTGGTTGCGTGGTCCCTGGCTCCCTTACCAGCGAATGTACAGGAAGGCCGGCATATCTATCACCTGGCATGAGCTTTACGCCATTGTGGTTGCCGCATTGGCATGGGTCCCCTCTGGTCTGGACGTCGAATCATGTTTCACTGTGACAATCAGGCTGTCGTCGACATCTGGCGCCAGTGCTCTTCCAAAACACCCGTCATTATGTACCGTATTTCCTCGAATAGAAGCCCGGGCGTCCATTTCCTTCCAGCAGGTTTTTACCCCGGCGTCTAAACAAGACCGGCCTGTAATCGAGGCCGGCGTTTATTACTTAATGTTTGTCGAAGCCTTTGTAGATTTCCAATTTTTCGTACACTAAAAATTATAATGGCAGCTCAACTAGTCGACGAGTAGCTGTTCGTTGCGTATATGAAAAGGAAAGCGAAGTAAGGGGGCACCATAATGCATCTTGGATGCCTAGTATTGGAGAAGAGCATAGCTTTTTCTCTTCGACATGGCTAGACGAACGCGCACACGTCGTGCATAATTGACTGTGGGCGGTACCACAATGTTTATGACCCGGCGTTAATTCAAGACCCGGCCTCTAATACTGTATGTTACCGTTACACCCCCGGCTTATAAACAGGACCGGCGTCTATTCGGAGGCGGCTTCTATTCGAGGAAATACGGTACTTAGTTTGCAAACTGTATTTCACTGCTGCTGCTAATAATTTTGCCATCCGTATTTCTCACATACAGGGCATGGTCAATACCATCGCAGATGCCGTCTCCAGGAACTGACTCTCCACATTCTGGAAACTAGCCCCTCAGGCAGACGCAATCATGACTCCCATTCCCGAAGTCACCTTAGGTCTCTCACTCTCGAAGCATAAGCATGGGCCAAGAAGAGCGTAGCCCCGTCCACAGGACGCCTGTACGCTTCAACAAACAGACACTATCTTCGCCTCTGCCGGTCCCTCCACCTTCGCCTATACCCCTCATCTGTCACGCTCCTAACAACATTTGCTGTCCATCTTGCCTACTCAGTATCAGCATCAGCCATATCGACTTACACAGCAGCCATCAAGCACTACCACATCGTCAAAGGCTTCAATCCAGCACACCTATCCAGCCAGCAGCTACCACTGGTAATCCGATGAGTTAAGCGCAACGAAGGCAGGCGACGCATTTGCCTACCTATCGCATACTCCACCCTGAACGACATTCTCTCCCACCTGTTGCACCACTATCCAGTGCCCAAGCACAACTGCCACATGCTAGCAGCAGCAACTTCGCTCGCCTTCCATGGATTCCTTCGGGCGAGTGAATTCACATCTCCTTCAACCGTCAGATAATTGCCAGCCAGGACTATTCAGCGCGGAGACGTGCACTTTCTGGAAGAGAGCACCATGAAAGTCACCATCCGACCCTCGAAAACAGATCAACAAGCCCAAGGCTAATCCATTGTCATCGAATGTACACGTTGGTCCACCGTTGCTCCTCCATATTAGGGAGTCACTACCGTGGCTCCCTAATATACTCTAAAAACAGTGGATCTTTAATAACGTTGTCTAATTTCAAGCAGGTAGACAATTCTTTCTATAGTTTCATCAGATCAGTAACCCGTGATGAATAAAATTTAGAACATAGTTTCATCAGCTGAGTGCTTTCTTTTTTATTATTACTAGGAGCAGCTATTTCACACAGCTTTCTGTCCAGTTTAGAGCAAAACTAGTAAACATTTCTCTTCGTGAATCATCAACACTCAGACTTGCGTCCAGTAACTACTGTGCTGTTTTCTTTGCAAGAACCATTTGCAGGGTGTCCAAGGAGAAGTCGGGATCTTTTAGAATAGCCACTATAGCACGGCACAGCCTTTCAGTAGCAACCATTCGACTATCCACGCTTGCCGCTCGTGTAGCCATTATTTTATGGAAGTATACTGAAAGCGAAACACAGGCAGTTTCTCGTAATCTTGGGTGTTTCCAGTCCCTGTACTCTAAAGTCTAGGATTTAATTAAAAACCACGGTTGCCAGGTATAGTTGGCACCAGAAAATCGTGGTGTACCAGTGCAATTATGCAACATCTGCTAGACTAAACAAGACAGGGCTAACAAGGTAGTATACTTTTGATAACACACAATTAGATAAGACAAAAATCTATAGAATTAAAACACTGGCAATACGTTTCAACATCAATAAAAATTGTTGACCTGTACATAATCGTTCAACTTACCTCTAGTGCTTTTCTAAGCCTTCTCTCCTTTTCAACTGCTAACTGATTGGCACATTTCCACAGCTGATTCAATTCATCCACTAGTTGTTTGACATACACATGATCATGAAGTAACTTAGTTAACTGTTCCCCTGCAGCTACCACAGCATCAACTCCTTTCTGATGAGACATCAATTCATTCTGTAAAGACTGAGACAAGTATAATGAAAATTTGGTATAATTAATTTTTTTTGAAGTTAATCTCTTATACCGTGTTACACTGGACCAGTAAAGTGGGCTGGCATGGCACCGCACGGTTTATTTTGCAATGTAAACGTGTGTCGAACCGGGCCGTGCCGTACCGTGCTGGCCCTGACCTGCTTCAGAAGTTAGGGCAGCACGGCATGGAACGACAAAGCCCAGTTATGCCGTGTATACAGCCGTGCCGGGCCGGCACAGGTTCGTGTTCATTATCAACGAGTCAGAAACAAGTGGTTTGTTGTTCCCATCGCAAAGGATCAATGAAATTAACTAGTGGACGGCAGTAGAAATGAGAAAGTTTTCCGAAGAACGATTTAAAAGTAGTAACACTTATGGACGCTATTTTGAACTTCTCGACCCCACCTACAATAGTGTCACTCTGCCATTACGTCACTAATGGCACAGACCATTTTAAATCAAACGGCCCATCTTTTCTTTTAGAGTGTACACGCGTGCTAGGCCATGTTGTGCTGTGCCGTGCTGTGCTGTGTCGTGTCATGCTGCGCCGTGCTAGGCCAGTGTAAACACAGTATTAGACCGGAGCCAAGTGATGTTGACCAATCAAGTTTCGTAGCTTATAACTAATGGAATCCTACCACTGCTGTGAGTCTACACTGGAATCTAGCGACACAATGCATATCATGTTGTTTTGTGTCCCGGTTAAATTATTATCACTCGCATGCTCATGGTTCATGTTTGTTGCTGCTATGGTTCATGTTTGTTGCTGTTATAGACTGAAGAAGTTGTACAGCGCATCCAATCGGATCTAGGTAGTTTAGAAGCCCTAACACTGTTACCACATCATGTTCACTACGCTCGAATGCTTCATAGCAACAACTCTCAGGTTTTAAATCGCATGGGTGAGCGATTTGTTCCGGATGAGCCGAGAGCACTGCTGCCACCATGGAGTTCAGGAGTTCGATATTAGAAAGACTTTATTAGAAAAGCAGCAATAGAAGAATAGAATAGAATCGAATAATAGAAATGAGTAAGTTACTAGTCCTTTTAGATACACTCAATGACTTAGCAATATTGGGACTAGCTACAATAGTTAGCACTTATATTAGTAATGACAAAACATAATCTAATACCACAACAGTAGCTTACACTGTACTCGAATACGGCGACCTGATAGTAGCAGCACTCACCGCTTCTGGTCATCTTTGCCTTATCTATGACGTAGACAATGACGTAAGTCAAATCATAAGTAGAATATACGGACAATATACGGATACAATACCCGTATATATCCGTACATTGTCTCTATGATTTGACATACGTCATTGTCTATGTCAAAAGAAAATAGCAAAGACGACCAGAAGCGGTGAGTGCTGCTACTATCAGGTCACCGTATTCGAGTACAGTGTAAGCTACTGTCACGATTGAAACGCTGAGGTTAATAAAGGCATATGGCCACCTGCTTGCAAGCGATTTTTTCTTAACTCTTGAAGTTGTGCGTTTTTGAGTTTAAGAACTTTCTCACCTGTTGTGTAATTTTGGCCTTGTCTAGGACTGTACAGTAGTTTGCATGAACATCAAGCGCCCACTTTACAGTATATGATAGATGAACTAGTTACTCAACTGTTTGCCAAGTCTTTTTTCTTAACTAACAATATAGCAGTTTTTATGGCCTAAAGATAAATGATAATAGGTGTTTCCAACAACTGCCACTGAACTACTGATATCTTCGAGATGAAATAAGGCATGTGTTCCCAGGGGGTACCAAAAAGAAAAATTACCGACCCCAGGCCAAAAAGTGGGTGGGTGGGTTGAGAGGGTTTTTACACAAAAAGTCATTTGGAGCAAAATTTTAGCCACTACATTTCTAGTGCTCTGTAGAGTTGTTTTACAGGTTCTTGACACCAGAAGAGGTCTATATCATGCAGATATAACATGCTTTTGTTATTATTTACAGTGTGTATATACATACACTGTAAAATGCAGGTAAAAGCATCATGCATTATGTAGGTAGCAAATTGCATTATGTATGTAGGTAGCAAATAGTAGGTATGTAGGTAGCATGTAGGTAGCATGTAGCATGTAGGTAGCATGTAGGTAGCATGTATGTAGGTATGTAGGTATGTAGGTATGTAGGTATGTAGGTAGCAAGCATGTAGGTAGCATGTAGGTAGGTAGCATGTAGATAGCATTATGTAGGTAGCAAATAGGTAGCAAATCATGCAATATGTTGCAGGAGCCGTATCACATTGTGTTCTCCCGTGAGAGACACGGGAGCTCATTCACCTTCTGGGCACAATCCCCCGTCATTGTTGACGGAAGCACAGGCAACCCCCTTCTGTCGAGAAGTTGCTCAAGTGGGAGTGTCCCAAGCAGTTTACCATCCACCTTCCTGTCCACGTGATGGTGTGGAAGGTTCCATGTCCACGAAGTTAACAATTAAAATTCATACAATCATGTGTTTCCGAAAGTCAGGAAGCCAACATTTTATCAGCAGCCATAGGTGCGATACGGTTTTGTTGCAGAGCGCAGCAAAACCCACTAGTTTTTAGTGTTTTTTTTTGTAAAGTTACGAGTTCTTAAAGTATGACACCAAATGCTGACGTCATACTTCCTAGGGCTTAAAGTACTAAACGAATAATTATTCGAATAGCTAATAGCATTCGAATACCTATTCACTATTCCATAACAATTATGTAAATAATGTCTTACAGTGTGCAATTCCAGTAACTCAGAAACTGTATCAAAGTCACCGTGAACAGGTTCAGTACTATCTAGACTCGGAAGAAGTTTAACAAGCCATGCTTTCACTGGCTTAAGATGATCCTCAAACTGATGCATTTTCCTTTCTATCTCTTGAAGTTCCTGCTGTCTTGTGACTGAAAGATTGCAAACTACCTCCCAATCCTGTTTAAGGTCGGCAAGTTTCCTTCTGAGTGAAACTCTTCCTTCCTTTGTTTTCGACTTCATTAACTCGTTGCCTTCTTTCATCACAGAATTAAAACTAGGAGTTCGAGAACCTAGTTCTTTCTGCAAAGCCTGTGTATTTAGAGAAAAAAACACACAAAATAATGATGCCAGCAGTTCACTAACTAATTAGCGGAATGCTGAACTGCATGAATGTATAAAAATCAAGATCACATGAATTTTCAGAGTCTATTATTACAGAAACGCATAATGAGAGAGAGAGCACGATAAAAGAGTAGGAATAGGACACTCAACACATTAATTTTTATTAAAAATTGGAAAGCTATACATGATAGTTGTGTTTTTAAATCTAGACTGAATATGGGTAACATTACAAGTACCCTTTGTAATGCCAGTTTTGTATTGACTATAACTGGGCAATCACAGACCTTCCCTGTAAATTGCAGCCAATATGAAACTTGTACGGATTTACAGTCAGCCATCAATCAGTCTATCTTTGAAATTTTAATCTAAATACTTTTACTTCAGCTTTCACCATGCTGGCACATTGTTAGGCAGATGAGCTTATATTTCCACAGCAAGAAATAACATTATGCGTTTTAATGTGAGATGCATCTAACAGCGAAAAATAATTGGTGCTGGTTATCACATTCACGTAAGTCACAAGCGCGTTTTGGTGAGTACGACGATTGATTTTCATTGCAGATCGATAGGTGCATTTGAGGCATCATGTTGCTTTGACTCATTCTGTAGGTGAATGCTACTGAAAGTGGGAATAGCCACGATAGTTTCGCTGAATCTGTACTTAGAGATGAATGTATTGTTGGCGACATCCCTCCTGAAGTCTCTCAGATATTCTCCTACTTTAATTTATGCAACACAATGGAACTATTACTGTTGAAGTGACTGGGCACAGAAGATACAGCCATAGATTGGAAGTTCTATGTGTTTCTACACAGACTAGAAAGCCCAAGCACATTAGAAGGGTGAAGAAAATGCTGCTACCAAATAATGAATTCCAATTTGAATTTTTAAGTCTCTAGCAGTACATGTAACAGACTCAGCTATGTTTAGATGAAGCTTCTAAACCTGCGACTACTCACTGGTGATTGCCACTTGCAAGTACACAAGCTGTATGATAATTTATAATAATTTGTAGCCCAGGCGACAGTAAGATCAAAGGCGCCGCTTGGTTGTTATATCGCGTATACCATAGGAAATACGTATATTTTCCAGGAAGTGAAGTCACATAGCAACACCGCAGCAACAAGATGGCGTCGTCGACAAGATGGCTTTTCTTTAGTAACAATTTTAAACTTGTAGCTAAAAAATAATTGTTATGCTGTATATCAGGTCGCCTATGCATAGTGCATGCATGCAGGCTAGGCATGCATTCGAGCCCCGCCCACACTTGTTTGTAAACCATAAGGCGGTTATAATGATCTGGTGAGCGCAGAATGTTCATTCTACACGAGCTTACAGTTTTTCGACGACTCCAGACAAATATGTGTTCTCCGTGTTCCATACAGCGCGGCTATACTCAAGCTAGTGCTCGGTCACGTGCGCTAGCCACTGCTTGGTCACGTGCGTATTGCGCAATCACACTAATGGCGTCTAACACTTAGCTGACAATGGATCACGATCGAGAACTCGCGGAATGTATATCGCCGTTTCGCTAAAAACAAAGTTCAAAAGGCACCTGCCAGGAGAATTTCACGACTGTTCGTGGGTGTTTTGGTCTCGGCACTGCTCGTGTAAAGGTGCTAGGCGAGTGGAAAGAAAGAAAGAAAACGAAGATGACGAAACTCGATTTTCACCGTTTCCAGGTTCGTCACTTTAGTAACAATTTCGAGCCATCTCCTTGCTACTGTAAGATGGGGCAACGCCAGAGAGCAGATCTAAGTGTTAATGGACGTATAAAATTCATCACCAGGTGAAATATCAGCGTTTGAACGCTAATACATTGTATGTATCCGCCATCTTGTTTTTCCGTTCAACCCTACATAGGGAGTCACTACCGTGCCTCCCTAATACTATGAACTGTTAAATCCTACTTGCTGCATTCTTCACAAGTGCATGAGTTGCTGTCAGTGTCATTATCAAATAGGTCTTCTAGTTCAGAAATTGTGAATCGTGGTGGTCTGTATCATCAAGTCTGTCAAATTTATTTGTAAACTTTAGAACCATCAGCAGTAACTGATATCCCATACTTTTTGAATGCTTGGATAGCAATTCTTTCCAAGCTTGACCAATCCATAAAGCATGTAACTTTGTGGGCGACGTCAGCCTCGAAGCATTAAGGTGGCAGGTGCACTATTATAATAACTCATAGATCGCAGTAAGCAATACTACAAGAAAATTAAAAAGATTTCTATCGAAATCAATAGGATGCAGGGTTGTGAAATCTACCACTGGTCCACAATGTAAACTAACAAGGAACAAACATGGAATGGTAACACGATTGACTTGCTAACAGACCATAGATCCCTACATCAGTGGCTGCTGTGGTTGACTATAGCTAATACAGCTATAGTTACTGTTGACTGACACCAGATGTGCATTCAGCTTGTGACAAAATATTGATCTTATGTACAGCCACTGATGTAGGGATCTATGGTCTGTTAGCAAGTCAATCGTGTTACCATTCCATGTTTGTTCCTTGTTAGTTTACATTGTGGACCAGTGGTAGATTTCACAACCCTACATCCTATTGATTTCGATAGAAATCTTTTTAATTTTCTTGTTTGTGTCCCTTTTTCTTTTTCAGTAATGTGCAGTTCAATATCATGCAATTACCGAGCCGTCTTTGTTTCCACCATTGGTTTAGTTTTCCTGTTGTTGATGGCTTTTCTCTATTTTAAACTTGTAACTAAAATAATTGTTATGCTGTACATATCAGGTCGCCTACACATGCATGCATGCAGTGCATACGAGCCCCGCCCACACTTGTTTGTAGACCTGTACGGCGGTTATAATTATCTGGCAAGTGCAGAATGGTGATCCTATACGAGCTTACCGTTCTTCGAAGACTCCAGACAAATTATGCGTTCTCCGTGAACCATACGGCGCGGCGATACTAAAGTTAGTGCTTGGTCACGTGCGCTAACCACTGCTTGGTCACGTGCGTGTTGCGCAATCACAGTAATGGCGTCTAACACTTAGCTGACAATGGATCACGATCGAGAAATCGCGGAATTTATATCGCCGTTACGCTAAAAACAAAGTTCAAAAGGCACCTGCCAGGAGAATTTCACGACTGTTCGTGGGTGTTTTGGTCTCGGCACTACTCGCGTAAAGGCGCTAGGCACGCTGAAGAAAGAAGAAGACGAAGATGACGAAACTCGATTTTTCACCATTTCTAGGTTCGTCACTTTAGCAACAATTTCGAGCGCTCTCCTTGCTATTGTAAGATGGGGCAACGCCAGAGAGCAGATCTAAGTGTCTTTGGACGTATAAAATTCATCACCAGGCGAAATATCAGCGTTTGAACGCTAATACATTGTATGTAGCCGCCATCTTGTTTTCTCGTTCAACCCTACATAGGGAGGCACTACCGTGCCTCCCTAATAATGGCTGTACAGTTACGTAATAATTGATTAAAGGATGTGTAGATGCAAAAGCTAACACGACCTCTAGTTTTCATAGTGTTGCAGATGTCAAAACTTTCTGCTGCAGGACATTCAACTGAACCTCCTCCACGGATGCTAGCAAGGGTTTAGCCAAGCACGAAGAGACAACTGCAGGATTCAAAATAGCGTACGTGGGCATACAGATTTGCTGGTTTTAGTACTTCCAGGTTGAAGATCGTGCTTGTGTCTTAGCTTAGTTGCAAAAGAAGGTAGCATAGTGATCAGTGACTGCATCGAAGTGAGTATGTAAAAATGACCAGTCATAATTCACCCGTTTTACTCGTGGCTGTACGAGCATCAAGGAAGGTACAGACGGCAAAAAATTAATAGTACTTCTTAGGCAAGGTACCGACACTGCAACTTTGTACTTGTAACAGCTGTCTGTTTGCTGCTCCAACCGAGTAAAGAAAATAAAAGCTAAAACTTCACGTTCATTAATACCGTATAGCCGGTTTTTTTCGCTGGCCAAATATTTCGTTAGCCAAATTTTGGCTGAGTCTAATTTTCGTCACAGAGCCACGTCACAAAACATTTTAAATAGGCAAAAAGAATTTTTCGAAATCTAATTTTCGACACGCACCAGCCGTTCGAAAATTAAATCTACATGAAAATAACCGGCTATACGGTATGCACCCGGCGCCTTAAAGTCTCATACAGGTGCTAGTGAGAAGAAACAAGCACTGTTCCTAAACACAGATACCTTTAGTTATTTACAACCTACAATTACTTCATCGGACTGCGTCCTCTTTCAAGCCGCTGATATAGGGATACTTGGGACTTTTAAATATGCAAGCATTATCCTTTACTTTTGCAAGCATCATCCCATTTTGTTCCTTTACTTTTCAAGTTTCATCCCTACACTTTTCAGTTTTTTATTAAAACTTATTTACTTTACTTGTTCCTGTTACTTTTTTGATCATTATCAGTTAAACTTATTAGTTGTATTCATTTTTACAGCTCTGTGAGCAGCAGTTACTAGTCTAGCAGATGTGAAGGTGCACAGCCTCTTGGGATTAAGGAGTGTGGTTTAAATGTTTAATGTTATCAATCACAAGAATAATCCTTCAATGAAGGATTAAAAAATAGTTAAAGAGGTTGAGGACGCTGACAGCAAAATATCAAGTCCATGTATGATTTGACAACATGATACTTGCTAGCACTGTAATGGATGAAGAAGAGACTAACAACTCAATGACAACTCATGATGCTGCAAGCCTAAATAGTATGAGCACGCCTAGTAAAATCTTGTTGATGTCGATATCACACTCACTGAGCGTAGAATCTTGGCGGTCTGCTAGAATACTTGTTCACGTATGGGTATGTCAGCTTTAACCCACCATCTGAAGCTTTAACGAACAGATCAGTGTTACTTAGGGTATAATACTCTTCTAGACAAATTTTCATACCTCTGGCTTGCGTGCTGAAGCGTCAAGAGAAGAGACAAAATGCAGCACCGAGATAGTTAGCCCTGCCCTGATAGTTAGCTGGCCCTGTCCTTTTTATACGCCTACTGAGCTCGTGGAACGTCCAATGTTTTTATCCGCCTGCTTTTCGTTTAAGCATAGATAGTAATAACTATAGTACTAAGGATTGGAAACGAGTAGTGTGAGTTAAATCACATAATACAAATTCCCGCGGCCCGTCAATGAGGTACTATTTAGAATGTGGAAGGCGTCAATGATCTAGCTGCCGAGCGTACTCGTGGCTAGATTTGTCCTGTTTTCAGAAAAAAATAGCATCTTGTAAACATGGTAAGTACCTGCTGAATGAGTTTAAACCTTCAGCTACCTTGTGATAAATCGTTTCTAACTGTACGCTCGACTGTACGGCTAAGTCGAGGCTATTTACTGTCCAGACAAGCAGTTCGATTTGTTTTCTGGGCGACTAAAGAAAGCCTCCGTGCCTATAGCAGCTCGTCTTTTATAGCATTATGCACCTCGAACAAGGTTTAGTGGAACTGGAAGGGTTAGCTGGGCTATAGATCTAACGGGCAACGAGGAAACGAGTTTTAGCTTGTTTTTTTTAGGTAGAATACCTTAAGGGGACGGTTAACAGTTTGCCTCATTAAATATTCATAAAATAATATTAAATCATAGTGTGAAGACAAAAAGCGCTTTAAAGCTAAGATAAGTTGTATTGAATGCACCATCGACTAAACTATGTAAAAAATAGCCCAGGCCAACAACTGCTTCTGTAGAATAAGCCGAAATTGCGCCAAGCCGATTGCTATAAAACTCGATTTTTCGGCGCCAAATATCTTGACGAGCATGCTGAAGCAAGAAGCGAAGTACTCACCAAACGCTTCTTAAGGATAAACTATAGGGCGGTATCTATATTGGAAAGAATAGAAGCATCTTGTTTCCGAAAAATTCCCAATAAATGGCTAAAATGGCGTGTTTCAGCGTCTTCCTTATGCCAACAACTGCTTTATGCCAACAACTGCTTTTAAATTTTTGTGTTAAAATATTTTCGTGGGTCGACCTGCCCACAAAATTATTTTAACATCGAAATAATCATATTAACGTGTAAGCAGTTTCTAGACGAAACTGCATGGCTGTTGTTGCTGACAGCTGTAACGATACTTATATTAGTGGTTATTGTGTTTACAAGAGTGTAGGAGCCAGATGAATGAATGAATCCTGCCCATTTCTTAGCCTGGGCCAGACCAAAACGCTCAGGTGCTGGCGATCGTCTGAGACGCTCGCCAGGCAGACAGTGTTTCAGCTGCAGCCAAGCTCTTGAGCATAAACTTACAGCATACAACTCACAATTCGGCATACACGTGTTTACAAATTTTCGTTGTTAAAAAAAATTCGTGTGTTTAATTTTCGTGGTTGAACCTACCCTCGAAAATATTTTAACAACGAAAATTTACCGATTTACGGTACAATGATTCCATTACGAATCTCCGACGATGAGTCAGACCTTGCATCAGAATCAGACACAGAAATAGAAGTTGCTGTCCCTACTGACGTTGAAGATGGAGTAGAGAAAAGTTCACGATAGTTATTAGGGAGGCACGGTAGTGACTCCCTATGTAGGGTTGAACGGAAAAACAAGATGGCGGATACATACAATGTATTAGCGTTCAAACGCTGATATTTCACCTGGTGATGAATTTTATACGTCCATAAATACTTAGATCTGCTCTCTGGCGTTGCCCCATCTTACAGTAGCAAGGAGATGGCTCGAAATTGTTACTAAAGTGACGAACCTGGAAACGGTGAAAATCGAGTTTCGTCATTTTCGTTTTCTTTCTTTCTTTCCACTCGCCTAGCACCTTTACACGAACAGTGCCGAGACCAAAACACCCACGAACAGTCGTGAAATTCTCCTGGCAGGTGCCTTTTGAACTTTGTTTTTAGCGAAACGGCGATATACATTCCGCGAGTTCTCGATCGTGATCCATTGTCAGCTAAGTGTTAGACGCCATTAGTGTGATTGTGCAATACGCACGTGACCAAGCAGTGGCTAGCGCACGTGACCGAGCACTAGCTTGAGTATAGCCGCGCTGTATGGAACACGGAGAACACATATTTGTCTGGAGTCGTCGAAGAACTGTAAGCTCGTGTAGAATGAACATTCTGCGCTCACCAGATCATTATAACCACTGTATGGTCTACAAACAAGTGTGGGCGGGTCTCGAATGCATGCCTAGCCTGCATGCATGCACTATGCATAGGCGACCTGATATACAGCATAACAATTATTTTTTAGCTACAAGTTTAAAATTGTTAATAAAGAAAAGCCATCAATAACAGGAAAGCTAAACCAACGGTGGAAACAAAGACGGCTCAGTACATGCATGATATTGAACTGCACATCACTGAATAAGAAAAAAGGACACAAACAAGAAAATAAAAAGATTTCTATCGAAATCAAAAGGATGTAGGGTTGTGAAATCTACCACTGGTCCACAATGTAAACTAACAAGGAACAAGCATGGAATGGTAACACGATTGACTTGCTAACAGACCATAGATCCCTACATCAGTGGCTGTACATAAGAATGCACGTCAGGTGTCAATCAACAGCAACTAGCAAAACTAGCTATAGTCAGGCAAAGCAGCCACTGATGTAGGGATCTATGGTCTGTTAGCAAGTCAATCGTGTTACCATTCCATGCTAGTTCCTTGTTAGTTTACATTGTGGACCAGTGGTAGATTTCACAACCCTACATCCTTTTGATTTCGATAGAAATCTTTTTATTTTCTTGTAATACTGTTACTGGTGACACTACTGTTAGTAGCGCTAGCAAGCTAGCTGGTGCATGCGAGCGTAAGAGTAGTTAATTTCTAAATTACTCATACTAGTTATCCAAAATTGGCAGGTAGTTAATTTAGCGAAAATAGGTCAATCGCTAAAATTCGCTAAATATTATTAAGTACCCGCTAACAATAGTCGCCTTAAGGTATTTGCCGACTTTCTGGGTGTGTAATTGGACACAGAAGAACACAGTATCAATGGCTTGCTATGCATGTAGGAAGGCAGTAAGCTAGTGGAAATGGATGGTTCTGAACGGTACAGCAATTTCTAGAGCAACAGCCGACGCTGTCAAACCAGGCATCTTGGCTCTATCCGTGCTAACACGCAAATATGCGCTCGTTTCTAATGTCTATTACTATACTATCTATGCCTTAAGGTGGCGGAATACCGTTTTAATGAGATTCATGACTTTACAAATGGCTATTTCTTTTTTGAGCCAAGTCTATCTGTGCAGACGGAGTTGCAGTGTGCGCTTTGTTTGTCTATAGATAGGCATCGATAATAGCAAGTTTCAGCCACGTAGTGTTCGCCATCACGGAACGACGAGCTCGCCATGTGAAGACTAAACACGATCGAGTTTTTACAATTTTTCTTTAGTTGTGTGAAAAGTACGAAGCTAAAACTGCTCCTGCAAGCTCATCTTCCATTCGTGAAGGAGCCTGCGTATCGATTTCGCCGAGCAATGCTCGTACGTGATACTGCAGCTACGTACTGCCAGACAGTACAGAGGACGCAGCTGTAGTATCGCGTACGAGCATTGCTCGGCGAAATCGATACGCAGGCTCCTCCACGAATGGAAGATGAGCTTGCAGGAGCAGTTTTAGCTTCGTATTTTTCACACAACCATAGATAATACAGTACAAGTGGATACGCAACGGGGTAATAAACGGAGGGATCCACGGAAATAAATTGAAACACTCACTGCATCGGGCGTGGGCGTGTTGCACAAAGTTGTAAAGCTGTTTCTACGGTTCTGAGAAGCGGGTAGAAGCTGAATCAAATAGCACACGTGTTCATTTGCTGTTGAAGAAGAGGCTGTTGCTGTAAAATAGCCTTGTTATATTGCTAGGCTGCAAATTCCGCCCTTTCCCCCCTGAAATCCTGTGTTACGGTTACTTTGTGTTAGATTATTACAGAGCTGGTTTGTGTAGTGCAGGTTTGTTGTATGTTTTTCGGTAGCTTATTGTGTGGTGCAGTTCGTCAAAATACTATTAGATCGCTACGCTTCGTAGAGAACAGTAGACACACCGCCAAGTACGAGGAACAAGCCTGTTGTTACGGTTACTTTGTGTTAGATTATTACAGAGCTGGTTTGTGTAGTGCAGGTTTGTTGTATGTTTTTCGGTAGCTTATTGTGTGGTGCAGTTCGTCAAAATACTATTAGATCGCTACGCTTCGTAGAGAACAGTAGACACACCGCCAAGTACGAGGAACAAGCCTGTTGTTACGGTTACTTTGTGTTAGATTATTACAGAGCTGGTTTGTGTACTGCTGGTTTGTTGTATGTTTTTCGGTAGCTTATTGTGTAGTGCATCTAGTCAAAATACTATTAGAGCGCCACGCTTCGTAGAGAACAGTAGACACACCGCCAAGCAGCAGGGAACAAGCAGTCGTTGTTACGTTTTTTTCAATAGATTATTGGCAAGACTGATAACACCAGGGCTTCATAAGCAACGCCAGCGAATACCAACACCCTTGCTCTACTGCATCGAAATACGTTTGTACGCACAAAAATATCAAGGAGCTCAATATATTGTCTTGAGCACACACAACTACTGCTGCAGCCATTCATTTCTTGTAAATGTTTGTGAACGTCCGTGTTACCCGATGCAATGATTGTGTCACACCGGAATGCAATATACGGGCTCGTTGCGTATCCACTTGTACTGTATTATCTATGACACAACTAAAGAAACATTGTAAAAACTCGATCGTGTTTAGTCTTCACATGGCGAGCTCGTCGTTCCGTGATGGCGAACACTACGTGGCTGAAACTTGCTATTATCGATGCCTATCTATAGAAAAACAAAGCTCACACTGCAACTTCGTCTGCACAGATAGACTTGGCTAAAAAAGAAATAGCCATTTGTAAAGTCATGAATCTCATTAAAACGGCATCCCGCCACCTTAAGGGGACGGTTACCACTTTGCCTCATTAAATATTCATAAAATAATATTAAATCATAGTGTGAAGACAAAAAGCGCTATAAAGCTAAGATAAGCTTTATTGAATGCACCATCGACTTATCTATGTATAAAATAGTCCAGGTCAACAACTGCTACAGTAGAATAAGCCGGTATTGTGCCAAAGTCGACTCGCTATAAAACTGAATTTTCGGCGCCAAATTTCTTGACGAGCGTGCTAAGGCAAGAAGCGAAGTACACACCAAACGCTTCCTAAGGATAAACTATAGGGCCGTATCTATACTAGAAAGAATAGAAGCATCTTGTTTCCGAAAAATTCCCAATAAATGGCTTAAGGAAGACGCTGAAACATGCCATTTTAGCCATTTATTGGGAATTTTTCGTAAACAAGATCCTTCTATTCTTTCCAGTATAGATACGGCCCTATAGTTTATCCTTAGGAAGCATTTGGTGTGTACTTCGCTTCTTGCCTTAGCACGCTCGTCAAGAAATTTGGCGCCGAAAATTCAGTTTTATAGCGAGTCGACTTTGGCACAAAACCGGCTTATTCTACTGTAGCAGTTGTTGACCTGGACTATTTTATACATAGATAAGTCGATGGTGCCTTCAATAAAGCTTATCTTAGCTTTATAGCGCTTTTTGTCTTCACACTATGATTTAATATTATTTTATGAATATTTAATGAGGCAAAGTGGTAACCGTCCCCTTAAGGTGGCGGGTAACCAGAATTAATGATATTCATGACTTTTGCAAGTAGCTGTATTTTCCTAGCCATAGGTATTCGTGCAGACAGAGTCGTTGCGTGCAGTTTGCTTGCCTATCAATGGGCATCGAATATAGCAAATTTCAGCAATGCATTGTTAGCCATCGCGGAGCTACGAGCTCGCCCTGTGAAGTTGAGGACGATCGATTGTAAACACTTTTACTTTAGTTGTGCGAAAGGCACGAAGCTAAAACTGCTCAAGCAAGCTCATCTGCCATCTGTGCAGGTATCCATGCAAGGATTTCGCCGAGCGCTGCTCGTACGCGATATTACAGCTATGTGCTTCTAGACAGCACAGCCTGCGTTGCTGTAATATCGCGTACGAGCAGCGCTCGGCGAAATCCTTGCATGGATACCTGCACAGATGGCAGATGAGCTTGCTTGAGCAGTTTTAGCTTCGTGCCTTTCGCACAACTAAAGAAAAAGTGTTTACAATCGATCGTCCTCAACTTCACAGGGCGAGCTCGTAGCTCCGCGATGGCTAACAATGCATTGCTGAAATTTGCTATATTCGATGCCCATCGATAGGCAAGCAAACTGCACGCAACGACTCTGTCTGCACGAATACCTATGGCTAGGAAAATACAGCTACTTGCAAAAGTCATGAATATCATTAATTCTGGTTACCCGCCACCTTAAGGGTGCTTGGTCATTATTAATATTCATCAGGCGGTCAGTACTTGTGAATATCATTATGCGGTTGTGAATATCGGCACGTGGTTGTGAATATCATTTCGTGCTTTGTAGTATGCTGTACTTTGTGTACGTGCTGGGAAAGCACAAAACAGTATAAAACTCGGGCATGAAGCGTTGGACTACGCTTATACAGTGCAAAGATGGTAAGCTACACGTGGCCAACACTGTAACGGAGAGTTTTTTTTCGAATTGCGTATTCAACAGCCAAGATAAGTTACGTAAGTACTGTTTGTCGCTGCTTTACTGCCAAAAGCTCTCCGTTACTAGATTCCTCGTGTCCAGATAGCCACAGAAACGTGGTTTCAGCAACCTGGCATGCTCCGCTAAAAAGTCCTTCAGACAAATAGGCGTGGTTTTGTCGCGCCTCTGGCGCTCCTTCCCGGTAAGCTGTCTCGCTAAAACTTGGTATACAAGCAGTACTTCCAGTCGTGTTGTTATGCAGCTAGTGATGGGTTCGTAGCTGCTTTACATCTGGAAATCTGGCCCATAGCAACAGCGCCGCCTCATGAATATTAATAATGACCAAGAACCCTTAAGCTAGCACATTTTGATAAAGTTATGGTGTCTTAAGTTTGTATGATGCCAAATGGTGTCATTAGAATAAAAGGGTTAACCTGCACACAATCCTAGTATCATGCTAACAACAAATTTATACTTCACCTTGTGCTTGCATTGCAATGTTGATAATTGTTCTGAATCCCCAATGATACAATCAAAGTTCTTCAGTTGATGATGAGAATGAGCAAGCCAATCTTTCAGCTCATCATAAGCTTCTTCAAATTCTCCTAAACTCAGTAGTGACTCTTTTAATACCGAAAGATTAATAAGATATGCTGATTTTAAATTGTCGAACCTGTTCCTATAAGAATAAAGAAACATTTAAAAACACAGGTCCAAGTTGCCCGAATTTAGTGAGGCGATGGTAAACACCAAAATTTATCTACTATAAAGTTTATTTGTGGTTTTATAATTATATGTAGTAACAAATCTGTGGAATCAACCCAAATTTTAATTGGTATGCACTAACAGAAATTTTCTACTGACACCTATTTCCTCCCCCCACAATTAGACATCACAACTGATACATTACTGAGCTAATGAAGCACCTAAGGAGCAGATGCCTCGGTGGAACGACACTATATCCACAAAAACAATTATCCACCATTCCTCAAACACAGCAACTGCAGATGCATGTATACAGGATTTCTGTACAGCAATCGCAATGCAGTGCTTTTGTAATACAAACAGAAGCCAATCAATGCTAACCACAATTCAACTGGGCGTGTCTACAGTGTTTAGCACAGCACACGAGCGAGATAGCTTCCATAGCTTGCTTACACGATTTCTCTGGACCTGCGCTGCTACCCTGTAGTAAAATTCTAACCTATCAGCTTCTAGGCAGTCAACTGTGGACAGCTTTGCCTTTGGAGAAGTCCAGATCGCCAGCAACGGTAAACAAAGTAAGCAAACCGTGCCATAACTCTAGAACAAAGCTTTGCAACGAACTTTCGCTAGTTCACAACCGAGATAATATCGAGTTCTACCTGCATTGCAAGTTTCATATCGAGTTCTACCTGCATTGCAAGTTTCAGAGTTTACCTTTCAGCGTGCGCCGCAAAAATGGTGTAACAGACATACAGAATGACTGAACGACAGACAACGTGATTACAGTATGCCTCGTGGATCCGCCCACCGAGGCATAAAAATGTCAAATTATTGTAGTGTTATGGCCCTACACCTATCTAGTACTACAAACCAAACTTGTTATTTATCACATGATCAGACTCATTGTGAGACAATTAAAAGATTTCTAAAGGATGTAAGATTTCTAAAGGATGTAGGGTTGTGAAATCTACCACTGGTTTACAATATCAAGGAATGGTAACACGATGGTAACACGATAACATGGAATGGTAACACGATTGACTTGCTAACAGACCATAGATCCCTACATCAGTGGCTGCTGTGGTTGCCTATAGCTAGTTCAGCTAGTTGATGTTGACTGCTGACACCTGACGTGCATTCAGCTTGTGCACAGCCACTGATGTAGGGATCTATGGTCTGTTAGCATGTCAATCGTGTTACCATTCCATGCTTGTTCCTTGATATTGTAAACCAGTGGTAGATTTCACAACCCTACATCCTTTTGATTTTGATAGAAATATTTTAATTTTCTTGTTTGTATCCTTTTTAGAGCAGTGCAGTTCATTGCACGTACTGAGCCGTCTTTGTTTCCACCATTGGTTTAGTTTTCCTGTTGTTGATGGCTTTTCTTTATTATTAAAAATTTTTAACTTTTAGCTAAAAATAATTGTTTTGTTGTACATATCAGCTCACCTACGCATACATGCATGCATGCATGAAGTGCATACGAGCCCCGCCAACACTAGTTTTTAGACCAGTACGGCGGTTATAATTTTCAGACAAGTGCAGAATGGTGAACCTATCGTTCTTCGAAGACTCCAGACAGATATGTGTTGTCCATGATCCAAACGGCGGGGAGATACTCAAGCTAGTGCTTGGTCACGTGCGTATTGCTGACAATGGATCACGATCGAGAAATCGCGGAATTTATATTGCCGTTTCGCTAAAAACAAAGTTCGAAAGGCACTTGCCAGGAGAATTTCACGACTGTTCATGGGTGTTTTAGTCTCGGCACTGCTCGCGTAAAGGCACTAGACGCGCTGAAGAAAGAAGAAAACGAAGATGACGAAATTCGATTTTCACTGTTTTCAGGTTCGTCACTTTTTTTTTTTTTTTTCTATAATATTTTTTGCAAAAGCAAAGGAACCACAAAATAGCAAAGCTAATACAAATGTGATCCAAAAAAGAAAAAACAGAACACAAAAACAGAGATAATTATTATCTTAACTTAATTAACAGTGATTTAAAAGAAGAAAAGGATAAAGAAGAAGTAATTTCAGAAGGAAGGGAGTTCCAGTCAGAAATTGTGTTAGGAATAAAAGAATAATAAGAATAATTAGAGTGGGTGAAAGGTTGATGTAATAAACGGGCATGGAAAAAACGAGTATTGTAAGAATGAGAATTACGAAATGAGATAAGACCAGGAGGAAAATAGCATTGGTTATTAACAACTTTGAAAAGAAATTGAAGCCTTGACTCATATCTTCTTCGCTGAAGAGTTGGTATATCAAACTGAATGAGCAAATCCTGATAGTTTACGGACCAGTTTCTAGAAGCCATTCGCAAAGCAAACTTTTGAACACCTTCAAGTTTATCAATGTCACGGGCAATGTAAGGAGACCAAACTTGATTGGCATACTCAAGACGGGAACGGACAAGGGAGGTGTAAAGATTTAGAATAATGGCTGGATTATTAGCTGAATAGAACCTTCTGTAAACAAGACCCAAGATCTGCCTAGCTTTGGTAACAATTTCGAGCAATCTCCTTGCTACTGTAAGATTGGGCAACACCACATAGCAGATTTAAGTGTCTTTGGACATATAAAATTCATCACCAGCGAAATATCAGCGTTTGAACGTTAATACATTGTATGTAGACGCCATCTTGTTTTTCCGTTCAACCCTACATAGGGAGGCACTACCGTGCCTCCCTAGTAAGTATTGATTTTAACTGCTAGCTAAGACAGATTTTGATTCCCACAATAATTATTGCTGTTAGTTGAACATGAATGCGTTTTCATGGCACCACTATACTTGGTGTCAGGAGTGGGATGGCAGCAGGAACTCGTGGAGCTAAAGCCATGGAGGAGCAAACCGTTCAGATTCAATCAGCTCTTCAGACTCAATGCCAACACCAAATGGAACAAATGACCCGACATTTCGAGCTACTTGCAACTACCTAGCAGAAGCAAAATACCTGGGCAATGATGGAAATGTGCGAAAAGCTCAACCAATTAACAGAGGTACAACAAGACCGACATCACCAGCTAGAACACAAGTTGACAGAGGAGACTAGCCTTCTGACGAGTACTCAAAGCGCAATGGAGGACAAGCTTGCTACTCTTGAGAGACGTTTAGAGACGTTGAGGAAAGAGGAACCCAGGTAAAAAAACATATATGTTGCATTGTTTCAACATAGCTACCTGTATGTTACATATGTGCAGCACCTATGTAATAGCTATGTTCATATGTACATAGTTTTTGACACAATATGTATTTATATGTCACATATGTGTTGATTGTATGTACAATTTCTTACATATATGTAAATAGTATTTAAGGTGCAAGCATGTCAGCTCTGCATATATGTTCTTATATGCTACATATGCGTTTGTAGTACATATAATTTCCTGTGCATATGCAGCACATATATGAAACATATTGTATGTGCAGAAACTGTGAACTGAAAGCTTTGTAAATAGATTATATGTACACATTTTGTTCGTATTATAATTATTATACCTGTGCATCGAAAATTGAGTTATTGGTACCTGGCAATAGCCTTGTCTTCGCTGGTCATAGTAACGTTTGAAGCGCCGAGATCGTGCATTCCGTCGCTAAGATATTAACTAAAACGTGCGCTGTTTTAGCAAAACATTGTTTCAAGATAATCGCATGTAATTAATTTACTCGTGGGCGTGTCCGCATACTTCCGTGCACGAGCACATGGCGCCCCATTGAGCTCGCGCACTTCTCTTTCTCTTGCTAACAAGGCTTGTTACGGCTCTTACGAGTGTTGAGACGTTCTTCTTGAGTGTTGAGAAGTTGTTCTTACCTGGTTTTAGCTACGAGGAAGACCTGGATAGCTAAACTGACGTCTGTGAGCCGTGCTGGTGAGTACAATCTGTCTGATAAGTGTACTTTGTAGCACTCTGCGTGGGCGTATCAAAGGCGCCACCCGTTCTATATTTTCCATAATGTGAACGCCGTTCGCAATGGGTCCGGATAAAATTTCACTATTGGGGATTTCTCGCCTACAGTATGTAGGAGAGATTTAGTGCCACAAGTCACTAATTCTTTCCCATAACAGTTGTGGGATGCTGCGCTATATCCGTTCACTGAATCTTTCCCAGGTATTTAGGGAAGATTTAATGCACAGTTGCACTAAAGCTTCCCCAAGTGATGTAGGACGCAGTTAGTGCACAGTTGCACTAAATCTTCCCCAAGTGGTGTAGGACACCTTTAGTGCACAACTGGTGATTTAGTGCCGTAGCAATTTAATGCCCTGTTCACTATTCTATCCCTGCACCACTTGGGCAAGATTTAATGTGGGTTGCACTATTTCTCCCCTACATTACTGCAGGAAAGATTTAATGCTGTGTTCACTATGTCTCCCCTATAGTAATGTAGGGAAAATTTAGTGACCACCACTGTAATACCCCTTCATTATCCAGTCCATGGTCTATGTTTTGCAGTGGCGCGTGTAGACGCTCAAATTATTACATTCCAGACTCCAGAATCACATTTTATGTTTTACAGAGTCCCCTTGCTAATGTTGTGAGCTTTGCCAAGAAGATAGTTCACTTTGGATGTTTCACGTTTAATGCCCTCTTCACTATTCATTCCCTATACCACTTGGGCAAGATTTAGTGTGGGCTGCACTATTTCTCCCCTACATTACTGTAGGAAAGATTTAGTGACCTCTTCACTATTCATTTCCTGTACCACTTGGGCAAGATTTAATGTGGGCTGCACTATTTCTCCCCTACATTACTGTAGGAAAGATTTAATGCCCTGTTCACTATTCTATCCCTGCACCACTTGGGCAAGATTTAATGTGGGTTGCACTATTTCTCCCCTACATTACTGTAGGAAAGATTTAATGCTGTGTTCACTATTTCTCCCCTATAGTAATGTAGGGAAAATTTAGTGACCACCACTGTAATACCCCTTCATTATTGTAGGCCACATTTAGTGCTACCTAGCACTAATTGCTCCCTACATAGTGGAGGAAACAGTTAGTGTAGCTGCTTAGTGACCCATCCCACAAGTGTTATTGGCAAGATTTAATGCCATAGGGCACTAAATCTCCCCCAAATAGTGTAGGCAATTTTCTCATTTAGTGAAGTTTTGTACGGAACCCCTGGGGACGAGGCCATATTGAACTGCACTTCACTGAAAAAGGACACAAACAATAAATTAATATCGAAATCAAAAGGATGTAGGGTTGTGAAGTCTACCACTGGTCCACAATGTAAACTAACAAGGAACAAGCATGGAATGGTAACACGATTGACTTGCTAACGGACCATAGATAACTACATCAGTGGCTGTACATAAGATCAATATTTTAGTCACAAGCTGAATGCACGTCAGGTGTCAGTCAACAGCAACTAGCTGAACTAGCTATAGCCAACCACAGCAGCCACTTATTAGGGAGATGTCGACATTTCTGTATGTAGGGATGGCCAAGAAAACAAAATGGCGGCTACATACAATGTATTAGCGTTCAAACGCTGATATTTTGGCTGGCGATGAATTTTATGCGTCCAAAGACACTTGGATCTGCTTTCTGGCGTTGCGCCATCTTACAGTAGCAAGGAGATTGCTCGAAATAGTCACTAAAGTGACGAACCTGGAAACGGTGAAAATCGAGTTTCGTCATCTTCATTTTCTTCTTATTCTTCTTTCTTCAACTCGCCTAGCGCCTTTACGCAAGCAGTGCCGAGACCAAAACACCCACGAACAGTCGTGAAATTCTCCTGGCATGTGCCTTTTGAACTTAATTTTTAGCGAAACGACGATATAAATTTGACGAGTTCACAATCAGGAACAGTTGTCAGCTAAGTGTTAGACGCCATTACTGTGATTACGCAATACGCACGTGACCAACCACACGAATTCTAGAAGTAGCGTATCGCCGTGCATATTGGCGTCTGGAGTCTTCGAAGAACAACTCACCGAGTAAGCTCGTGTAGCTCTTTGATCTCTGAAAAGTTGTAAAAATACAACGCTACTTAGTATTCATGGTAAGTGCCCACTTTAATAATTATTAATAACACAAGTTATAATGGTTATTGTACAGGAAATGAGATGCAGGCGGCATTCAAGTACCGTGAAACCACCCCCTCTGTCGGCACGGAAGCGGAACTTTCATCTTTACAAGTTTCCGGTTTCGGGCCTTTGAGGATCAAAGGATCTAGCGACTGAAGAACTCTTTTTTTTTTTTTTTTTTTTTTTAAGGAGACAGATATGAACTGTGTGGATGATAAGATATGTTTGTAGTGTCTGTGTGTGTCTAGCCGAAGGGGCCCGAGCCGTTTGCAAGAGGATGAAGCGAGCGAGCAAGCGAGATAGCTAGCTGCACTTACTTCTGTCTATTGGTCAATGGCAAGCATTCAGAACTGGTAGGAATTACTGGCGCAGTCATCTAAATGTACCTGGATAGCTGCAATCAGTCACACAATCCGGAAACGCTGAGTACAAGAGCGCTCGAAAATCGCCATCGTTCCAGACAAGAAGAAACCACGCCTACAGTGACACGCCCAACAACGTGCTGACGTGGCCTGGTCGTCAACGCGTGGGTGCACGGGTTAAGGTCACGTGCTCCTCCCCAGCTAGCTCAGTTGTCAAAGAGGTAGTATCACCGTTCTGCTGCTTGCCAGTTAGTATCACAGCCGTACAGAATTTTGTAAACTAGAGTGGGTGGGGCTCGTATGCTGTGTATTCCTACAGAATGCATAAGCTACATGTGTAGTTACAGTATTTAGGAATAATAATTATGAGCTACAAGTTTAAAAGGTCACATAAAGGAATTATCAACAACAGCAAACCAAACTAACAGTGTAAACAAAGAAATACATGATCTTGCCGAATACGAACTGCACCAAAAATTTGAAACACAAAAAGGACACAAACAAGAAAATAAAAAGATTTCTAACGAAATCAAAAGGATGTAGGGATGAATGAAATCTGTTTCTGGTCCACAATGTAAACCAACAAGGAACAAGCATAGAATGGTAACACGATTGTCTTGCTAACAGACCATAGATCCCTACATCAGTGGCTGTACATAAGATCAATATTTTGTCACGGTCAAGTTGAATTCAGGTCAGCGTCAGTCAATGGCAACTAGCTGAACTAGCTATAGTCTGCCACAGCAGCCACTGATGTAGGGATCTATGGTCTGTTAGCAAGACAATCGTGTTACCATTCTATGCTTGTTCCTTGTTGGTATACATTGTGGACCAGTAACAGATTTCATTTATCCCTACATCCTTTTGATTTCGTTAGAAATATTTTTATTTTCTTGTAGGGATCTATGGTCTGTTAGCAAGTCAATCGTGTTACCATTCCATGCTTGTTCCTTGTTAGTTTACATTGTGGACCAGTGGTAGACTTCACAACCCTACATGCTTTTGATTTCGATAGAAATCCTTTTTAATTTCTTTGATAATGTGCTTCGTATTGAAGGTATTAGTTGTAGGACTGTTGAGAGGGTAGAGGATGTTGATATTGTTTGAGTGCATGATCATGTTAGTGGGGTATGGGCCATGCACTCTGATCACAAGGAGGTTAGCGGGAGTGCTGCCATCCTTTGGTGCGTGCCGATACTCAGCAGGCCGCCTGCATGCTTGTTGCGTAGCAGATGCACGGTAGAAACGTTCCCCCGCAAGATGTTGCGGGAGCCATTACGTTCCCCCGTGAGAGCAACGGGTGCTCATTGTATGCAATCCCCTGTCATGGTTCACGGGAGCACAGGCGTTCCCCTTCTGTTAAGGAGGTGTTTATGTTAGCAAAGGGGGAGTGTCCCAAGCAGTTTACCAATCACCTTCCTGTCCATGTGATGGTGTGGAAGGCTTCACGTCCGCGAAGTTGATTAACTGAGATTAAGGGTGCTCGGTCATTATTAATATTCATGAGGCAGCGCTGTTGCTAAGGGCCAGATTTCCAGATGTAAAGCAGCTACGAACGCATCGCTAGCTGCATAACAACACGACTGGAAGTACTGCTTGTATACCAAGTTTTAGCGAGACAGCTTACCGGAAAGGACCGCCAGAGGCCCGACAAAAACCACGCCTATTTGTCTGAAAGACTTTTTAGCGGAGCATGCCAGGTTGCTGAAACCACGTTTCTGTGGCTATCTTGACACGAGGAATCCAGTAACGGAGAGCTTTTGGTAGTAAAGCAGCGACAAACAGTACTTACGTAACTTATCTTGGCTGTTGAATACGCAATTCGAAAAAAACTCTCCGTTCCAGTGTTGGCCACGTGTAGCTTACCATCTTTAATGTTATTTTCAAGGCGGAGCATTAAAATCGGTTAATGATGGGTTGAACGTGGCCACTCCCCTGAGCGCATGCGCACTTCCAGATCCAGCTCATGCTCCAGCAGCTGTGGCAAGCTTTAGGTGCCTTCACTTTCGTCTCAGCACTCCCAGTTTCCTCTCTGTTTTGTCTGTGATGCCCCATCGGAGACGTGGAGCGGGTAGAAACTTGATGTCTACCGTCGCGGTGGCTAACCCAGGAGGCTGACCCAGCACGCGCTCTCGGGCGGGAGCTGCAGCTACCTCAGTGACTTTACCTCCCCCGAGGGGTCGTGGCGGGAGAGGAGGCCGTAGTGGAGCTGGTGGCCGTGGTGCAGGCGGTCGTGGTAGAGACTCTGGACGCGCAGGAGCTAGTACGTCGCTGGAACAAGTCACTGGCAATGAGGACTTGAGAGAGATGATCCGCGACGAAGTCCATGCTGCATTCGAGTTGTTTGTAGCGGCTCAGCAGACAGTCGAAGAAGATAACTCGTCCGCGGACCAACCAGCCATTACCGGCGATTCTGGCTCTCAGCTAACCACAGGTTAGACCATGTTACATACTGCTACCTTAAGGTTGTTTATTGGTGGTGCGCAAGCTCTCAGGGCATTGCATTTGTGTATGTGCTGGGTGCTTGAATGTTGCTGCCTGGTGGGTGTGGTTTTATCGTATGGTTTCATTTGGGGCCATCTGTCAAGTGCGTTATGTGTTAGAGGTTCTGTGAGTCAGTTATTGCATTGGTAACACTTCCTGCAATCCATTAGCATGCTAGCGTCGTGTTTATCTAGTGGCGTCTTTGACGACAAACGGAGCACTGCTTGCATCATGGTCTCAAGGGGGAGTTCGGCCAGTATTTGTTGGTTGCTTTGTGAGCTTGCATTCTACTGTGACTAAGCCATTACCTTCGTGATTTACCGTCATATCCATGCACGCCCTCTTTTTTACTTCATGTAGGTGTGAGCACACCATTGGGCGGGATGCCATCTCCGTGCATGTTGACTTCAGTGGCGACAGTCAGCTTGGTGGGCGGACCCTCTTCATCCCAAGCAGGAGGAGGTGTGACATCTGTCGTACAGTCGTCTCATTCACCTCGCCCCTCGATCCCTGTTCTCGTCAACCAAAATGCGACCAGTGCTGGGCAGAACGCTACTGGAGGTTCTTTAGCAGTGATTTTATCCTCGTCGTCGCAGCCAATTCCAGCTCGCCTGGTCAGAAGGATCACGGCTGGAGAGTTTGTCGAGATGCGAGAGCTTTTATGTGATAATGTAGCACTTCATGATCAACTGGAATCGATCCACGGCTCTCTGCAAACTATGGCTACCCCTGGAGCCCTACGGGCTCGGATGCGTGAAGTGCCATCATTGTCTTCATGGGTCTACTGTTTCGCGGCGTATATTGCACTCCGCTCCACGGAGCCGTTTGTCAGTGACATGCTGGCGTACATGAGACTGGTGGTTCGAGAATCGCTTCGTCATGGTGGTGGTGGGTGGCAGGAGTACGACCGCAATTTCAGGAGGCTAGCCGCTATTGATCCAAACCTGCGCTGGAACTCGCTCTTGCCAGACCTGCAGGCGTCTACTATCTTGGGACAGTGTGGTGGTGGTGGAGTCTTTTGCTCCCTGTGCAGGGGTGTGGACCATTCTTCTGCTCAATGTGCTTTGACCTACATGCAGCAGCCGCTGATGGGACCAACCAACCAAGATGCTTCTAATCGACCACAGGACGTTCGCTCACGTCCTCAAAGGCAGCTTGCACGTATTTGCTCCTCGTGGAACCGTGGGAATTGTGCCTACCCTGGGACGTGTACATTCCGACACGTTTGTGTGACCTGCAGATTGCCGCACAGAGTTAAGGATTGTCCGGACACGCCAGCAGACTCACCGTGGAAACGCAACTCGCGGACAGCCCCTAATGCACCCTCGATGTCTGGGAATTCCAGTAGGAATCAATAAACTGTTAGCATGCAGTGGTTCGATTGACAGCAGCAGGAGCAGCTTAGAACTCCCCATTTATTCATTCACTGTGTTATTTAATCTGTGCGCACCTCATTATCCCTGCGCGATTTGTATGCATGGTGTAAATATCTATGGTATATCTATAAATATCTATCTATGGAAATTGTGTCGCCATGTATTGATGTTTGACATTATCGTATTAAATGCAGTGTGGGCATAGTGGGGCTGGGGCTTCGATGGTGTAGTGGATGTATTATAATCCTCTTGTGCACGCAGTGGTTGGCACTCATTGCTTTGTTCGTTGATGACTGTTTTCGTGCACCGGGACTGTATGTGTTAGAAAGCTATACTGGGGCTTGCGATAGTCGGCAGTGATGGGTTTGAGTCAGTTGGTGTTATGTAACCTTGCTAACGGAAGTTTTGCCTCCATTCTCTAGATATCCTCACACTGGAGAATTGGACTCTAGCTCTGATGGGGATAAGGGAGGGTTGTTACCGTTACACATCAGACCTTCTTGCCTTGGACTCGATGAAGCCTATAGGTCACCCGCCATCTTGGCTACGCCACTGCACGCCAATCTGCCTACCCGTCCTGGCGTGGGAGTTACGCTTACATCCGGATCAGTTGTTCTGTGAGTATATAATTCGGGGCTTGCGTGAGGGCTTCCGCATCGGCTACTGCAGGATGGGGCGGAGTTTGCGGACACGAGGACGCAATCATCCATCCTCACTGGCCGATACTAGCACAGTCACATCTAAGTTAGCATCTGAATTGGAAGCTGGCCGGATCGTTGGTCCCCTGCCTAGAGAGGTTGGCAAACGAGTTCATACGAGTCACATCAGTCTCGTTCCTAAAGGCCACTCAGGGTCTGAGTGGCGCATGATTGTGGACCTTTCCTCTCCGTCTTCTGTGAATGTGAACGATGGGATCTCCGAGGAGCTCTGTTCGATAAAGTATGCGTCACTTGAGGATGCAGTCAGACTTCTGAAGCAACTCGGACGGGGTACACAACTAGTGAAATTGGACCTCCGTGATGCCTACCGCATGATCCCTGTTCACCCGGAGGACCAGCACCTTCTAGCTATTGAATGGCAGGGCATGACTTTCGTGGATAAGGCTCTGCCGTTTGGTCTTCGTTCAGCTCCAAAGGTGTTTTCTGCTGTTGCTGACGCGTTGGCATGGATTCTTTTTAAGAGAGGGATCCAGTTTTTGCTGCACTACTTGGATGATTTCCTCTTTGTGGGGTCACCAGGCTCCTCCGAAGCATCTATGGCACGGTCTAGAGCCGAGGCGGAATTTGCAGAGCTTGGAGTTCCGGTGTCTAGCCACAAAACTGAAGGCCCCTCGACCAGAGTGACGTTCTTGGGTATTCTCATTGATACTGAATCTTTCACTTTGAGCTTGCCTGAGGAAAAGCTGTTACGTGTCCGGCGCCTGGTTCAAAGGTCAATTGCCAGGACCTCCTTCACTCGGAGGGAGATGGAGTCGCTTTTGGGTCATCTCTCACACGCTGCTACGGTAATTCGTCAGGGAAGATTATTTTTGCGGCCTTTGTTTAGTCTATTACCATCAGCCCCCAAACCATTCCATTACGTGAGACAGAACATGTCGATGCAGGCAGACTTGATGTGGTGGGATCTGTTCCTCCGTGACTAGAATGGGATAGCACTGATACCATTGGATGCAGCTGACTTGGTGGAAGTGTTTTCAGATGCTTCGGGCTCTTTCGGTTGTGGAGCGTTCTTCCTTGAGGGCAGTTGGTTCAAAACGAAGTGGCCAGGTAGTTGGTCCACGATTGACATATCAGTAAAGGAGCTGGTACCACTGGTTCTTGCTTCTGCATTGTGGGGCTCTCAATGGCGAGGCTGTCGGGTGTTGTTCCACGTAGACAATATGGCGGTGGTCAAGGTAGTGCAGAAGCTCAATGCAGATAATCCATTCCTTTGTCACCTGCTTAGATGTCTGTACTTTATATCAGTCTATTATAATTTTCGTATCACTGCTGAGCATATCCCGGGCACTGATAATTCAGCCGCAGATGCGCTCTCAAGAGGCAATTTGTCATCTTTTCATTCTCTCTTCCCACAGGTATTGGAAACAGAGGTCTCTCTAGAGCTGCTAGACGTAATCCTGGTCAAAACGCCGGATTGGAACTGTCCACAGTGGATGCAACGGTTCAAACACTGTTTGAGTCGGGGGTTGCACCATCAACAGCATCAGCCTATCGGTCTGGTGTTAGAAGGTATAGGTCATTCCGCACCGAGACAGGACTCTCCGCGTTCCCACTGACTGAGACGGTGGTTTGCCGTTTTGTAGCCCACCTGCATCAAGCTCAGTTATCTCTCTCTTCCATTCGACTTTATCTCAGTGCTATTCGATTCTCTCAGATTGCATACGATAATGGTAACCCACACTTAGAAACATTTGACAGATTGCATTATGTTGTTCGTGGCGTGGCTCGCACTCAACCGAGATCTAGATGCACCAGCAGGCTGCCAATCACAGTGGAGATACTGCAACACCTTCTGCGGGCATGGTCCTCACACTCATCGCATTACGAAGCAGTCATGCTCTGGGCGGCGTGCACATTGGGCTTCTTTGCCTTCCTGCGAGCTGGGGAGTTTATTGCAGGGGAGAGTAACGGTCACTCAGTGTTGACGCCAGCTGACGTTCGGGTCGACAGTCGAGAAAATCCTTCATTCTTGGCAATTACTCTTCGGGACAGCAAGACGGACCCGTATGGTATAGGTCACGTGTTGTATGTTGGAAGGACGGGATCACCAATTTGCCCAGTGGCTGCAATGCTGTCATTTCTGGCAATCAGGCCACCCATGGCTGGCCCCCTATTCATACATGTGGACAGTTCACCTTTGACAAGAGCGCGGCTCATCGCAGCAGTGAGGTCAGCTCTGGAGAGCTTGGGGGTGGACATAGCTCGTTATTCGGGGCATAGCTTCACGATTGGTGCAGCCACGGCAGCAGCACAGGTGGGACTCCCTGACTCTTTGATCCAAACACTGGGACGATGGAGGTCGTCAGCTTATTTGAGATACATTCGGACGCCAAGATCCTCTCTTCTCGCAGTTTCCCGCACGCTACTAAATCAGCCACCCAGTGAGGAATGTGAACTTGACTCGTAGTTCAGTTTTGTTTGTTGTTTGCTGTGTTTGAGCCTGCGTCTTCTGTTATGTAGTTCATTAAAGTCATTTGATTGTTGTTTACTACGATGTGAATATGAATGAGTACATGATACGGTGACTGGAGCATCACTAGAGGGTTTCTGGTTGGGAGTGTAGAGCGCGGAGCGCTATTGGAGGAAGTCTGTGTGACTTATACACTCCCATAGGTAGTCAGGTTATCATCTCTGTGTCCTACAGGCCGGGACCTAGATTGTGGTAGGCATGGGACACCATCGTGTCCTTGTAGGAGCAGGCATGTGACACCATCGTGTCCTTGTATGAGCAGGCATGTGACACGAGAAGATGCGTCCTTGTAAGAGCAGGCAACGGATGCCATGTGCATGGTATCCTTTAAGTTGCATGACGTTGCATGCTGTGGTCCCGGCCCGCATAATATTTGTGTTGTGTGTAAGCTTATGCCAGGGGAGTGGCCCACGTGCTATTACCAATCCACCCTTTCCATCTAATGGTGGTTTCGGGGTGAATGATACTCACCGGCAGACAAGGACGAGCAAGGTGAGCCCATCATTAAATGTTATTTTCTAGGCGGAGCATTAAAATCGGTTAATGATGGGTTGAACGTGGCCACTCCCCTGAGCGCATGCGCACTTCCAGATCCAGCTCATGCTCCAGCAGTTGTGGCAAGCTTTAGGTGCCTTCACTTCCCACCCTCCCTCCCTGTGCACTTTGATTCGTGTGCATTGCTTTTTGTTCTCAGTTACTTTATGTTTGTTGTCGTGTCAGTGTAGTGTTGTTATGTCCGTGTTTTGTTGTTTTATCTATGATGTTTGTGATTTATCCGCCCTGGGGGCGTGACACGCACGTGGGTTAGTCCTTGTGACCGCTTCCCTGGTTTGTGTGTTTGTGTTGGAGGAAGTCTGTGTGACTTATACACTCCCATAGGTAGTCAGGTTATCATCTCTGTGTCCTACAGGCCGGGACCTAGATTGTGGTAGGCATGGGACACCATCGTGTCCTTGTATGAGCAGGCATGTGACACCATCGTGTCCTTATATGAGCAGGCATGTGACACGAGAAGATGTGTCCATGTAAGAGCAGGCAAAGGATGCCATGTGCATGGTATCCTTTAAGTTGCATGACGTTGCATGCTGTGGTCCCGGCCCGCATGATATTTGTGTTGTGTGTAAGCTTATGCCAGGGGAGTGGCCCACGTGCTATTACCAATCCACCCTTTCCATCTAATGGTGGTTTCGGGGTGAATGATACTCACCGGCAGACAAGGACGAGCAAGGTGAGCCCATCATTAACACTGTATAAGCGTAGTCCAACGCTTCATGCCCGAGTTTTATACTGTTTTGTGCTTTCCCAGTACGTACACAAAGTACAGCATACTACAAAGCACGAAATGATATTCACAACTACGTGCTGATATTCACAACCGCATAATGATATTCACAAGTACTGACCGCCTGATGAATATTAATAATGACCGAGCACTCTTAAAACTGAATAGTCATTCAAGCAGACTGCAAAGGGAATTTTCTTAACTCAGCTCCATACTATTTTTCTGGCCTTAACACATTTTTTCATAATTGCAAACCAATGCCTGGTACACAAGCAGCAACAACTTTACTGTCAACTAGCAAAATCAGTCCAGATATTTTACACACACTACGGAATGATGTGTGAACACTCATAGCAAATTTCAGTCCAATAGCTACTATAGTTACTTTTTCTGAACACAAAACATACTTGTTAACCACAAAACACAAAAGTGGCTCCACTAGATTAAAAGCACTGTATTAATAATGATCTTCTTTTGTTGCTTTGTTGTTTTTCCTTTTCCTAAGTTGAAAATTGCAAAGAATTCTCGCTTTCCTATTAAATACAAAATGTAAGTATGTAAATGATAGTTTGTGCCTTTTTTTATTGTGAGATACAGAGAAATTTTGGATATATTTCTAGTCGTAGCTTCCTCGATCCACCACATAACTATGCGATCTAGGTATCAAATTGATTTTTGATGACTGCTGAATGTGTTCATCATGTTTACAGTTCGTTCTCCTATTTTTGAAAAAAAAATCGGAATCGCTACTCTCAGAGAACTATTGCAGATATTCACTGTTTTTAGCATTTCTCGAGATTCCAGACATCTAGGATTGGATCAGATTGAGCATGAAAATACTTTTGGCGAAGCTGGCAGACAATTCTAAATTGGCAAACTGAAATCACCGCCCACGCAAATTGTTAATCTTTCTTCTTTTTCTTTTAGTAAGCCTAGCGCTGTCCTGAGTTAATGAATCACTACCAAACCTGCACTATCGCACATGTATGATAAATTATATCTAGAACAGTGCATTTATTTCTTAGATACCGTATAGCCGTTTTTTTTTCGCTGGTCAAATATTTCGTTAGCCAAATTTTGGCTGGGTCTAATTTTCGTCGCAGAGACACGTCACAGAACTTTTTAAATAGGCAAAAAGAATTTTTCGAAATTTAATTTTCGACCCGCACCTGCCGTTCGAAAATTAAATCCACATGAAAATAACCGGCTATACGGTAGGCATCAAACACTACTAGAAGCGAGCATAGATATGAAAAAGTGTCTAAAGCAGTACTATACTCTAAGTAACACTGATCTGTCCGTTAAAGCTTCAGATGGAGGGTCAAAGCTGAAATACCCAGACGCGAACAACTATTCCAGCTGCCTGCGGCATGATTCTACCATGCAGCATAAGCTGTAAAAGGCTCTGTGAGAGTGGTATCGACATCAACAAGACTCTACTAGGCGTGTTCCTATTATTAGGCTTCAGTGCAGTATCTTGTTCCAGTTGTCGTTAGTCTCTTCTTCATCCATTACAGTGATAGGAACTATCATGTTGTCAAATCATACCTGGACTTGATTATTTGCTGGCTGCATCCTCAACCTCTCTAACTACGTTTTAAACCTTATCATTGAATGATTCAACAAGTAAAGCAAAAAAGTTTTAATAAAAAACTGAAAAGTGTAGGGATGACGCTTGCAAAAGTAAAGAAACAAGATGGGATGATGCTTGCAAGAGTAAAGAAACAAGATGGGATAGTGGTTGCAAAAGTAAAGTCGCAAGTATCTGTACAGTGTACATCAGTGGCTTGAATAAAAGAGAAGGACACAGTCCGATGAAGTAATTGATGGTTGTAAAGCTAGAGGTAGCTGTGTTTTGGAGGATGCAGTCCAATAAAGTAATTGACAGTTGCAAAATTATGGGAAGAGGATTCCGCATTTGTTGCAGGTCATCGCAGCAAGCCGCTGATGTAGGGATACTTGAGACTTTACTTTTGCAAGCATAATTCCATTTTGTTCCTTTACTCTTGCAAGCATCATCCCATCTTGTTTTTTCCCTTGTTCCTTTACTTTTGTAAGCGTCATCCATACACTTTTCAGTTTTTTATTAGAACAGTTTTACATGCGTGCTTAGGCCTCAGTGTATAGGCATAGTTAATAAGATAGTTACCACTCCCCCTATTATGTAATCATTGTTATGTGCGGACCAGCCTGATTATCCCTGCTGTCTCCCTCGATCTCCTATCTGTAACTTCAGCTGATTCGCTTGCTATTTTCATAGCCTCGCCTCCAGTCCACACCCTTCAGTTAGTGGCCTGGTAATGACTGTCTCAGTCTGTTTGCGCATGCATTGATTTTACCAGGAAAACCTGGTAAAAATGTCGGCAATTCGGATATCATCGATTACTAAGCACTACAGTACGCCGTCTCAGCTTGTTGGAAAGGCAGGTATTGCGTTAAAAGAAGAGCAGCACGTGCGATATGCAACGTATAGATGGCAACCTGGGAAAATGTTGTTGCCATCGTATACGTTGCATATCGCGTGTGTCTGCTCTTCTTTAAACACAATACCTGCCTTTCCAACAAGCTGATACGGCGTACTGTAGCGCTTAGTAATCGATGATATCCGAATTGCCGACATTTTTCCAGGTTTTCCTGGTAAAATCAACGCGTGCGCAGACAGCCATTACCAGCCACTAACTGAAGGGTGTGGACTGGAGATGAGGCTACTATTTTCATGGATCGTGGTCAAAGAGGGACGAGGACACATGGGGTGTTTAGACTCGCGATTCTACATTTGGTCGCGATACCCCTGCTACCCGAGGTGTCAATGCCAGGGAAATCCACATGTGTATGACGGTGATCCTCCCAGTCGCAGTGATGATCGTGGCAATCCAGCTCGTGGCCAGACTGGCGCACATGGTCCCCTCTGTGATGCGAGGTACATCTCGAACCAGACCTTATCCTGTAACAGGCCATCT
Source organism: Haliclona indistincta (assembly GCA_964017065.1). Classification (NCBI taxonomy): domain Eukaryota; kingdom Metazoa; phylum Porifera; class Demospongiae; order Haplosclerida; family Chalinidae; genus Haliclona; species Haliclona indistincta. Next base: position 11,304,553 of record OZ024784.1, read on the forward strand.
TCCTATCACTCGATATCGGGCTTCAGCTACCTCTTCTGACGCCATAGACACCCCAGTGCACAACACACACTGGATTCACAACAGATGGGTTATGGACTGGAGGATTTCGTTCAACTGTTCTGTGAAGTTGTTCGTGAAGAGCGCAAGGAAAACCAGGAAGGGACAGACGCTAATGAGCAGGATCTGGAGGTGGATGGGTCAATGGATGCACAGGTGCAGGCTGACAATCCCCCTCCACTACCCCCACCGGTGGCTGGTCAAGGTTTGTGAGCTATAGCTGCATGAAGTCTACTTTTGTGAGTATACAGTTTCAAATGGGTCGGTTTGACTGTGACACATCCTGATGCCGTGGACCGTATTGTTTTTGCGGGCATTGAGTTTCGCGAATGTTCCTATATTCGCAAGGAGTAAAAAGCGCGAAAATTGTTGGTGCGTTGCTTTAGCCAGGTGGTTCCACTCAATTGGCGTTAAAAAAATAGTTCACAGAATCATCTGGCTTGAATTCGCGGATGTGTCGTCCGCAGGGATGGTGCAGTCTGCGGCGCCATGGTGTGGCTTCTGTTGAGCGATGACAGACATAGGAAATAAGTGTGCATAAAATGCGGTGTTCATAGCAGACTAAGAACTGCACACAATGGCTTGTCGTAGATTGCACCAACTCATCACTTTCATCTATCTTACCGCATGACCACTGGCTTATAGACTTTGCAGGTACCCAAAATGCACTTCCCTTCACTGTTGAGGAGCATGCAGTGTTCCAGCAATGTACCACCAGTATTGCTAGATGTCAATCAGCCATCCCAAGCACCGAACCAACGCCAGCAACCCACCGGGTTCTTCGGGTTCCTACGAGCTGGTGAATTTACCTGCCCATCATTGCAAGCATTCACGTCCACAATGCTCAGTGCCCCTGATGTGTCTGTCCGGTTGCAGTGCATTTGCGACAATCTAAAACAGATCCCTTCGGTACTGGTGTGTACATACACTTGGGCAGAACAGGGCAGAAAATTTGCCCTGTCTCTGCTCTGCCGAGTTACATGGTCTGCCGTGGACAGCAACCTGGTCCCCTCTTCACATTTCAAGATGTTCGTTGTTATGCAAGGATCGTTATCACCTGACCACAGTTTTATCATTTACTTATTGTTAATAACAGTAAACTCACTTCAATAACCAGTATTTGAATCATGCATAAAGGTTGGCATGGGTGGTCCCAAAGTGGGGTATTATGGCCTAAGAGGTTAAAATGAACTGGGTGGGACAGTCTATTGGTAAGGGGAATGAGAATCAGTCAAGGGAGTGTGTTGGGTGGGGTTAACCAAGTCGTTATAACCACAACGAAATGGTGTCATCGAGTTTACACTGCCATCCTTCAAAAACGAGCTGTCGCTTGACTCTAGGAACTTCTCTTGGCTGTCTATTACCTAGAGCTCTTGATTTGCATAAACGCAAGTATGGTCTAAACACCTCAGACGATAGATTCTCGGTGCCTACGAGATTTAGCTCACCTTAAAACCCGAAACAGACGCCCTCACGCTGCGCGCTTGGGACATCGGTTTCAGCGGTGATCTAAATCACGTTGACACCTCGAATCCACTGTCTAACCTACATATATTTATATAGACAGACAGACAGACCATTTGGAAGTTATTTGATCAATATTTGGCTCATTCAGGTTCACCAAATCATTTTCAAAATCATAATGTATCTCTGATCATTACAAATTAATGCAGACATTCCTTCACTCAATAAACAAAAACTAAACCACCAAAATTATTAGTCACGTGTGCTCAATCACTTACCTAAGTGCTATTAACAATTCCTGAATGACTTCTCCATCTTTCTGTACGCATAATTCACTAATGAGACCTCCACTTGCTACAACTTCTATTAATTCAGTTTCTACTTCATCCAGTTCTTTTAACAAATGCTACAAGACAAGGAAGACAAAAATACAATTATTACGAATATTATTTAACTCTTTAGGGCTGATAGCAGACATATCCACAATAAATATTATTATATTAATACATTCTAAATGACAATAGTGGTTATATCTTCCCGTTGTATCTTCTAGCTTTATTCTGTCCTTTGAATCACTCGAAATCTCAGTAGCTAGTACTATACATTCTATGATCACTTGATGAAGCCAAAAAATTAAAAAGATTTCTATCGAAATCAAAAGGATGTAGGGTTGTGAAATCTACCACTGGTCCACAATGTAAACTAACAAGGAACAAGCATGGAATGGTAACACGATTGACTTGCTAACAGACCATAGATCCCTACATCAGTGGCTGCTGTGGTTGATTATAGCTAGTTCAGCTAGTTGCTGTTGACTGACACCTGACGTACATTCAGCTTGCGACAAAATATTGCCAGTGCAGCCACTGATGTAGGGATCTATGGTCTGTTAGCAAGTCAATCGTGTTACCATTCCATGCTTGTTCCTTGTTAGTTTACATTGTGGACCAGTGGTAGATTTCACAACCCTACATCCTTTTGATTTCGATAGAAATCTTTTCAATTTTCTTGTTTGTGTCCTTTTTTTCAGTGAAGTGCAGTTCAATATCATGCACGTACTGTACCGTCTTTGTTTCCACCATTGGTTTAGCTTTCCTGTTGTTGATGGGTTTTCTTTAGTATTAACAATTTTAAACTTGTAGCTAAAAATAATTGCCATGCTGTACATAAAAGAAATAAAAAAGATTTCTATCGAAATCAAAATGATGTAGGGTTGTGAAATCTACCACTGGTCCACAATGTAAACTAACAAGGAACAAGCATGCAATGGTAACACGATTGACTTGCTAACAGACCACAGATCCCTACATCAGTGGCTGTACATAAGATAATATTCAAACTCAATGCATGTCAGGTGTCAGCAGTCAACAGCAACTAGCTGAACTAGCTATAGTCAATCTCAACAGCCACTGATGTAGGGATCTAAGGTCTGTTAGCAAGTCAATCGTGTTACCATTGCATGCTTGTTCCTTGTTAGTTTACATTGTGGACCAGTGGTAGATTTCACAACCCTACATCCTTTTGATTTGGATAGAAATCTTTTTTTATTTTCTTGTTCGTTTCCTTTTTACTTTTTCAATGAAGTTCGATATCATGCTTGTACAGAGCCGTCTTTGTTTCCTCCATTGGTTTAGTTTTCCTGTTGTTTATGGCTTTTCTTTATTATTAACAATTTTAAACTTGTAGCTAAAAATAGTTGTTATGCTGTACTTATCAGCTCGCCTACGCATGCATGCATACGAGCCCCGCCCACACTTGTTTGTACCTGTATGGCGGTTATAATTATCTGGCAAGCGCAGAATGGTGATCCTACCGTTCTTCGAAGACTCCAGACAAATAATGTGTTCTCCGTGATCCATACGGCGTGGCGATACTGAAGCTTGTGCTTGGTCACGTGCGCTAACCACTGCTTGGTCACGTGCGTATTGCACAATCACAGTAAAGGTGTCAAATACTTAGCTGACGATGGATCACGATCGAGAAATCGCGGAATTTATATCGCCGTTTCGCTAAAAACAAAGTTCAAAAGGCACCTGCCAGGAGAATTTCACGACTGTTCGTGGGTGTTTTGGTCTCGTCACTGCTCGCGTAAAGGCGCTAGGCGAGTTGAAGAAAGAAGAAGAAAATGAAGATGACGAAAGTCGATTTTCACCGTTTCCAGTTTCGTCACTTTAATAACAATTTCGAGCAATCTCCTTGCTACTGCAAGATGGGGCAGCGCCAGAGAGCAGATCTCAGTGTCTTTGGACGTATAAAATTCATCACCAGGCGAAATATCAGCGTTTGAACGCTAATACATTGTATGTAGCCGCCATCTTGTTTTCTCGTTCAACCCTACATAGGGAGGCACTACCGTGCCTCCCTAATATCAGGTCGCCTATGCATGCATGCATGCAGTGCATACGAGCCCCGCCCACACTAGTTTGTAGACCTGTACAGAGGTTATTTTCTGGCAAGCGCAGAATGGTGATCCTATACGAGCTTATCGTTCTTCATAGACTCCAGACAGATTTGTGTTCTCCGTGACCCATACGGCGCGGCGATACTCAAGCTAGTGCTTGGTCACGTGCACTAACCACTGCTTGGTCACGTGCGTATTGCGCAATCACAATAATGACGTCTAACACTTAGCTGACAAAGGATCACGATCGAGAAATCGCGGAATTTATATCGCCGTTTCGCTAAAAACAAAGTTCAAAAGGAACCTGCCAGGAGAATTTTACGACTGTTCGTGAGTGTTTTGGTCTCGACACCACTCGCGTAAAGGCGCTAGGCGCTGAAGAAAGAAACTAGAGTTCTAATGAACACATACCCGTGCGCTGAGCTAGGAGCTAAACACGACTACTCCAGCATTACTGCAACCATAGTTGCAACACGCACGTTACAGCTAGCCCATAGACAGCTCCAGAAAAATAGATTGTAACATACATGCACTAACAGTTGATTGGCACATCACAGAAGGCCTCGAGAAAGACTGATACCGTAGCTAGTATAGCGGCGTCAAGAAGCTCTGACGTACGGTACATGTGAGACTGAGTGAGGACATCGACATGGATATAGGAGGTTGGGTGACACACCCACAATACCGTAAAGTGCTCTTACAAGGACGCGTAGCTTTAGAAAGCCATGGATTAGCCGCTCGAGCAAGGCTTGCCAGCACAGAAAACGTCTTCATAGGACTATAAATTCAGTGAAGAAGCTGCAGAGAGTTTTTTCGTGGAGAGTTTCGAGCTGTAAGACGTAAACAAGCGTGTTTTTTGACGACACACACACATATATTAGGGAGACACGGTAGTGTCTCCCTATGTAGGGATGAACGAGAAAACAAGATGGCGGCTACATACAATGTATTAGCGTTCAAACGCTGATATTTCGCCTGGTGATAAATTTTATACGTCCAAAGACACTTAGATCTGCTCTCTGGCGTTGCCCCATCTTACAGTAGCAAGGAGATTGCTCGAAATTGTTACTAAAGTGACGAACCTGGAAACTGTGAAAATCGACTTTCGTCATCTTCGTTTTCTTATTCTTCTTTCTTCCACTCGCCTAGCGCCTTTACGCGAGCAGTGTCAAGACCAAAACACCCACGAACAGTCGTGAAATTCTCCTGGCATGTGCCTTTTGAACTTACTTTTTAGCGAAACGACGATATACATTTGACGAGCTCACGATCACGAACAGTTGTCAGCTAAGTGTTTGACGCCATTATTGTGATTACGTAATACGCACGTGACCAAACACACATGTAGAGTATCGCCATATGGAGAGCGTATATTGGCGTCTGGAGTCTTCGAAGAACAACTCACAGAGTAAGGTCGTGTAGTATCACCGTTCTGCTGCTTGCCAGATAGTATCACAGCCATACAGAAAATTCTAAACCAGAGTGGGCGGGGCTCGTATGCTGTGCATCCAGGCTGCAGCATGCATGAATGCATGAGCTAGTTTCACCATTTAGGAGCTACACGTTAAAAAGCAATTATCAAGAAAAGCAAACCAAACCAATGATGGAAACAAAAAAGAGATACATTATCTTGCCGAATTCGAACTGCACCAAAAATTTGAAACTCACTGTAAAAGAAAAAAGGACACAAACAAGAAAATAAAAAGATTTCTAACGAAATCAAAAGGATGTAGGGATAAAGAAATCTGCTACTGGTCCACAATGTAAACCAACAAGGAGCAAGCATGGAATGGTAACACGATTGACTTGCTAACAGACCATAGATCCCTACATCAGTGGCTGACTACAGCAGTTCTGCTAGTTGCTATTGACTGACACCTGACATGCATTGGTTAGCTTGTGACAAAATAATTATAGTATAGTCAAAATGTTATGTACAGCCACTGATGTAGGGATCTATGGTCTGTTAGCAAGTCAATCGTGTTACCATTCCATGCTTGCTCCTTGTTGGTTTACATTGTGGACCAGTAGCAGATTTCTTTATCCCTACATCCTTTTGATTTCGTTAGAAATCTTTTTATTTTCTTTATATATATATACAGACGGACACAAACGCATAACCCTCGTGCATACTGCACTCGAGTAATAAGAAGAAAACAAGGATAACAAAACTCGATTTTCACCGTTTCCAGGTTCGTAACTTTAGCGACTATTTCGAGCGATCTCCTTGCTACTGTAAGATGGGGCAACGCCAGATAGCAGGTCTAAGTGTCTTTTGACGTATAAAATTCATCGCCAGGCGAAATATCAGCATTTGAATGCTAATACATTGTATGTAGCCGCCATCTTGTTTTTCCGTTCAACCTTACATAGGGAGGCACTACCGTGCCTCTCTAATTAAGCATGCACGGGCATGTTCAGCCTATGGTACATTAATAATGCCTTGCTGGTTATCGGCACCTTTTTGGCCAATGCTTTGCCCAAGTAGGGGCCAATTTGCACCTTTTGTATTTGAGGCGATAGAGCTGCCTCAGCAGAGAGGGTTGTTCAGGTGCAATGCTGTTCAATGGGGAGATACCCAATACTGCAGTGATGGCCCTGAGGTGTAATTTTTGTTAATCATCTTGCTCTAATCATAAGCAGCAACAGTTGCCTGTTTTGATCTGAAGGCACTCAGTGGTGTGTTCTGGAAAAGTTTGCATTGATTCTAGCATAACCTGTGGTTTGGCTGATAGCAATGGTGTGTGTTGCTGATGGCAGGTGTATGTTGAAGTGATGCAAGTATTGGGTATAGTGGGTGTGTACTTGCATGCAAGGTGTGCATGTTCGGGAGTAGTAGATTTCACAACTCTACATCCTTTTTTGATTTTGATAGAAATCTTTTTAATTTTCTTGTTTGTGTCATTTTTTCTTTTTCAGTGAAGTGCAGTTCAATATCATGCATGTACTGAGCAGTCTTTGTTTTCACCATTGGTTTGTTTTCCTGTTGTTGATGGCTTTTCTTAATTATTGACAATTTTAAACTAGTGTACTTATCAGCTCACCTACGCATGCGTATCCAAGAAAAATTTGATTTGTAGACCTGTACAGTGGTTATAATTATCTGGCAAGCGCAGAATGGTGATGCTTACCGTCCTTCGAAGACTCCAGACTAATTAATATGTGTTCTCCGTGATCCATACGGCACGATGATACTCAAGCTAGTGCTCGGTCACGTGCGCTAACCACAGCTAAAGTCTGCTTGGTCACGTGCGTATTGCGCAATCACATTAATGCAATCTATCACTTAGCTGACAATGGATCACGATCGAGAAATCGCGAAATTTATATTGCCGTTTCGCTAAAACAAAGTTCAAAAGGCACATGCCAGGAGAATTTCACAACTGTTCGTGAGTGCTTTGGTCTCGGCACTGCTCGCGTACTGTAAGATGGGGCAATGCCAGAGAGCAGATCTACGTGTCTTTGGAAGTATAAAATTCATCACCAGGCAAAATATCAGCGTTTGAATGCTAATACATTGTATGTAGCCGCCATCTTGTTTTTCAACCTAGTAACGAAGTTCAAGCAGAATTAATGCATAGAATGGAGTCAGTTATGGACCAAAAAATCACTGTCTTTTGGAAATACTCATTTGTGCTAGTGCATGTTTTAGGCTTATAATAGATATCAGGTGCACTGCTCACAACGACAAGTATAGTTTCTGTGTATAGTGGGGCAGATGTGTGCAAAAAAATGCATGAATTGTGGGTTTTTACATAGAAGCATGAAACTTGGTATGGTATTAGACAATAATATATGAAGTAATTTGAGATATGGAGCCACTTCGGGTTTGACCTCTGCCGACCTCTAGACGTTAATTAACTATTTAAAAAATTCCGTCTTTCCATGTTCCACCAAATGCAGTCAAGTTTGGTATCATATTGAAGCTCAGCTTATAAGGAGTAATTTGGAACTTAAAGCATATTAATAGCACATTCTGATCATAAGTTATGATAGTTTTTATAACTATAGGTAAAAAAATCATGCATGTAGTTAAACATGCATTGCATGTATTTTGTAGTTGTGCTTGTAAATTGGTTGCATAGCCAATCCTCTTTGTTTCTATGATGCAAGTTTGAGCATGCTCAGTATAAAGCAGCTGCTAACCTTCTCTTCCCCTGCTGATTGCTGTAACTTAGCCTTAATGGTTGGTAGGCCCTGTGTATAGGGACACTCTTCCTGTGACTATGTCAAAGTAAGACTATGATGATAGTATTACTTTAGGATTTAAATTATTTTGCTTTCGTAGACAGGTAAAGAGTTACATGCTGATTGACCCCCAGCAACCTGGGCCATCAAAAGTAAAGACAGATTGGAACAAGTGTTGCATTTGTCAAAAAGTAACGAATGAGGTACTACAATGCCCAACCAGGGCAAAACGTCACGATATCAAAGTAGGTCAAGGTTACTCTACTCTATCAAGTAACATCATGCGTTTCAGTGAGTTGGGCGAACTTCCTGTGTTCTTAGAATTAGAGCGCCTTGACGAAGGAAGTGGTATAGAAACCACTCTGATAAATAACAAAGCTGTGTGGCATAAATTGTGCTACAATAATTTTAATACCACAAAACTTCAGCGAGCAGAAAAGCGTGTCATCGCCAGTGACAGTGAACAGGAAAATGGTCCTGCCAAAAAGTATAGATGTAGAAGTTCCTTTCAAGAAATGCCAAAAGATTGCTGTTTCTTTTGTGGAGAAGGTCCTCTAGAGTCACTACATGAAGCAGCTACTATGCACCTTGACTCTCGAGTTCGTAAGTGTGCACGGGATCTTCAAGATGAATCTCTTCTAGCTAAATTGAGTGTGGGAGACATGGTTGCGATAGATGCCAAGTATCATTTGCAATGTTTAGTTTCTCTGTATAACAGAGCTTCGGCATTGTCGACTACTCGCAAAACAGACGAAAGCCGCAAAGTCAACGAAGGCATTGCTCTAGCAGAGTTATTGGCTTACATAGATGAAATGAGAATGAATGCAGATGTGGCTCCTATTTTTAAGCTTTCAGATCTTGTCAAGCTCTATTCATCTAGGTTAGAATACCTTGGAATAGAGCAACATGTTCGTCCACACAGTACTGAGCTTAAAAATCGCATTCTAGCTCATATACCAGAGCTTAAGGCTTATAAAGAAGGAAGAGAAGTGCTACTTGCTTTTGACAGTGATATGGGATATGCTATACATAAATTCTGCGATGAAGACTATGACAGTGAAGCAATATGCCTAGCCAAAGCAGCCAAGATTGTAAGGAGGGACATGTTGGAACTCCGAGCAATGTTTACTGGCTCGTTATGCCGAGGTGTGGGCGGAGCCACGAGGCATACAGTAGTCTGTTCGTTTGTGTGTGTGTGTGTGTGTGTGTCCGCAATGCGTATCTCAGCAACCGCTTGCTACTAAGCGCTGAAACTTGCAATACAGGTAGATCTCGATAGTTTATGGAAATCAAATTTGACAGATTTGCTATTAAAGCCTTTGTTTTGAAGTTATGGCGTGATTTGCTAACCTAAACAGCCGTCTTGAGCGCTCGGGCCTACTTCATAGACAAAACTGTCTACAGATGGCTACAGTGCAACTTGAAGGCTTGATCTGTGATAGTACAGCTCGCGCGACTCCATTGGTAGCAGTGAAACTAGCGAGCGAAAGCTTGTTTGAGTTCAATTAGCTGCTCGACAGGTGAGCCGGAGCGAGCAGAGCAGTTACAGTCACGCCCAGCTACATTATTCTGTTTGGCTTCAATACACACTGTACAACTTTTGTACAACAGCTTGTACAGCTGCTGGATAGCTGCCACTAGCCTGCGCTTCCATAGAACTGTTGCTATGATCTGCTGCTTGCCTGCTGCTGCTGGATAGCTGCTACTAGCCTGTGCTTCCATAGCACTGTTGCTATGATCTGCTGCTGCTGAATAGCTACCACTAGCCTGCGCTTCCATAGCACTGTTGCTATGATCTGCTGCTGCTGCTGGATAGCTACCACTAGCCTGCGCTTCGACAGCACTGTTGCTATGATCTGCTGCTGCTGCTGCTGCTGGATAAGCTGTCACTAGCATGCACTTCCATAGCACTGTTGCTATGATCTGCTGCTACTGGATAGCTGCCACTAGCCTGCGCTTCCATAGCACTGTCACTATGATCTGCTGCTTGCCTGCTGCTGGATAGCTGCCACTAGCCTGTGCTTCCATAGCACTGTTGCTATGATCTGCTGCTTGCCTGCATGTTCCATGGATCTGCTGGTCACTTCTACTGTAGCTTGCATTGCATGCTTCTATGACACTGTTTTGATGCTTCCATGGATCTACTGCATTCATGCATACGTGCTGTCATAATGCATCTGCTAATTGCATGCTACCACACATGCTACTGCACCGAGGCATCTGCACCTTTGGTGCTTTATTTGATCAGGACTGCCAACAAAAGTCCGTACCCAAATCAGTGTTAGCCCTGGTGGATATGATTCACAATGGTCCTAACATTGCGGATCATAACTCACCTAATATGTCACAAGCAACCCTTAGTATCGCACAACTACTGCAATACAACACGTTCGCACGTCGGCGTCCAGGGAGTAATGCTATTTACCATATGAAAGGAAGAGAAATTCCTCTTCCGATCTACATGGGGCTTACATTGCATGCAAAGACACGTAAGCGCGATCTTGTAGATACGCTATTTAGTCTTGGGTTGTCTATTTCCTATGATCGTGTATTGGAAATATCTACAGCAATGAACAATCGTGTGTGCGAGCTGTACATGTCTGATAATGTAGTGTGCCCTCCTAATTTACGAGAAGGATTATTTTGTACAGCAGCGGTGGATAACATTGACCACGACCCCAGTTCAACAACCTCTACAGAGTCTTTTCATGGTACTGGGATTTCTCTATTCCAGTATCCCACTATTGATGAACAAGGGCATGACCGCAGGCAGCTTATAGTTATGTCACTGATGAATTATTGGCAAACAAGACACTGTTGGAACTCCCAGAATCATACACCAATGTTAAACCGTTGCTGCTAACAACATGGAACCAAAGCTGATCTTTTGAGTTGTCTGAAGAATTACTCTAAGTCAGCACCATTGCAACCAGATGCTGAAGTGGCCATTTTAGATGGAGCTGTAGTAGTAAATTTCCTACAACCACTTGCAGCCAAGACCTTTCATGACTATGCAGTCAAAGTTTTCTTACCGTATATTGAAAAGCAATTGCAACAAGTCAGTCGAGTAGATATAGTGTGGGACCAGTACATTCAGAACAGCCTGAGAGAGAGAGAGAGAGAGAGAGAGAGAGAGAGAGAGAGAGAGAGAGAGAGAGAGAGAGAGAAGTAACCGTGCCAGAAGTAACCGTGGAAAAGGCATTAGAAGAAGGGTTGAAGAATCTGCTAATTTGCCCCAAAACTGGTCACAATTTTTGCGTGATGATGCAAATAAGACTGAGTTATTTTTGTTTTTGGTGAAGCACATCAAGCATTTGGTAACTAGGAAGCAGATCATCACCACAAATGGGTCAGATGTTGTGTGCATCCCTCCTCAAGACATTAGTAATCTCGCTCCTTCGAATCATGAAGAGGCTGACACAAGAATGGTCCTTCATCTAGCAGATGCAGCGAAAAAGGGATATAACAAAATTCTCTTGCGTACTGTTGACACAGATGTGGTTGTCTTGTCAGTGGCTGCATTTGCTAAATTAGAAATTCAGGAATTGTGGATAGCATTTGGAACAGGAAAGAATTTTAGATACATACCAATTCATGAAATTGCAGCATCTCTTGGCCCAGCCAAGTCTCAAGCATTGCCTATCTTCCATGCTTATACAGGATGCGACACAGTTTCCTCATTTGCCACCAAAGGAAAAAGTCAGCATGGGATACCTGGAAAGCATATGATGAAATAACGGCAACATTCCTTGCACTATCAGCTGGACCATCTGATGAAGAAGTAGCAAGATTGGAACGGTTCACTATTCTTCTATATGACCGTACAAGTCATCTAACAAGCATAGATGAAGCTCGGAAACATCTTTTTACCAAAAAAGGATGAACCATGGATGCCCTTCCTCCTTCCAGAGCAGCTCTAATACAGCATATTAAAAGAGCTGTGTACCAAGGTGGGCATTGTTGGGGTAAAATGCTTCAAGTTTCCATCCAGCTACCTTCTCCTGGTGATTGGGGTTGGACTGATTCTGCCAACTGGAAACCCTTGTGGACTACTTTGCCAGAGGCCAGTATTTCATCCAGGGAGTTACTACGTTGTGGCTGTAAGAAAGGATGCAGAGGGCAATGCAAGTGCAAGAAAGCAGCTCTGAAATGTACTGCTATGTGCCAGTGTGATGGAAAATGTACTGAAACTGATTAGCTTATCTTACTATTAAAACTAAATGCATAATACTTCAAATTTACATAATCACGATTATAAAAACTATCATAACTTTTGATCAGAATGTGTTATTAATATGATTTATGTTCCAAATTACTCCTTATAAGCTGAGCTTCAATATGATACCAAACTTGACTGCATTTGGTGGAACATCGAAAAGATGGAATTTTTTTAAATAGTTAATTAACGTCTAGAGGTCGGCAGAGGTCAAACCCGAAGTGGCTCCATATCTCAAATTACTTTATATATTATTATCTAATACCATACCAAGTTTCATGCTTCTATGTAAAAACCCACAATTCATGCACACATCTGCCCCACTAGTAGGTTTTATCTTGTATAGCTCACTCGCCACGGCTCTAGGCTTACTGGAGAAGAATAAAAAGAAAGATGAACAAACGGGTGATCACGTGAACTCTGGTTTACCACCTTAGACTTCATTTCTGCTGTTACTAAAGGTCTCTTTGGCTTCAAGACAATAATCGTCTAAGTACGCCTCAGACGGTTAGAATCGCTTGAAACGTCTGTGCAACGAAGATACAAGCATGCCATAATTTTACCTCCTGACAAGACGCCATATTGTTTTTTTTGTAGTACTAACATGTTTTCTTGACGGACAGGCCAATTTTAATGAGATTCATTACTTTTAAAGTAGCTGTACTTTTCCAGCAATGGACAAGTGTACTGACGAGCTCCAGTATGCAGTTTGTTTGTCTATCGATTGGCATTGATTATAGCAAGTTTTAATCCCGCAGTGTTATCTGTTGTGGAGCTGTGAAAATCGCCCATTGTTACTAAACCAAAGTTAAATTTTGTAATACTATCTTTAGCTGCGTAAAACGTACGAAGCTAAAACTGCTCAAGCAAGTTCATCTGCCCTATTTTAGAGAAAAGCTACGTATCGATTTCACCGAGCGCTGCTCGCACGCGATACTACAGCTTCGTACATCACGCTAATTGGCAGCAAAATGTCAATAAATAGCTGTAATTCTGCCTTCGAGAATCGCTCGGCGAAATCGATACGTAGCTTTTCCATTAGATGGCAGATGAACTTGCTCAAGCAGTTCTAGCTTCGTGCGTTTCATGTAGCTAAAGAAAAAGTTTCCAAAATTGGTCGTGCTTAGTCGAGTTACAGCTCCATGATGGCTAACACTACGTGATTGAAACTTGCATTGATCAATGCTCCATTGATAGGCAAACAAACTGCATATTGAAACACTAACTGTAAATCTAGAAAATTGGCTTTTTGTAAAGTTATGAATCTCATTAACTTTTACCGTACCCGCCACCTTAATGAACTCATTGCAAGCGCTTATCCATCAGCATGAACACCAGGTGATTAAAATACCATGAGATTTTACGAGAGAAGAGAAATAAGCGATTGACTCGTTTTTAGTCAGGTGTATCCGCCATCTAGTTTTCGCCTCAACCCTAAATATGCCACGACTACCGCGTGGCATAATGAATCTCAGTAAAAGTGGCCTACCCGCAAAACACAAAAGTGACCTAATGTGTTTTCTTGGGATTCAGCGAGCAGTGAGGCCAAAGAAATGCCTAGCACATAATGGTATTGTGAGTATTAACATAACACGGCTAACACAGTATAACGGTATTAACATAAGTACAACACAAATAAATGACCTTGTGATTGTCAAGCTGCTGTTTTACAACTTCACCAGAAGTATGTAAATGACTTTCTGTGACTAATTTGTCATCCAAGCAAGCCATATGAGCTTGTACAGACTGATATTGTTGACTAAAACAATCAGCATTCAATTTGGCCTTTTCTAACTGAACCTAAAATAAAAAAAATAATTGAATGATTCATTATAAAAACGTGATTCTTCTCTTTGCTTGTGTACTATTGCTAATAATTATTAGCAATAGTACACAAGCAAAGAGAAGAATCACAGTTGATGAGCTAAGCTTATAAAAGTTCCAAACTATTACACAACAGGCCTTTAGTAGTAAGAAATGAAAAAACTTTGAGTACACCAGGAGTACAATATTATTTTTGCCCAATTTATAGAATTTATTTTTTAGATGGTAGTACGACACATACTAAAGGCTTGTCTGCACTAGGGCTCTAATGCAGTTCAACGCACATTCGAAACCAGTTTAATCTCACCTGCACGTCAACTTTGCAAAAGTGAATCTACGTGAATCGATGCGCATTCACCCCAATGCACATACAGAGGTGTGTTGAAGCGACTTGACCTGGATTGGATGTGGGCGTGGTCTCAAACACATGCCATGCGAATAGTAGCAGCACTGAGGAAGAAGCCCTGGTCTGTGGTTGGGCAAAAAAGGACGCGTAACACACTAGAATAGCGTTAGTATGTGACAAGACCAGTTTTCTTGCTGTTTAGCAAGCTGTTGCTTATGCTACATGACGAGATCGACAACAGCAATTTGATCAAAAGTAATGGCAACCAGATCGATGCACTATGATCTGATCTTTAACAAAGTCTCCGCTTTCAATATGTTTAAACGCACACAGGTTCAATCCAAAACAACCAGTACAGTTAATTAAATTCATAGTGTACACGAGATAGTTGCATGATAGTTGTGAGACCTAGTCCTAGCCTCGCACGATGCCACCCAAGAAAACCACCGTGGATAAAGCCGCCCTGGATAAAACTGTAGATAAAGCCACATCGGATAAGACCACCTCTGATAAAATGAAGAAGAAGGATTACGTATGGAGTGATGACGAGGCTGAGCTGCTACTAGTGTCACGCACAACTACAAAGTCCAGTGTTTGACTGAGGGTACGTGCTGGGAGTCGGTTAAGCCAGGATTACCCGAACTATTCTTTCTTGCTGCCCTTTGCACAATATAATCTACAGTGTCCTGGCTATTACTTGCCCGTTTTACACGGAAAATGGGTGTAGCCACACTCCAATAGCACTTGCCGTATTTAGAACAAAATTATTACGTACTCTGCAATCACGAGACCCACATAGGCTAGGAGGGTGGGTTGTGGGGAGGGCGGGATTGGGAAGAGATGAATTTTTTTGGCGCTCTGGCAAAAGGAGATGTATCTTGTTTCATCGCTCTTGCTAGTAGGGAATTTTTGCCGAAATCGCGTCTTCTCATTAAATATTCGCCTCTCTGTAACTTATAGACACAGACCTTTTTGCAAAATCCGATACATACAGCGTTAAGAAATCCTAACACTGCAGCGTTAAGAAATCCTAACTAGCAGTAGTTCTGGAAATCCTAACCTAAAACTGTCATTCCAGTGGGTGTGATATGTCGCCTTGTTGTGACACGCCTATGTCACATGACACAAAGGCATAAGAATGAGGGTGTTCAGTAAGGAAGAAGGATCATAGTGGTACCTGCAACATGATCGCATGACACTTAGTTCCTGAGATATGAAACAAAGTGTCAAAAACATACTTTTTGCTTCTCTTCGTGTGGTACACTGTAGGTTTAGCCAACGGACATGCATATGTGGGTCGAACTGGGTTAAACCTGGGTTCGTTAATGGCGCCGCCACGTGTATGCGCACTAGAGATGCTTTCTGAGCGTTGAAGCGCTAGAGAAAGAAGTACATTCTCAAGAAGCGTTTGTGCTAGCAATATAAACGATAACTTAAACTGCTGCATGGACCTGACAAGGCTCGAGTGCGAATGTGCGTTAACTGAGTTAAGTAACAAAGCGTGTTGGTTTGGCTGAACAAAGCGTTGCATATCCATTCAGAGCAAAGACTGCACTTTGTCCTTTGCTATACGGTGGCTAGATGCGCTACCACTGTGTGTTATGAAGTGCACGAAGCAACGAGCGGCTTTGTTGCACTAAGAAATCGAAAATCTTGTTGTGGGCATGCACTCTGTAGCACAACTAGAATTTGCATGCAGCTAAATAGCTTAGTTATATTTAGGGACTGATGGATCCTTTTATCAAAGCAATTTTTGAGTGTATGCTGAAAATAACTCGGCAACTAAACCTGATATTGAAAAAGTCAGTTCCTAGATATAACTAAGCTGTCTAGCTACATGCCAAGTCTAATTATGCTACAGAGTGCATGCACGAGTTTTTCGAAAAGTTTTTCAATTTCTTAGTGCAACAAAGCTGCTCGTTGCTTCGTGCACTTCATAACACACAGTGGTAGCGCATCTAGCCACCGTTATAGCAAAGGACAAAGTGCAGTCTTTGCTCTGACTGGATATGTAACACTTTGTTCAGCCAAACCAAAACGCGCTATGTTACGAGTTTTTTTTTCAGGGAACCATTTCTGCTCGCTCGTGAGTGGGCATTGTATCACATAACCTTAACAGATTATGTGTGCCTATACGAGAGCAGCGCTTAACAATGAATCAGTATGATAAATATTTATTGTGAGCAAAAAAGCAACATTGATGAAAACAAATAATTTTACCTGCTTCCATTCATATTTGGCTAGCAGTTCTGAAAAACGCATCTCAATATCCTTGATCCAGTTCATCACAACTTCCTTGTCTCTGCAACCTTTCTGAATTGTTAGCTGTTCACCTTCTTCCCTCAGAAAAATAATGCTTGATTTAAGTGGAATAAGTTTTTCAGACTCAAGTTGTTGATGTTGGTCAATCTCTGCTTGACAGGTATCTACTAGACCACAAGGTGTAGTAAAGTCAACATACATCACTTCCTCAAAATCATTCAATTGGCTTATTGTACCAGACAAGATTTTTGAAAAAGAAGAAGCTTTCTCTAATTCAGAATTAAGAAAACATAACTTTTTTTCCACACTTGACTTAAAATGGCTCCACCTAAAGAAAGAAAGTACATTAACAAGCACATTAATTATCTGACTTTATAACAAAAATCACTCACTGTTAAGTTATTAGAAACACATGGTAGTGCATCCCCATGTAGGGATAGGTGAAAAACAAGATGGCGGCTACAATACAACGTATTAGCGTTCCAACACCAATATTTCAACTGGTTGTGTAGTGTACATGTTCGTTTAAAGGAACTTACATCTACTCTCTAGCATTACCCTATCTTTACTGAACACCGCCCAGCTGTAGAATTCTCCTGGCAAGTGGCTTTTGAACTTAGCCTTTAGCGAACGACGATATAAATTTGACGATTTCAAGATCATGAAACGTTGTCAGCTAAGTGTTATACTCCATCTTGTGACTGCGTAATATGCACGTGACCAACCAAAAGAATTTTTCTCGCAGAATGTTAAACACAAAGAAAATTTAGAAGATTTCTATCGAAATCAAAAGGATGTAGGGTTGTGAAATCTACCACTGGTCTACAATGTAAACTAACAAGAAACAAGCATGGAATGGTAACACGATTGACTTGCTAACAGACCATAGATCCCTACATCAGTGGCTGCTGTGGATGCCTATAGCTAGTTCAGCTAGTTGCTGTTGACTGACACCTGACGTGCATTCAGCTTGTGACAAAATATCGCTCTTATGTATATAGCCACTGATGTAGGGATCTATGGTCTGTTAGCAAGTCAATCGTGTTACCATTCCATGCTTGTTCCTTGTTAGTTTACAATGTGGACCAGTGGTACATTTCACAACCCTACATCCTTTTGATTTCGATAGAAATCTTTTTAATTTTCTTGTTTGTGTCCTTTTTTCTTTTTCAGTGAAGTGCAGTTCAATAATTATGCACGTACTGAGCCGACTTTGTTTCCACCATTGGTTTAGTTCTTCTGTTGTTGATGGCATTTCTTTATTATTAACAATTTTAAACTTCTATCAAGTGTTACATGTATGCTGTACGCCTACGCATGCAGTGCATACGAGCCCCACCCACACTTGATTGTAGACGGTTATACAGTGAAACCTGTCTTAGCGACCACCTGCATAGAGCGGCCACCTCTCTCCAACGTCCACGACAAAATTCCCCGACCAACAGCTATAGAAAAGCACCTAGGGCCAACATGTCTACAGTGACCACATGCCTAATGTGGACAACGACTGCAAGTACCAGCACGCAGTGTACAAAACTACACTGTCGATTACGGCCAGTAGGCGTGGCAATTAGGCGTGGTTACTGATTACAGCATGCATGCATGCTGATGCTGACTGGCATGAACAGTTACGATCAGTTGCTGTTGACTCGACACTAGAGTTTCTGTTAGCTACATTTGTTGAATTAATTGCACATTATAAATGCATGAATCCTGTCTACTGAGGTCACATTCGGTAGTGGTCGCTCTTCACAAGTAACTGCCTACAGAGTCCACCAGTCTATTGCAGCCAGTCGGAGTTGGCCCATATTGTGGTCGCTTTAGTCAGGTTTCACTGTAATTATCTGGAAAGCGCAGAATGGTGATCCCATTCGAGCTTACCGTTCTTGGAAGACTCCAGACAAAATTGATGTGTTCTTCATGATCGATACGGCCCGGCGATACTCAAGATAGTGCTTGGTCACGTGCGCTATAGACACTAATTGGTCACGTGCGTATTGCACAATCACAATAATGGCGTCTAACACTTAGCCGACAACGGATCACGATCGAGAAATCGTGGAATTTATATCGCCGTTTAGCTAAAAACAAAGTTCGAAAGGCACCTGCCAGGGGAATTTCACGACTGTTCGTGAGTGTTTTGGTCTCTGTACCGCTCGCGTAAAGGCGCTAGGCACGCTGAAGAAAGAAGAAAGAAAGAAAGAAGACGAAGATGACGAAACTCGATTTTCACCGTTTGCAGGTTCGTCACTTTAGTAACAATTTCGAGCAATATCCTTGCTACTGTAAGATGGGGCAACGCCAGAGAGCTGATCTAAGTGTCTCTGGGCGTATAAAATTTATCACCAGGCGAAATATCAGTGTTTGAACGCTAATACATTGTATGTAGCCGCCATCTTGTTTTCTCGTTCAACCCTACATATGGAGTCACTACCGTATAGTAAGTGAGGCCATGAACAATAGCTCAAGAGTAAATTAAGCTCGTGTAAATTACCACTCTGCAGTTTGCCAGCTAAAAAGTAAATATTATAGCAAAGTAAAACGTTTTCAACCCTTTAATTCCCAATGACTATTTGACTCCGCCTACTCTAGACATCATAAATAGTGCAAAAAGTACCTTATAAAGGTAAAACTTGGCCTTCTCCATCAAAAAAGAACTGGTTTTTGTTGCGCACTCCCTCATAAAATGTACAGCACTGGAGCAATTATAAAAAGGGGGCGTCTCTGTTAAGAAGGAGCAGAACCTCTGGCTGCTTTTGGTATTTTTAAGGGCTTTAGGAGGTGCCCTAAAATACATACTGTCTAAACTGTGCTGTTTGCTCACCTGGACACAACCAAGTTTTTAGTATCAGTCACCAGGGCTAAAGGGTAAGTTAATGAAGTTAACTTGGTTTAATGCATAGCACTCTAGGGATGACGGAGACAGCTGTTAAGCAAGGCTCAAACATTTTGACAAGCATAGGACAGTTATCGGCTGCAGACTGGTCAGAATGTGGCCGCTTGAGCATGGTGGGCACAACGTGCACATAAAGCGTAAACAACCATCAGGTTTCACAGTAATTAAAGCCCAATGCTGAGTGTACTGCAACAAACAGTCTCACTCGAGCGTTGAAGAAAGTTGGGATTTAAATACTGTGCGAAAAATTAACTGAAATAATACGAGGTTGGAACACTTAAGTGGTTCTGAAGTGGGAGTGGCCAACTCCGAATTTAGTACGTCATGGTTGTAAATTTTGACATGCCAGGAAAAAAAACCAGTGCTAGTTTGGAACAGCTAACGTACTGCATGTTGTAGAAAATTGCAAAAAATCCAATAACTAAAGGATTAAATGCAGGTTTGCACTTTATGTGTTAACCTGGGTTAAAGCATAGGGTGACCACAATATATGCTTAAGACACCACAACTTAGCCTGATCTAAACCACAACGCCATAGCCTGGGAACAGCGCAAAGTATACAGTAGACACAAAGAACTGCTTTGTTGGTTGACAGTACTTAATATACTAGGCACTGCCAGGACTGCATTCAGCACAGTCCACGCGGTGCCTCAGCTATTTTTATGGCTACTACTACCACGAAGCGTACTACCACGAAGCCGAAGTCCTGCGACTTCGTCTAGCAAATGCTAACTTGTCCATTAATGGCACGAGGGATGCATTGGAAAAACGCTGGATTGACTACCAAGCCAGCCAGCGTCGGCAACTTCAAGCGAACAGTCGTCGGCAGCCCGTCGATCGTTCCCAAGTAAGCCAGGTTACTACTCGCAGGGGCGGTAGCCAGCGGAGATCTACGACAGCTACCGATGCCCACCTCACTACGGCTGTGCAGCCAAGAGCCCCAAGACGGCAGCAGGACGCCGGCATCGACAACGGAGGAGACGGACAAGATCAGTCAGACGGCGAAGAGCACCAGAACAGTAGCGAACAAGGACAAAACACGAGCAGCGACGAAGACACTAGCGGCGATGAATCGTCCGATGAATCTTCAGGCATGGACGAGGACGATCGGGCGTTCATCCGTCGCTCGAGTCCACGTCATAAGAGCACGACCAGTCACCATCATCGTCGTCGTCGCACACATCGCTCCGTCTCTCCTAGAGGTCAATCACGCGTACGGTCACGGAATCGCCATAGTCACCGAACAAGGAACAGACGATCGCGATCGGACCGTTACCACTCCCGCCGAACCCTGCGACGCAGCAGAAGCAGATCACCTCACCTATAACAGCTCCCCTTCATCCTCCTCGACCTCCCTGTCAGACTCCAGCGAGTCTGACTCCAGTGCTACAAATTCATCAAGCAGCTCGTCCTCACGACATCGTCATCATCGCTACCGCAGGCGACACAAGAGGCACAGAGAGTTCAAATGGGCTAATGGAGAATCACCCTTCCTGTCTTGTGCGCCAACACCATCCCGTCGCACTATACAAAGAATACGGAAGGGTAAGTATGTTAATTTTGATCTTCTTCTTTGCTCAGCGGACGACATAGTGGCAGCCCACCTACCACAAGCTTTACCAACGGCACGCCGATCTAAGAAGAAGACAGCAAAACGCTCAGTCACTGATCCACAATCATGGATGGAGGCTTGGAATGTATACCTCCTCTTTTGGACCCACACCGACCCATCTTGGTCCAATGAGCTTATCAAATACCAGGCACTCATATGGTTCTTGTTCCAAGCCTACCCAGTGGCTGCTTGCCTGAAGTATGACAACCTTTTCCGCCATGCAGCAGCCTGAGACCCACTCCTGAGATGGGACGAATTTAAGGACGACTTCCTTCTCTGGTGCTCTACCCGCCGGAATTTTCGTCCCTCCGTCATCTCAAGACTCGGACCACCAGTGCAATCGCAGTCTGGACGACAACCACCGAATTCTTCAAGTCTCAAACGGACTACACACACAACATCGGGTGAGGAGATTTGCAAACGATTCAACAATGGAAACTGCACTTTGGGCGAAAGCTGCAGGTACGCCCATGCATGCTGGCAACCCAACTGTGGGGGAACCCACCCAGCGAAGGGTTGTCCCCAGCGCTCTACCACTAACACTGAGTGAGCTCCAGCGAGCTCGCTCCCCCCTACAACGCTCAGAATTTGAGCACGAACTAGCCAATTACCCCGACAAAACCTTCGTCAACTGGTTGCTGCACTCAATTGACAACGGAGTCAGTCTTGGATACTCTGGACCTCGCACCTCTCATATCTCCCCTAACCTTTTCTCAGCCAGACTTCACCCAATGGTAATCGAAGAATTAACGAAAGAAATCAACAAAGGTCGCATCTTGGGCCCATTCAATGACAAACCACTACCCAACCTTCGGTGCTCAGGCATGGGGGTGGTGCCAAAGAAGAACGGAGGATGGAGAGTCATTATGCACCTGTCAGCACCACCAGGAAGCAGCGTCAATGACCATATCTCATCCGAAGACTTTACCCTTCACTATACCACTATAGACGATGCTGTTCAGCTAATATCCTCTCATGCACCAGGAGCCATGCTAGCCAAAGTGGACCTAAAATCAGCCTTTCGCATGGTCCCAGTACGCCGTCAAGACTGGGAACTACTAGGTCTTCACTGGGATAACCATTACTTTGTCGACACCTGCCTACCCTTTGGCTGCAGATCATCACCATTTCTATTTAATCAATTTGCTACAACCCTCCACTGGATACTCACAAACAACTACAAACTTCAACTAATCCACTACCTCGACGACTTTTTCATAGTAGGAGAACCTCAGTCAGATCAATGTGCCACAGCTGTAAGAACAATGCTCAGAACTTGCAACAATCTCGGTATTCCAGTAGCAATGGAAAAATTAGAAGGACCAGCCACTACCATCACTTTCCTAGGCATTGAAATCGACTCCGCAGCTCATCAACTGCGATTACCAGAATCAAAACTATCTGAACTTCAAGCTGAGTTAATAACATGGCATAAACGTAAGAAATGCACCAAGCGTCAGCTCCTGTCACTGATTGGGAAGCTCTCATTTGCGACCAAGGTCATTCCAGCCGGCAGACTCTTCTTTAGGCGCCTAATCGACCTATCGAAGAAGAAGAAACGTCTCCATCATCATATTACATTAAACAAAGAAGCGCGGGCTGACATTCACTGGTGGCTCACATTTCTTCCATCTTGGAATGGCATAGCCATGTTTGTAGAACACACGTGGACAGATGCCGACACCTTGGAACTCTATACAGACGCATCAGGACGCCTAGGACTTGGAGCTTATTGGGCAGGCGAATGGATTCGAGGTGACTGGTTACCACACCAACGCAGATCCATTCAGTGGCAGGAGTTGTTTGCGATTGTAGCAGCAGTAACAACATGGCAGTCTAAGCTACGAACCAAACAAGTCAGATTCTTTTGTGACAACGAGCCCATTGTCAAGGCATGAAAAAAGCAGTCCTCAAAACACCCAGCCATCGCTAGCCTACTACGCACTCTCTTCCTCATAGCCGCTAGGAACAACTTTACAGTTGCACTCATACACCTGCCTGGCAAATACAATTGTATTGCAGATGCACTCTCCCGTAACCAACTGTCACGCTTCTTTGCTCTTGCCCCACAGGCCAACAAGGTTCCCACTCCTCTTCCAGCATGCCTCAGACAGCTCTGAGAGCAGAAAAACCTAAAAGAAGATCTAACCACAAACCATCAACACCCAAGCACAAGGGCAACAGATCACGGAACGGCACAAGGCACACCTCTACAGCTAGAGGAAATGCATTAAAGCAACTAAATCATCTCCACAGCATTGCAACAGCATCCTCATCACAATCCTCATACACTAGTGGTCAACGTCGATTTACCAGATTTTGCCGCAATATCAAAGCATCTCCAATTCCAGCATCAAAAACTACAGTGGCCCTATTTGCAGCAGCACTAAGTCGCACACTTGCACCATCATCAATCAAAGTGTACCTTGCAGGTGTATCTCTACTTCATCGTAGAGCTGGCTTCTTAAGCCCGACATGCCACAACCCTGCGCTACAGCTAGCGCTACGAGGGATATGTCGCCAACACTCAACCCAGAAAAAGGAGAGAAAACCCATCACACAATCAATGCTCAATCGGATTCTCGCTCACCCGCAAGACTGTCATAAATGGTGCCACCATGACCGTTTGATGCTCAGCGCAGCCCTCAGCTTGGCCTTCTACGGCTTCCTACAGGCAAGCGAGTTTACCGCTCCATCAGAACACTCATTCAACCCACACAAGCACCTCACCACACAAGACCTGACTATTTCTAGCAAGAAAGTTCTGTTCAACATCAAACGTTCAAAGACTGACCAGACTGCGCAAGGACACACCATCACATTGCACGCCACTGGTGGTAAGCTGTGCCCAGTCCGCCTGATCATAACCTACCACGAAGGGAACCAGAACAGCAGGAAGAACCAACCGTTGTTTACACGGAAACAAGGCAAACCACTCACTCCCAGCTGGTTCAGGAGAACTTTAAAAACGCTACTAGCACATCTGGGCTATGACGCATCGCAATACAACACTCACAGCTTACGCATAGGAGCAGCAACGTCAGCAGCAGAAGCCGGCATCTCCACCAAAACTATCAAACGACTTGGACGCTGGCGAAGTCAAACATACCGTCGGTACATTCACACCAACACCCAACCAGCGTACAAGTGAGCAGCACAGATTATGACACAAGAACCCCAGTGGCTATTTAATATTCTATTATATCATTTGAGTTCATTGAGCATTTATCCACAATTTCACTTACTAATTGTTGTAAAACTGTCAATCAGCAGAGCAAGCAGCGTACGGCGCGGCATCATTTGGGGGAAGCTTCCTGGGCGGTATACCTAAATTGTCTCCCCAAACGAGCAAAGGGAGATTGGATCAGCATCCATTTAACTGAAGAGTCAGCACTCTCAATGTCATAATAGGTGCCTGCCAGACCCCCATGTCATGCCTAACAAATAAGAATATTTAATATTGATTATGAACACCATTACGGCATGTCACGAAGTAGCCGCATGGTCATGAAGAAGCTTTAATCACCTTATAAACCTTCACAATGTGAAGGATAATGAAGGATTTTAAAATAGTTTCTGAAAGATTATTAATAATTCAGAAACTAATTTTAAAGAAAATTAAGAAGATTTCTATCGTAATCAAAAGGATGTAGGGTTGTGAATTCTACCACTGTAAACTAACAAGGGACAAGCATGGAATGGTAACACCATTGACTTGCTAACAGACCCCTACATCAGTGGCTACTGTAGATGAATATAGCTAGTTCAGCTAGTTGCTGCTGACTGACACCTGATGTACATTCAGCTTGTGACAAAATATTGATCTTATGTCCAGCCACTGCAGTGGTGTAGGAAGATTATTTTGAAAGTGATGCAGGACTTAAAATGAGTGGGCGCACAAAGCGCGGGCGAAAATTATTGCTAATCCAGTGTTTCGCTAGCACAACACAGTACGTTGTGCCGCGAATTTGCAATCTTGGTCTTGCTGAGGCAGATGCGTGGACGATCGCTTGAAAAGTATGCAAAAAATAACAACTATTGCTTTGCGCTTGTTTAATTAATGATATTCACAAAGCCTGGGCATGTTAATTAGTAGTGAGTATTATTAAATGTTGGTTGCACGTTGTGTAACCATGGTTAATGTTGGCTGCAGGCTGCGGCGGCAAACACTGCTTCACTGAGTGCCCAAAACGACGACATTCCCCCCGCAAAGCGACAAGCTCACAAACATGGTTGCATTCCCATATCCCTTCCCACGCACAACGTATTTAACCCCATTACCCCTGTTAAGATTGATAACCTCATTACGGAGCTAGCATCATATCCTGGCGAGCATTTAGCCCAATATTTAATCAACGGCTTCTCTAAAGGCTTTTCCATAGGCTATACCGGTCCCCACCTAGCCCATCGTACCCCAATCTTTCCTCTGCCCATGACCACCCTCGAGTAATCTCATCATACGTCGAAACCGAATGCATGTTAGACCACACTGCCGGTCCATTTTCACTTCCACCTTACACTCCTTTCAACACAAGCCCACTGGGCGCTGTTCCTAAAAAATCCGGCAAATGGTGAATAAGCATGCACCTGTCGCACCCCCCATGCACAAGCGTCAATGACAGCATCCCAATTGAAGAGTTTTCTCTGCGCTACATAACTACTGATGCAGCTGCAGACGCAATCATGTCCCTAGGCCGTGGTTGCTACCTTGTGAAAGCCGACATAAAGTCTGCCTTCCGTTTATGTCTTATGAGAACAGCAGATTGGCCCATACTTGGCTTCCAGTGGGAAGGAAAGTTCTATTTTGATCGCGTCCTTCCCTTTGGTCTGCGATCCGCACCTTTCACTTTCAACTGTCTCGAAGAGGCCCTGTGCTGGATCCTTAGACACAATTACTCAGTAGGCATCATCATGCACTACCTCGATGATTACCTCACAGCTGCACACTCACAAGCAGAATACGAAGCAAATCTCCATCAGCTCATAATAGTTTTCGGGCACCTAGGGATACCTCTTGCTGAAGAAAAACTTGAAGGCCCAAGCACGGTTATCCCCTTCCTTGGGATAGTTTTGGACTCGGTGCGGCTGGAGGCTCGACTCCCGGAGGACAAGCTTTCTCTCATCAAGGAGTCACTGGGGGTGTGGCTTCTCAAAACTGCAGCTACAAAAAGAGAGCTCTTATCACTCATTGCCACCTCTCATTCACAGCAAAGGTGATTCCACCCGGTAGGACATTCTTGCGTCGGATGATCGACCTATCGACCTCTGAGCATCGGTTAGATGCCACAATTACCCTTACCGACCCGTTTCAAAAGGACCTACGCTGGTGGTACAATTTCGTCGGCAGCTGGAATGGTCGCAGTTTCTTACTCTCACCAAAATGGATGGCAAACACCACATTGCAACTGTTCACAGATAGCTCAGGTGCGATCGGTTATGGCGGTCATCTTGGTTTCAGGGCTGATGGTTACCAGCCGATCAGAGAAAAATCATCCAGTGGAAAGAATTATATCCAATCGTCCTGGCTGCAGCAACATGGGGTAGTCAATGGTCGACCAAGCGTATCCTCTTTCTATGCGACAACGAGGCTGTAGTGTCAATACTATGTTCTGGCACCTCTCACTCGCCCGAGATTATGGAGCTTGTACGTAGTCTACACCTCTGCGCAGCCAAATTCCAATTCATGCACTCAGCAAAGCATATTCCTGGTATCTCTAATACCATCGCTGATGCTCTCTCTCGTTTCAATATGCAGGCGTTCCGGGAGCTAGTTCCAGATGCAGAACCACACCCAACTACCCCCACCTTACCTCCCTCAACCAACATATGACTTAGAAGGAACCCGCCCCAGGGATTTTCCCCATTTAAACCTGACTATAATGATAGGCAATGTAGAACTTTTTGGATAATTCCTTTCTGTTCCTATATTTTTCAGTACTTACTCGACACTTCTAGATTATTCTTCTTCTAGAAACTTCTCTTTACTATAAATGTTATGCGCAAACCATGGATCGGGACAATCCATGGATTGCGCTGCTCAAAATATGGATCCTTGCTGGGCAATCCATGGATTGCCCAGCACTTGCGCGATCCATGGATTGCGCAACCACCGTCACATGTGTCAAGCATTCGTGCAAAAGAAGAAAGGTGATCAGTCGAGAGAAAGGAAAGGATATCGTTGCTTATCTTTCGGCTGGCGAACGGTGAGACTGAGGAGAGCAATTTCTGGCTGAAGTCTCGTGGATTTCGCCTATTAGATTACCCATGTGCAGCTCTTGGACTGAGGAACTCAAGTTGTTGTGTTTATCAGCCAAGAAAACAGCATGGAGCAGGAAGAGTCAGGCAGTCTTCCACTGAATGGTATATGCAATGTTTTCGTCTTGCACACGATGTTCTCTTTAGAGAAGTATTATTTGCAATGAACTATCTCTGCTAATATTGTAGGCTGTAATACTAGCGATATTGAACTGAGAAGAACCCCGGGATTTCTATAGAAGATGCTACATGAGGCCTTCTATTGCTAGTGTGATCACTGCATGCTCTGCCAGCTATTACAGCCTGAACTCAAGACTCATACAACCATAATTATTCATCTCATGTATCTCAATCTTGCTGCCTCAGGTATAAATGTTTATTAGCTAGAATACTATAGGCAATCAAGTTGAACAGCATTGCTGCCGGAGATGCTTCAGTGACGAACGTCAGTGGTTTTGTAGCCAGAGTCCTCCGCTTCTCACGAGCGTCCATGCATCAATGGTTTGGCCGAGATCCATACTTCGAGTCCCTCGTTTGCGCGATCCATGGATTGAGCAGACAATCCATGGATTGTTGTGCAAAGCACGGATCCATACTTTGGGCAGCGCAATCCATGGATTGTCCCGATCCATAGTTTGCGCACAACATAAATACTATTCTTTTTGTAATGTAAATCAGTTACCAATTTTGCTCCATTTCACTGAGTTATCCGTTCTACGTCGAATACGAGCAACTACCCCTTGGCTCTATCACACCATTATTAATTTTATTGACCACGCCCATTATTTATTCACGAATAGCCAGTAATTCGCAAAATTCACGAAAATTTTCTCCCAACAAAATTTCCTGCTATACGGTACGGCAAAACAGCATCCAGCATCCAGCATCCATACAATGGCAAGTTTTATCACAAAGCACAACCAACGCTGTTAATCATTTTCAGCTAGTTTTGGACTTCATTTAGGCCTGGTGACTGATATAAAAATTAGGTGATGTGTAAGTAAGCAAACAGCACAATTTAGACCATAATAAAAATTCTTATTCTATGCTATTTCCAGAAACACTGAAGCCCAATAACTGGCGAGGGACTCTGCCACTTCAAACCCTGGGTTAACAGGGGACACCCCTTTAAATTCCCTCGTGGGATACATTTTAGTAGGAGGGCGAGCCGAAACTACGCACTGTTTAATATGCATGGCAACTGTTAAGTACTGTATACTCAGCCTATCTGCTACCAATGCTGCTCGTCTTCTGCAAATGGACTTAGTTTGACCATATTCTAAAGCACTTTTCACACTATTTATGACGTCTAAAGCAGGTAGAGCCAAATATGACACCTATAGGTATCATTAGAGGTTAAAGGGTTAAAATAGGCTGCTGTGCTAATGTGGCTTTAAAGTGGGCCAACCTGTTAATATTGTCCATGTTGCAAATCGCTTGATAACATACACATACAATGCCAAAATACACTAACCTATCATCAATAACATGGATTAGTCGTTGTGTTTCAACAAAAGCTTCATCATAACTGCAATCACTTTTAAGACTTTCCCCTGCTTTGTTAAGAGATTTGACACTTGCTTCTTTAGCAATAATATCTGATTGCAAATTCTATAAGACCAATAAATAGTTTGAGACACATGTATAAGCATTCATACCAACAGCAATGACAAGTAAGGTAAATGGGGGTAATTCCGTAATATTTCCACTTCTACGACGTATATTTTTTAGTCGTGCAAAGAGAGCAAATTTCCAAGCTTGACAGGTATATGCTCCTACCTTTGTAGAATCTGCATATCAAGTTTCAAGCTGGGGAATCGATTGGTAGGCGAAGGAGCCGCGTTTGTACCCCGACAATTGGAGTGGGGGTAATTCCGTAACTTTCCTATTTCATACTGAAACCGCTCTACTGGAACGAAAGCAAGGACAATCTGTCTACAATATAGCATGTGCTAATCCTTGACTATCATGGATTAATACTACAGCGTAGATTGCTTGTGCAAGCCTTCGAGTACAGAAATAGCAGAGCAAAATTCTCACCTTTTCGGAGACTGTGGTCTTATTTGATCGATCGGCTGTTATACATGCACCTTCACACGAATAAACTTATCGACACTACCAGCATGAAGCTAAGCCATCTGGCATGCCTTGCAGCAAGCAAGAGTTCCAACGCAGCTGTCTTTTCTGAGATTGAACTACGAAGCTATCTTGCTGTAAAAAGGTGGAGCCTTAATCAGCCCCGCCCTATCAAAAGTCAATGGCGTGAATCACCTAGGTAGACTAGGTGCGTTTATTTCTCAGGAAGGACAGCTGCGCCAGAGTCCATATTTGCTGAATATTATGCCAGATGATCATTTAGCTACATGCTGATAGTGTCGAAAGAACTAGTCGCGTAAAGGTACCCGAACAACAGCTGATCGCGCAGACTACTGATTTTTCGAAGCTTACAAAAAGGTAAGGATTTTGCTCTGCCGTTCTATACTATAAAGCCAGCACAAACGATCTCCGTCAAATAATTAATCTACTATAGCCAGAGATTAGCGCTTGCTATGTTGCACGCCGATTCCTTTTGCTTTCGGTCGAGCAGAATGGCTTTAGTACAAAATTACGGAATTACCCAATTTACGGAATTACCCCCGTTTACCTTAACGTAGGTATTTATTAAAAAATAATAAAATTACCCTAAGATTTTTCATGTCACGTGTACCTGTATCGCGAGGTACACGTCACATGTATGTTTAATGGTGCTTAAGATTTGCAGGTATTGCAAGTTTAATTGTGGTGACTGGCAGTGACAGGCAGCGTTTGACAAGCAGCTAAGCAAGGAAGATGACAAGCTCCAGGATTATTTGGTTGTTCCTATAAATCCTATAAATGACAGCAGCACAAGTTGGTAGTTATGAGCATTATTTATTAACCCTCAGCGCATGCGCGAGGGTTACGGTACTTGTATAACCAGCAGCAGTGAATAGCAGTCGCTGAGCAGAGTCAGGTTGCCAATTACTGTCAATTTATTTCTTGATAACAAAATTTGTTTTGCAAGGTCTCTATTACTTGCTATGCAGGTAGAAAGGCAAGAACTGAATGGTTCTGAACAGCCAGAGTATTAGCAGTCCTGTCAAACAAGGCATTTTGGCAAAAAATGGCGAAAATGGCCAATTTTGGCAATCTAGTGGACTTCTCGTAGGTGCAGTAAAAATTTCACAATAATCATTCAACGATGAACGTCTGTGCTAATACAGTGCTTCCAGTCTAGACATTCCAAAATTGCACATTTCACTAACATGAAATGTTTTTACTCATAAAAACTGAACGATAGGTTTTATAGCAGTCAAACTTGGTGAGAAGGCTGATACATCCTTCTAGAGTAAGTGTGCTTAGTCTAAACTGCAAGCCTTACTTGATCTCAAAGATACAAATGGCGAACCCCTCCATCCACTCTACTGACAGTGTCTCATGCACTCCTCCATCAAAACGTACATGTAGAGTAGTTGTGTCAACTGATTTATGCTAGTGTGTTTGTATTTGCTATGCGAGTTCTGTTTTGTGTTTGTTCCTATAATTATTGGTTGTATAATAATGATGATTTGGTACAGTTATTCAGATTAGTCATTATGGTTGATTGGGAGTGTATAGTGTTTGTACACTAATGGAGGGGTCTGTTACCCATACACTCCCCTAGCATGGTTTTGTTGCATTGAATGCGCATGCTCTGGAAGTTAAGAGCTATGCTACAGTCTCACCCAGTTGTTGGCTAGGGGCTGGGGCCTGCAGGACTACTGCTGTCCTTTGCTGAGCTACACAGCTCTCAGGCTCCAGTCCTGGGGTGAGCGCTAGTGTGTAATTGCTATTTGTTGTTGTTCAGCATATGGGGGAGTGGCCCATGTGCATTTACCAATCTATCTCTTTCCCTACGGGTGTCAGAGGCATGAAGGAGGTTGTCTCTCCACCTTCACACTACTGTTAAGAGTCAAGAAAAAGCGCTCCGCAGGCAAGTTGCCTTATGCCTTAGCTAATCACAGCTCTTCGCTCGTGGCTGTAACTTACACCGTCGGCGAATATGAGGTGCTGGTAGCAGCAGCACTCGCCCGATCTGTTCGTCTTCGTCTTAGTTATGACGTGCCAATGACTGTTGCCAGATTGATGACGTCAATTTATCTGCATATCCGATAGAATATGCGGGAATGTACGGTCATCAACTAGGCTTGGAAAACGTCATTGATACGTCATAAACTAAGACGAAGACGAACAGAGCGGGCGAGTGCTGCTGCTACCAGCACCTCGTATTCGCCGACGGTGTAAGTTACAGCCACGAGCGAAGAGCTGTGATTAGCTAAGGCATAAGGCTACTTGCCTGCGGAGCGCTTTTTCTTGACTCGCAAAGTTGCAGATTTTTGAGTCTAAAGGCTCGTCCGCACTAGGGCTCTAATGCGGTTCAATGCGCATTCGTAACCAGTTTAATCCCGTCCGCACTACACGTCAATTTTACTAAACTGAATCTATGTGAATCAATGCGCATTCGTTCCAATCCACCTACAGAGGTGCGTTGAAGTGACTTGAAACTGGATTGGATGTGGGTGTGGTCTCAAACACATGACGTGCGGCTAGTACAGCGCTAAAGAAGAAAGCTCTGGTCCACACTCGGGCGAAGAAAGGGCGCGAAACACACAGACTAGCGATGGTACGTGGTAAGACCAGTTTTTTGGCTGTTTAGCAAGCTGTTGCTCACGTCACATGACGCGATCAACATCAGCAAGTCGATCCAATGGCGACCAGTGCGGACATGCGGTAAGCAGATCGATTCGCTTTGATCCGATCTTTAGCTAATGCGCATTGAACCAGTTCTGTAGTGCGGACGAACCTTAAAAACTTTCTGACTTTGATTTTTTGTTGATTTTTGAGTTTGTTTTGGACCGAACTTTAGTTTGCGTGATAGTTAAGCATTGGCTCTAGAGTATTTGCTAGATGAACTAGTTGTTCGCCTGCACACCGAAGATTTTTCCTTAACTAAGCTTCTTACAGATATTATGGTCTAAAAATAAAAGCTAATTGGGTGTTTCCGACAACTGCCACTTCGCCATTTGTATCTTTGAGATCAAGTAAGGCTTGCAGTTTAGACTAAGCACACTTACTCTAGAAGGATGTTGATCCTTCTCACCAAGTTTGACTGCTATAAAACCTATCGTTTAGTTTTTATGAGTAAAAACATTTCATGTTAATAGGGTCATTCCATGTGAAATCAACCACACTTTGAAAGTTCAAGTTACAGAATTGCACGAAACTTGGTACACATGTTGGGTAGAGTAAGGTTATTACTGTCCTGAAATAAAAGTGATCTATGATGAATGGCTTCTGAGATATAGCCAATTAACTATCGGACTTTTTAACGAAAATGCCTTCGATATCTGTTACTCATGTCATTGTAACTTTTTATCAGAACATTTCTACATCATGAGGCTAGTACCATCTTATAGCTCATGAAAGTGGCTTTCACATGAAGTGTTGTAAAGCTTCATTTTCAAAATTTATTAATTAATTAACAGGTTGTTAAACTTTGACCTATGATTTCTCAAAAAACGCTGCCTGAATTTTTTGGTTGTGAATGTATAATCATGCCACACTATTGGTCTATCATTTGCCAGAGTTTAGTTTTGGGGCCAGCACGGGCTACAGAAATATGTCTAACGAGCTATGAATAATCGGCTAGTAAGAACCAATATCATGGTAAAAACAAACATACGAGTGTACCATTTGTAATAAAAATTGATCATTGCCCTGCACATACAGTATGTTGAGTGTTACTATCCATGTGACATTTTTAGATCATGGTTTATAGCTTAAAATCTCAAAAATTTTATACCTAGTCTATATTCAAAGAAGTACATGCACTATCTGTGCACTATAGTTATTTTCTTGTCACTAGTTACTGCTATAGTCATGGGTGTGCCAACAATAAGCATTAAAATATGCTTAGTAAAAATTACCATGAACTTGAGTGAGTGCAAACAGTGAAAATGAGCCTGAGCAAGCACATCTTGTGAACCTATCTGACCAGTACAATCATCTAGCAGAAGGCTTGAAAATCACACTAGAGTTCAATACAGTCCTGTAGTTAAACAATTCATGGGTCTCCAAAACAATGAGAAGTTAATCTCAATAAATCATCAAGTAAGCATTAAAGTGGTTAATTTTCTACAGATTTTCCATATAGTTTTAAAATTAATGTTACTAAACATCTGATAATAAGCTTTAGTAGTATTTTAGTCACAAATGAACTGTTTTATTACAAATTTTACACTTGTATGTTTGTTTTTACTATGATATTGGTTTTTATTAGCCGATTATTCATAGCTCGTTAGACATATTTCTGTAGCCCGTGCTGGCCCCAAAACTAAACTCTGGCAAATGATAGACCAATAGTGTGGCATGATTATACATTCACAACCAAAAAATTCAGGCAGCGTTTTTTGAGAAATCGTAGGTCAAAGTTTAACAACCTGTTAATTAATTAATAAATTTTGAAAATGAAGCCTTACAACATTTCATG
This sequence comes from Haliclona indistincta, assembly GCA_964017065.1. NCBI lineage: Eukaryota > Metazoa > Porifera > Demospongiae > Haplosclerida > Chalinidae > Haliclona > Haliclona indistincta. The sequence continues at coordinate 11,338,621 of OZ024784.1, forward strand.
TGAAAGCCACTTTCATGAGCTATAAGATGGTACTAGCCTCATGATGTAGAAATGTTCTGATAAAAAGTTACAATGACATGAGTAACAGCTAGCGAAGGAATTTTCGTTAAAAAGTCCGATAGTTAATTGGCTATATCTCAGAAGCCATTCATCATAGATCACTTTTATTTCAGGAAAGTAATAACCTTACTCTACCCAACATGTGCACCAAGTTTCGTGCAATTCTGTAACTTGAACTTTCAAAGTGTGGTTGATTTCATATGGAATGACCCGTTAGTGAAATGTGCAATTTTGGAATGTCTAGACTGGAAGCACTGTATGCAAATAAAAATTATGTATTCATAGCCAAAACTGGTTACGTAGTTTATAATAATTTTTATTTGTGATAGTATTCATGATGTTATAGGTGCCCTGACGTTATTTTTCTGATGAGACTAATTAAAATCTTACTAGGGCAGGATAGAAAACAGCTTTAGTTATTATATCTCCAGGTAACCAGCCCATAACAAGCACCCGGCCTAGTGCTAAAATATTCAGTAACTAATAATAATTACTATTTCCGGGAGAGATTTAATGCTTATCTTGTCAATAACTGTTGTGCGGTTGGTCACTAAAAAGCTGCACTAATAATTATTTCCTCTATTGTTTGGGGAGAATTGGTATCAGTGCTATGTTGCTCATAATTTTGTCCAAGTACATGTTGGCATTCAGCACTAGGTAACGATCAAAAGGATGTATGGATGTAGAGTAACAATGTAGAAATCTTTCACTGGCCCACAATGTAAACCAACAAGGAGGTAACAGAATGGTAACATGATTGGCTGGATAGTAGACCATGCATCCCTATATCAGCGGCTGCTGTACTGGCTTGTAGGCTTTGACAGAGAGCCTGCATGAAGTCCTCTATGCAGCCACTGATGAGGGATGCATGGTCTACTATCCAGCCAATCATGTTACCATTCTATGTTACCTCAGTGAAAGTTCTTTTGATTTCGTATATTTAATTTTTTTGTTGTGTCCTTTTTTCTTGCCAGTGAGTTTCGGGTAGTTCAAGATGCATGTGCTACATGAGTCTCTTAAGGCGTTTTCACATGGAATCCACTGTTGATGGGCATTGTATCCCAAAACCGCCAATGCGAATTGGAAGCGAATTCAATGCGCATCATGAGCGTTCACATGTAGCAAATTGGATGAAAATTACGCAGCTCAAAAAGCTACATTGCGCTATTCCTAGCCTTGAACGATGCTTAAAATGTCCATTACGAATGTTTACTAGTCTGCCAAGCGCCTTTTGTCTACTCACGACGGTGTGCACCCACGCGTTAAAGTCTCAATACACTTCCAAACTACCTCCGGAGGAGGGTTGAACATAATGCGCATTCGATTCGCATTGAATTCAAGCGGATTCATGTGAACGATGACAAACCGGATTGAATGCGCATATGCATAGTCCATGTGAACGCACCTTTAGATTAAATTTTTCTTACTTTAGGTGTGCTTTTAAAGTCCATTATGCTATAAATTTCTGAAATCCTGGAACTATTAGCTCACCCACGCTTGCATGCATGCATTCTCTGTATACGAGCCATGCCCACTCGTGCTGAGAGCATGTGTCGTAATCACAAGACGGCATCTAACACTTAGCTGACAACGGATCATGATTGTGAATCGTTGAAGCAATAATTATCGTTGTTTCGCTAAAATCTATGTACAAAAGTCACTGCCAGGAAAATTTAATGACTTTTCATGATGTTTTGTACTGGGTACTGCTCGCGTTAAAGCTATAGGCTGTTTGAGGGAAAACGAAGATGACCAAACTGAATTTTCCCAGTTGGTCAATTTAATAATGCATTCGAGTAATTTCTGTGGTATTGTACAGTTAGGGCAACCCAACAGATTAGGTTTAAGTGTCTTTGGACATGTACAGTTCACTACCAGGTGAAATGTCAACGTTTGAGCATTAATATTTTGCAATGTAGCCGTCATATTTTTAAAGCAATGCAGGTCCTTCTACATACTTGTCCACAGGAGCGCCTTTAGTGTTTTCCAGTATCTCTTTATACATGTCCAGAAAGTCAGCAAACTATTCTATCTCAAAACGAGTCAAAAGCTCAGCATCCGTTAGATGTAGAGCCCAGCTAAACCTTTTCAGTTCCAATAAAGTTTGTTAGAACTGCATAATGCTACAACAGGCAAGCTACTAAAGCCACGGAAACGTTCTTTAGATGGCCTTCAAACAGTGTCGAAAGTGCAGCCAATAATGTCGAAAGTGCAGCCAACAACGTTTTGCTACGAGTTAGCTGAAGTCCGCAGGTACTTAATCAAGTTTTTATTACCTGTACATGTAAAAGATCATGTGAGCACTACAATCAGTGAGCCGGGCTGCCTTAGCTCACCCATTGATTCTACCTGTTCCGTACGTGCAGACCTCTGTCTACAGGTTGGCAATCGTAGCTTTGTTGCTCAAGGTTTTGTCAATTCCACGTTTGTTACAGGTTTATGTGTAGCCTGATGCTTGCTCTACATGCTCGACTTTTCTAAACGCCAACACGAGCTGTCCTTCACTCGTACAAGTTGTCAGAGCAGAAAAGGCCATGGCCTATCAAGCTGCTGGTTTGTTTGTTGAACTACCCTACTGTCTGTTTATAAAGTTTTGTTTGTTCATTGAACCAACCTCAACGTGAATTCTTGTCATTTCTTGTCTTCTTAACTACTCACCCGAGTGCTCTGCTACAGGCTCGACTACAGGTAAACTAGACACGCCTGCAAAACTTAATAGCAATTAGTAACGTACCTGTGATTTCAACGTGAGCCTACAAATCGTTACGCGCTCATAAAACTAGAGCTCTTTACTATCTTTATAAGACGTTTTTTGTTGAAGACAGACCAAATGTAGCCAAAAGTATGCTCCGCGACTAGGTCAGACAATGCCTTCGAAACGCTAAATAGTATAGTATTGATGGGGCGCTGGAGTTTGTGGGATTAACCCTTCACAAGTGGCGGGCGACTATAGTCGCCCGGCAAGTTTGACGTCAACGTAAGTGGGCGTTAAAATTCGAAGATAGTTTATTTCACCTATAGACCAAATACAGCTATGTGGGGGTGTGATGGCGAGCCATTGGCGGGGCCTGCGGCCCCGCCAAGCAGAGCTATGGTGGGATTACCTAGCACCACTGGGTCTCCAGGGACTTATTGACATAAAAAACAGCCATACGTGCACTAACTTTGTCTCACACGTGCTGTTTTGACCAAACAAGCGGCGTTTTTTTTGCTCCAGTGAGAGTGATTCTAGCACACGACAGTTGGTAGATCGTCAAGTGGGCATGGTTAACTGTGTGGTGTTAGGTTACATTAATAAGTGCTAACTAATGCATTATAGTCCCACTATTACTAACTCAATGAGTGAATGTAAAAGGACTCGTGTCTTACTCATTTGTATTATTCGATTTTACTCTATTCTATTCTTCTATTGCTGCCTTTCTAATAAAGTCTTTCTAACTATCGAACCCCCGAACGCTACATGGTGGCAGCGGTGCTCTCGGCTCACCCGGAGCAAATCTATTCCACGGCAGCGAAGTTCTCCTAGTGCTCTCGGCTCACCCGGAGCAATTCTTCTGACGGCGAAGCTCTATCTCTCTACTGCAAGACGCCGAAGTTCTACCCTCTACTGCGGGACGGCGAAGCTCTCTCTCTCTCCACTGCGAAAAGCCGAAGTTCTACTCCTCCACTGCGGGACGGCGAAGCCCTACCTCTCTACTCTAAGACAGTTACTCTACTACACTGAAGGATGGCAGCAAAAGCAGGGTTACTCCACCGGAACCATTTCCATTTAGTAAACCAGAAGAGTGGTCAAGATGGATAAGACGGTTCGAGAGGTTTCGGATTGCTTCCAAACTGAACGGGGAGGAAGACAACGCGCAACTAAACATGCTCTTATACTGTATGGGCGACAGAGCTGATGACATCCTCCAGTCATTCAAGTATGCTGAGGGAGAACAAGAGGACTACGCCACTGTAAAGAAGAAACTAGACGACTATTTCATTCCTCAAAGAAACGTCATCTACGAACGAGCTCTCTTCAATTCAAGAAAGCAGGAACCAGGAGAACCAGTGGAAGAATTCATAACAGCGTTACACACACTCGTCGAGTATTGCGACTATGGAGATCTCCGTGATCAGATGGTACGTGACAGAATCGTCGTGGGTCTCGCCAATGCCAAGTTATCAGAGAAACTTCAACTGGACCGGAAACTCACACTGGACTCAGCAGTCACACAAGCCAGACAAGATGAAACTGTTAGAAAGCAGCAAGCTACTTTAAGAGGTGCAACAAAAGACAGCAGTGTCTCAGCAGTACACAAAGGAAAACACCTACCCAGAGGAAAGAAGATCGCTACGGGCAAGTCACAGCAAGACTCCAAGGGACCTCGTCAACCTACACAGTGTCCATGGTGTGGCAAATCACCTAAACATGATCGACAGCACTGTCCAGCAAGAGAAGCTAACTGCAGAAAGTGTAAGAAGAAAGGACACTACCAAACTGTATGCCGTTCTACTGCAATAGTTGCTACTGTCGAAGAAAAAGAGCCTAAAGAAGATGGTTTTCTAGGAGCCCTGACAGACACCAGTAGAGATCGATGGAACGTGACACTACAACTCAACGATCACCCTGTTCTATTCTGCATCGACACCGGAGCTGATGTCACTGCAATTCCTGAACGAGTCTGGAAAGACATTGGCAAGCCACGTCTACTTCCCTCCAACCGAAACCTGAAGTGCCCAGACACACACTCACTCTCAGTCAAAGGAATGTTGAAGGCGAAGCTGGAGAGCCAAACTCAACAAGCACAAGAAAGCGTGTACGTGGTGAGAGGCTTGACCAAATCACTCTTGGGTCGACTAGCCATAGAGCAGCTAAACCTTGTTTCTCGTGTTGCCGCCGTCAGTGAGCTACCCACTCTAGAGCCAACCACTGAGTTCCCGAAGCTGTTCACAGGACTAGGGAAGCTGGAAGGAGAGTACACTATTCAGCTGGATCCTGGAGCCAAACCATTTGCCTTGTCAACTCCGAGACGTGTTGCAGTACCACTCATGGGAGCAGTCAAGCAAGAGCTGGAACGAATGGAGACTCTAGGAGTGATCTCGAAAATCCAAGAACCAACTGACTGGTGTTCTGGAATGGTGGTAGTCCCAAAATCTGATGGCAAAGTACGAATCTGTGTAGACCTAACCAGACTCAACCAAAGTGTACGTCGTGAAAGACATCCCTTGCCAGCAGTGGACCAAGTACTTGCACAACTCGCTGGAGCTACTGTCCTGAGCAAACTAGACGCCAACTCTGGATTCTGGCAGATCCCTCTCTCACCTGACTCAGCCAAGCTGACGACATTCATCACTCCCTTTGGTCGATATTGTTTCAACCGCCTACCCTTCGGAATCTCTTCCGCTCCTGAACATTTTCAAAGAAGAATGTCTGAAATTCTAACAGGCTTGCCAGGAGTAGTGTGTATGATGGACGATGTGCTGGTACATGGATCTACACGAGAAGAACATGATGCTCGCCTACGAGATGTGCTCAACCGTCTTCAAACAGCAGGAATGACCCTGAATGAAAAGAAATGCCAGTTCGCCAAGACATCACTAACATTCTTAGGCCATGTGGTAGGAAGATCAGGAATCAGCCCAGACCCAGAGAAAGTCAAAGCAATCACAGAGTTCCCTCAACCGACAAACACTGGAGATGTCAGGAGATACCTAGGAATGGTAAACCATCTCGCTAAGTTTGTTCCGAATCTTGCAGAGACTACTCAACCGTTAAGAGAGCTACTTGTGAAGAACAGACTGTGGACGTGGACTGAGAACCAGCAGACTGCCTTCGACAAAACAAAACAGCTACTCACTCTCAGCCCGGTACTCACTCTCTTTGACCCTAACCTCGAGACTGCGGTCTCAGCAGATGCATCCTCTTTTGGTCTCGGTGCTGTCCTGAAACAAAAGAATTCAGATGGAGAGTACAAACCAGTGGCGTACATCTCCAGATCACTGACCCCAACAGAGCAGAGATACGCGCAAATTGAGAAAGAAGCGTTGGCCTTCACCTGGGCATGTGAACGTCTCTCTGACTACTTGATCGGACTACCATTTCACATTTGGACCGATCACAAACCTCTTGTACCACTGTTCAGTACCAAGGAGCTGGAACAGATCCCTATTCGAGTACAGCGTTATCGTCTTCGAATGATGCGCTTCTCATTCACTATTGCTCACAGGCCAGGAAAGGAACTGATCATAGCTGATGCACTCTCCCGATCTCCATCCCAGGATTCTACAGATCCAGATAGCGATCTCCTACATCAAGAAGCAGATGCCTTCGTTCAAATGGTAATGCAGAGCCTGCCAGCCACAGAGAACAGGATAAAGCAGATCAGAGATTGCCAACAACAAGATGAGACATGCAAGTTAGTCACCAGCTATTGCCTCTCTTCGGCATGGCCCGACAAGAAGTCAGCACCAGGTTCGGTGAAGCCATACATACCCCTTGCAGAAGAGTTCTCAGTTGAAGATGGACTGTTGATGAGAGGGTGTCGTATCGTTATTCCCCAGTCTCTACAACAAGAAATATTGACCAAGATTCACATGGCACACCAAGGAATCACCAAATGCCGCGACAGGGCTAGACAGTCAGTATGGTGGCCAGGTCTGTCGACTCAACTAGAGGAACTTGTCAAGAACTGTGAGATCTGTTGCAAAGAGCAGCACCAGAGAGCTGAATCACTCATACCATCCGAGCTACCGGAACTACCGTGGCAGAAAGTTGGTACCGACCTCTTTGAATGGAAGAACAACAACTACCTACTCATTGTGGACTACTATTCTCGATTCATTGAAGTCGTCAAGCTAAACAGAACAACTGCAACTGAAGTCATCAATAGGACGAAAACAATCTTCACAAGACACGGCATCCCTGAAGTTGTTTTCTCTGACAACGGACCTCAATACTCAGCTGAAGAATACGAGAAGTTCTCCCAGGACTACCAATTCGAGCACAAGACCAGCAGTCCTTACTATCCTCAAGCAAACGGAGAAGCAGAGAGAGCCGTACGTACAGTCAAGGAATTGCTAGTGAAGAACCAAGATCCCCATCTTGCATTGCTGAACTACCACTCAACCCCAATCCAAGGAGGAAGATATAGCCCCTCAGAACTACTCATGAGCCGGACATTGAGGACAACTATCCCTACTACAAGAACACAAAGACTTCCCCGAGTGCCAGACCGAGAAGAAGTCCGAACCAGAGACCAGAAGATGAAGCAAAGACAGAAGAAGAACTTTGACAGTCATCATGGAGCCAGAACTCTACCAGTCTTGAAATCAGGAGACAGAGTATGGATCCCAACAAGGCAGAAGGAAGGAACCATTCAATCAGGAGTAGCACCAAGATCACTAGTCGTTACAACTGAAGATGGATCAGAACTTAGAAGGAACAGGAAAGATATCATCAAACTTCCACAAACCAGAGTTGAAGAACAGGAAACTCATATTGAAGAACGAGAAACTCAGGCTGAAGAACAGGATAGTCAGACCGAAGGAGAACAGGACAAATCACCAATCTCTAATCCGCAAACACCTCCACAACCTCGTCGGAGTAACCGCATCCCTGCCCCTAGACAGCACTTCGCTCCTCTCATCGGACAATGACTTTTAGATAGGGAGATGTGGTGTTAGGTTACATTAATAAGTGCTAACTAATGCATTATAGTCCCACTATTACTAACTCAATGAGTGAATGTAAAAGGACTCGTGTCTTACTCATTTGTATTATTCGATTATTCGATTTTACTCTATTCTATTCTTCTATTGCTGCCTTTCTAATAAAGTCTTTCTAACTATCGAACCCCCGAACGCTACAAACTGCAATTGTCATTGACAACAAGCCCGCACGTTGTGCAAGTTGATTTTGCATATTAACAGTGATCACAGCGCTAGTTTGCCTGTCTAATGGTTTCAAAGGTTAGTGAAATTCACAAAATAGAGGCTAGAATTGCTATCCGCATTTGAAGGGTTAAGTAATTTAGCTTGCACTATCCCAGTTATGAAGTGTACAATACATCAACTGACACATACACGAGTTTGAAGCAGAACTGATGGTAAAAATTACCTGTAACACAGAAAGTTGTTCTTCAATAGTTTTCACAACTGCTCCATCTGTTGAAACAGAATCTATTATAAACTCCATATCATTTACCCATGTCATAAGTTCTGCAAGAGCATCATTGAGCTGTCCTAACTGGAGTAAATAAGTATCAAGTAGATGATGATAGTATTGGCTTGCAGACAAAAGTCTGTTCCAAGCTATGAGAATGGCCTTAATTTTTTCTTCTATAACAAGCTTCTCACTGAAGTGGCACACATCTAAAGCTTGTTTAAATTTCTGTTGAGTAGAGAAAACACGAGCCTTGATGTTAGATAAATCAGTTTCAAACTCCTGCAGCAAAAAAAAGATATTATTAATTACTTACATAATAGAATGTAAATTGTGTGGTGTCTTATGTGTGATGATGCACATCTGAAAGTGTGTCTATTATGAAAGGGCCAAATTTTCTCACCACAGACATGCAAATTAGACATGGTACACACTTTAAGATTCAGCTCAGATGTAAGGTACATTTACCAAAAATGTGCATGTTGTAATGACTCCCAAACACAGATGAGTCTATCCCAGTACAAGCGGCAAGGGCTACTGAATCCAGACATAAACACAAGCGCCCTCCTAAACGATCGGTGGTGGACTTCCAATCCTGGATGGAAGCCTGGAACATTTTCTTCCTCATCATTGCACACACCTCCCATTTTCAACACAGGTCCCTGGAGCTCCTCAAATACCAAGCACTGATGGGTCATCTCTTCTCGGCATACCTGACAACTGTCTGCATCAGATACGATCAACTGTTCCGTAGAGCGGCAGCGAGAGACCCCTCTCTGCGTTGGGACATGTACAAGAAAGATCAGCTGATATGGTGTTCCACATCGCGTACCTTTCGGAAGAACATCACATCCCGTCTTGGACCCCCCTCAGCCAGCGCTGCAGGCAGGGCGCTCCAGCGAGCAACTCATAATGCCGATGGCAAAGAAATCTGCCTCCGCTACAACAAAGGCAACTGCACAAGAGGAGAAGAATGCAAGTTTGCACACTGCTGCTGGTATGCCAGCTGCCAGTGTACTCACTCGGCTAAATCATGCCCACTCCTGCCCGATGTATGAGCTCCAGCGAGCTCATACCCCCTTATGACGCTCACAATTCGTGTGAGTTAGCAAGTCACCCAGACAAAGCCTTTGTATCTTGGCTGCTTTATTCAATCGACAATGGCGTATCCCTTGGCTACGCTGGCCCAAGAACCTCGCAGATCTCCCCCAACCTCTCCTCCGCAAGAGTTCACCCAGAGGTGATTGACCAGGAGCTAGCCAAAGAATGTGCAGCAGGACGCATACTTGGTCCCTTCTCAACACCTCCACTCCCCAATCTTCGCTGTTCCGGGCTAGGGGTGGTCCCAAAAAAGAATGGCAAGTGGCGGGTGATCATGCACCTCCAGGGGACAGCATCAACGACTTCATTGACCCACAGAAGTTCCTGATGCACTATTCGTCGGTGGACGATGCAGTCCGTCTCATCCTCAGGGCGGGTCAAGGAGCCTTGATGGCGAAGGTTGACTTGAAAGCCGCCTTCAGAACGGTACCAGTACAGCGAACCGACTGGAACCTACTAGGGATCCACTGGAGAGAACAATTCTACATCAACACTTGCCTCCCCTTTGGATGCCGTTCCTTCAACCAGTTCGCTGAGGCCCTTCGTTGGATGCTGACTGAGAACTACCACATCCAAGCAATACACTACCTGGACGACTACTTCATGGTCGGTCCCCCAGAATCACCGGTCTGCTCACAGGCTAAGGACAGAACACTGCAGCTTTGCCAATCACTAGGCATGCCCGTTGCCACTGACAAAGTCGAAGGACCATCTACTACTCTCACATTCCTGGGAATCGAGATAGCCTCGCGGCAATAGGAACTAAGACTTCCCACTGCAAAACTTCAGGAGCTCTTACTGGAACTAAATAGGTGGCAGGACCGCCAAAAAGCGACAAAACGGCAACTTCTATCACTGATCTGGAAGCTAGCTTTTGCTGCTAAAGCGGTTCCTGCTGGGTGGCTCTTCACACGACACTTGATCACTTTGTCCACATCCAAAAAGCGTTTACGCCATCACATTGACCTTTCCAGCAGAGCTCGTGCTAATATCAGGTGGTGGCAGCAATTTCTCCCGTCATGGAACGGCAGGTCCATCTTCCTAGAAGAGGCTTGGACAGATGCGGAGGACTTAAAATTTTCTTTACAATGATGCTTCAGGCTCCAAAGGGTTCGGTGCATATTTTGATGGTGAATGGATTCGAGGTGACTGGCTTCCATCACAGCAACTCCCACTCCGCTCCATTCAATGGCAAGAACTCTTTGCCATCGTGGCTGCAACCATGACTTGGCGCATCGAGGCTGAGAGGCAAGAAAATCTGTGACAATGAAGCCATTGTAATAGCATGGCAGAAAAAATCAGCCAAACATCCACACTTGGTAGAACTGTTCCGCCATTTTGTTCCTAGTAGCAGCTAGTTCAAACTTCACCATCTACCTCCAGCACATACCCGGCAAAAAGAACTCTAGCTGATGCTCCCTCTAGGAACCAGATTAACCGTTTCTTTTCTCTAGTTCCTCAGGCAAACCCGAATCCCACTTTACTACCAGGCGGACTCTCACTGCTGTAAATGAGGAACTGGATCATCTGCTACAGCTAGCAGTATCCTCTTCCTCCGCCAACACATAACGCACAGGCCAGAGATAGTTTGTCTGGTTCTGCCATTCGATAGAAGCCTGTCATTTACCAGCTACTAAGAAGACAGTGGCGCTGTTCGCTGCACACCTCGGCAGATCTGTCTCCCCCTCAACCATCAAGGTATACCTGGCTGCAGTATCCTTATCCCATCGACAGGCGGGTCTCAGCAGTCCCTCCTGTCACAACCCAGCTCTGCGGCTGGCATTAAGGGGTCTCACAAGAAGGCAGGCTGGTGCAATTCGGCACGTGAGAGCACCCATCACAACAGGCATCCTCCAGCTACTTATCAGAACACTCCACTTGGCCAAGCCATGGTGCTACCTGGAGAGGACCATGCTGGCAGCAGCACTCTGCCTGGGTTTCTACGGCTTCCTCATAGGGGGTGAGCTGATGCCCCCAAACAAGCACGCCTTCAACCCAAGGACCCACCCCACCTCAGCGGACATCAACCTCTCAGCAGAGGGACTCCAGTTTATCATCAAGAATTCAAAGACAGATCAGCTGGGCAGAGGGCATACAATTTCACTATTCAGAAGCAAGGCTGCGTTCTGTCCAGTAGCCATCATAGAAAACTACCTGGCTAGGTGCAACTCAAGCCCCGACCGCCCTCTTTTCCTCCACTCCGACGGGACCCCAGTCTACATACGTCAATTCAGGGCTATGCTACGAGAGCTTCTCTCACTAGCCGGGCTCCCACCTGACGACTTTAACACCCACAGCCTCAGGATTTGAGCAGCCACTTCTGCGGCAAAAGGAGTCTCTGAAAAAGTCATCAAAAAGCTGGGACGGTGGCACAGCAGGACCTACAAGCTGTATATACGGAACTAGACATTGTACTCCCTATCACTCTCCTCTCTTGCTCAACCCCCTTTATCCTCTGTTGTACCTTGTATCATTACTTTGTATCCCACCTCGTGGGCGTATCAAAGGCACCGCCAGGCCAATATATTCCATACTGCCCCAACTGCAGGGCAATATGGAATATATTGCTGCCCTAGGGCAATATGGAATATATTGCCAGGGGACGCGATATATTGCCCAGGTGCAGATATTGTCTGAAGGAACAGACAATATCTGCGGAAAGGGCAAGTAGCCCAAAAAAATTTAACGTGGTACAGTGTTGACCACGTGGTGGAAAAATAGGGGTAGGGCAATAGCCCTACCAGAAGGTACAGAGCACTATTGCGTGCGCTTTATACTGCAGTTTGCAAGTTGGTTGTCATAGTCAATGGTTCATGCTTGATAGTGTGGTTAGCACGGTTGATACAGTGTGGTTAACCTTAGCCATACATGGCTTCTCTGCATTACGCAATCGTTATCACCTGAGCCTGATAGCACATGCTCTAATTCTTGTGCGTTATCACAAGCAAGCTCGAGCTGTGTTTACTGTGGTGCAGTGGCTTTGCAAGATTGCTTCCAACAGAAGCAGCTTGCTAATAGCGATGGAATTGAAATTAGAGCGTATGCTCTCAGACTCACGTGATAATGATTGCGTAATACAGAGAAGCCATGTATGGCTAAGGCTAACCACACTGTATCAACCGTGCTAACCACACTATCAAGCATGAACCATTGACTATGACAACCAACTTGCAAACTGCAGTATACCGCTTAAGATTCCTTATGCTAGTGGGTTCCATTGTGGTCTTTACTATAGCACGTGTGATACTAAAAATAGCACAAGCGATACTAAAAACAGTACAATGCACGGGATACGCCCATGACGTGCGATACAAACACGTTAAACAACGGTCCCTCGGGCAGTACGGAATATCCACTCGTGCAATCCAATTAGACCCCTCGGGCTGCGCCCTCGAGCTCTAATTGGATTGCCCTCGTGTATATTCCATACTGCCCTCGGACCGTTGTTTAACTAGTACGTGAACCCTCCTATTGACCCCCGCAAAAATTGCTTGTTAGTGATTCTAACGACGCAGCGGCGCCCTATTTGGAGAAAGTTGGGCGGTACCCTTGTGAACCTATTCCCAAAATTAGGTCAGCCGGATTGGAACCTGTGTTCCCAGTCCGGGGGCCTATGGGCGAGTCAGCACTCGCAGAGCATCACCAGGGTATGCCAGCCTGACCCTCCATTATGCCAAACATAATAATTGAGATTGTTGGTATCATTAAAGCACTGTCACTAGGGTGTGTCTCGGCATTAACCCTTTAACCCCTATTGTCGCCATTTGGTGACATACATACTTCAGACACCATAACTTTATCAAAAAGTGTTAAAAATTCCGAAAATAAGCTAAATTGAAGAATACAAATAACCGCAAAAAATTGACCGGTTTTCGACGCGCCCCCTGCGCTAAACGTATTGGTGTCGGCATTTGTATGGCTTCAGTGCAAATTCAACAACATTTTAGGGAAAACAAAATGGCTGCCAAGACAATTTGGACATTAATTTATGGCTTCAGGGTTCTCGGAAACACATCATTGTGCATTCTCTATGATCTGAGCTACATTTTGCACTCACCAAAACCACTGCTATTTGTGTGTACTTTTCAGTATCAAGCCCCAAAGTACTAACTTTGAGCAAAATTTGACGAGGTCGTTGCACTTTATTGACTTCACTTTCGAAGTGGGAGGGGCATATCGACTGACTTGAGTGTGGGCAATTGCGGCTACTCACTGGCGTAAAAGGACGCAAATTTGAGACCAGTAGCACAAAAGACACACGAGATATTCACGAGAAAAGTGGTCAGCATTTACGAGGTTAAAATTTCAGCAAGATAATTTAGTAATTAAAGGGTTAAGGAGCACGAAACAGAGAACAGGACAAATCACCAACCACCAAACACAAGGCCTGTGTGAAACACAAGACCTGTGTGAAACACAAGACCTGTGTGAACCACAAGCATGTCCACAACCACGAAGGAGCCAAAAAAATTTCAACCCTCTGCTCCTTACATTAAACATGTTGACTTTGGAGGTGCTAACTTTGTAGTGTTAAGCCTCACAAGTGTTGATGGTGAAAAGCACATTCTATTATTGAAAATGTACATTCTGATCTTGACTCAATATCTTTATCCTCTCTGCTGTTCTCCTTGTTACCGTATAGCCGATATTTTCGATGGTCATAGCACCAAACTTCAGATAAAAGCACCAAACTTTATCCTGCATGTCCTTGGATACTGAGCTTTGATTTTTTAGTAGGACCCAACCGTGTAGTGCATTCTGACAACTTTTATGGTGATTTATATTTTAACACTTAGACCTTCAGACAAATATACCTTGAGACACTTACACTTAACACTTAGATCTGCTCTTAAACGAATAAAGTGTATTAGTGACCTGAGTGTAAAGGTCCATAAAGGTTCAACAAATCTTATTATTTTGCCAGAATTTTTCTTTAACTATGAATTTCAACAAGGATACCTGCTAGCAACACAGATTGACACAACTCAAGCTAGGAAACAAAAAATTACCTTGAAGGACTCAAGCTGGGCCTTGACAACATCTAAGTCAGTCCAGCTAGATGGTAATTGAGCCAATTCAGAGCTTCTAGCAGATAAAATCTCCATCAGCGAAGAATAATCTTCATCAAATTCTTGTGCCTGTAGAATAAAGTTAATTCGCTTACACTACAGCTATACACAATTCTGGAGTTTTGAATCTGGAGTTCAGCTAGCATACTGCATGTTGTTGAAAATTGAAGACAAACTGCTAGTTCAGAGCAAGTCAAACTTTCAACAAAATAATTGACTAACTAAAGGGTTACACCTTTAAGGGTGCTCGGTCATTATTAATATTCATTAGGCGGTGCGGTAGCCAGATTTCCAGATGTAAAGCAGCTATGAACGCATCGCTAGCTGCATAACAACACGACTGGAAGTACTGCTTGTATACCGAGTTTTAGTGAGACAGCTTACCAGATTGCTGAAACCATGTTTCTGTGGCTACTTCGACACGAGGAATCCAGTATCCAGTAACGGAGAGCTTTTGACAGTACAGTAGTGACAAACAGTACTTACGTAACTTATCTTAGCTGTTGAGTACGCAATTTGAAAAACTCTCCGTTACAGTGTTGGCCACATTTAGGTGACGATCATGGTGTTGTATAAACGTATTCCAATGCTTCATGCTCGAGATATATACTGTTTCGTGCTTTCCCAGCACGTACACTAAGTACAGCATATTACAAAGCGCGAAATGACATTCACCGTGTGACGATATTTACAACCGCATAATGATATTCACAAGTACTGACCGTCTGATAAATATTAATAATGACAGAGCACCCTTAACTTTTTCGGGATGTGTGTGTAAGCCTCCGCCCATGCGTGCAACATGATGTTTGCAATTGGTTGGCAGAAAGGTGGGCGGAAAGCTGGGCATGGGGCCTCAACAAGCGTGCTGGGTGGATACCATTTGGCCCAGGTATCTCCGCCCCTAAATTAATTTATACAATATATACAAGTGCGATGGTATCAGGAGTGAGGGTGGGAAAGGGAAAGATGAAGCAGCTAGTGACAAATGCGTTGACTGTGCTTTGCAGAGCGTGCATGCTGGGTTATGTAGCCATGCTCGAAGCCCCCAATAGTTGCCTTGTTAGTGGTCTCTGAATGGTGAGGTTCATAGTTAGGAAGCCGGTCTGTGATCGCAGAGTGGTGTGCATATAAGTGGCAAGGGAGACCAAACCACTTGACCTTCCTGTGAAGTTAACTACAGTCTGGCTTTCTTGCCAGACTGGCACTTTAACTTCTTCGGAATGTGTGTGTAAGCCTCAGCCCATGCGTGCAACATGATGTTTGCAATTGGTTGGCAGAATGGTGGGCGGAGAGCTGGGCATGGGGCACCCAACAAGGACGCTGGGTGGATCCCATTAGGGCCCAGGTATCCCCAAAGGGTAGAGAGCATCTCCTCGGCCTAAATAAGATTAGAGAACAGCAAAGCGTTGCTGAATCATAGGCTAGGAGCGAGTGCGTTGCTATGTAAGCTCTGTGTTAGTCAAATCATAACAATTGGATTATACAGCAATGAGCAAGTGATAGTGAAGTCTACATGAATAAATATAGAATGGAGAAAATGATAAACAGAAAGTGGAGTATATGATGTAGTTCAATGCTCGGCCATGGATCTTGACACAGTTCGTAAGCGAGAGTCAGTGGTGCGTATGTATTGGCGGTAGCAGTTATTTCGCCATCGTCCCAAGTCTTGTATGGTGGTTGGATGCACTCCTCCTGGGTGGCTGCTGTGGCACCTCCAATGCATAGATTATGAGTTGAGTAAAGATTGGGGTTGGTGCCCACGGCAAGCAAACACTCATATAAGACTTTGGCAAAGGTGTGGCGGGTGAGGAAGTGGCCGGACCTAAAGTGAAAGAGGGGCCTGTTTCTGCAATGGTGTGACTGATCCAGGTACTGCTGGAGTAGATGGGACGGACATGTGGAGCAACACGTACATCAGATGAGAATGGATTGGCCTTGGGCTTGTTGATATGTTTTCGAGGCTCGGATGGTGACCTCTTCCTGAATCCTGGCTGGCAAGTATCTGACAGTTGAAGGAGCCATGGAAAGCGAGCGAAGTCTTTGCTGCTAGCATGTGGTGATGCTTGGGCACTGGATAGTTGTGCAACAGGTGGGAGAGGATGTGTTGCAGGGTGGAGTATGCAATTGGTAGGCAAATGCATCGCCTGCCTTCGTTGTGTTTAACTCCTCGAATTACCAGTGGTAACTGCTGGCCGGATAGGAGTGCTGGATTAAAGCCTTTGACGATGTAGTAGTGCTTGATGATGGCTGCTGTGTAAGTAGCAGTTATTCCATGCCTACCAGGTGTGTATACCATATACACGAGGTACTGTGCTAATAAACCCGAGGGCGTAGCCAGAGGGTTTATTAGCACAATACCGAGTGTAAATGGTATACATACCAGGTGGGCATGGAATAGGTGACTTGTACCATAGCAACCATTGACATAATTAATGAGGTCCCATTAGTATCAGTAAGACAATTGTGTATAAAAAGTGAGCATACCTAGGCTTGCCTTACCTTTGGTATGGGTGAACCACTCCCAACCGAAGTTCTCTGTAGTCAATACTGTTTACTGCGTGGAATGAGTCATTTGACTCTATTAGTGGCTTTACTGCTGGGAATTCCCTGGCGGTGCCTTTGATCTTGGAGGCTACTATGGTACAAGTTGATGTGGCTGAAGCTGAGACCATAGATATTACAGTACGGGATAGGAAACAGCACTTAATTGGGTGGTCGATGCGCATTAGCTTTGACGTCACACGATTACATTTTCCGTGTATTGTGCTCTCCGTGTTTTAAATAAACGGAGAATCTCTGATAGCACAGCCAAGAATCTACCAAAAACTTTGCCTTTTTACACGGTCAAAGAACGGCTAGTTGTCTGGATATCCAGCTCAGTACACATTGTAGGGTATGTAGCGCTGGTTTAGAGCTTACAAAGCGCCATTGATCCAGCCAGAATCCTGACCAACGGAGACGAGTCCGTGTCTATAGCGGAAAAAGTATACTTCTTGGAACTGGTTCAGTACACCCAGACGACAAATGGCTTTGTATTAGTACCAGAATCAAGTCATAGAACCTTTGCCTCTTCGAGAACTTGTGTGCACAGATCTGTAATCCGCAGTTATACTCACAAATCTTCTGTTTGCCGTGAGGTGCCAGTACTGGTATTCATCGAAGGCCGGTAGTATGAAACATGCAATCTTCAACAACACAATAAATGCACTAGAATCGCCCAGAGACAGCTAAAGAAAGCTGTACAGGCAAAAAACTACACCGCGCTCGTCTGCTGCTAATTAGTAGTAGAGAGGTTTAGATTAACGTCGACGCCTAACGGTAAACGCCTGTGACGTCAAAATAATATCATGGACAAACACGTGAGTATACTGACAAGAGCGGAGGTACAACGGGCGTGTATCGAAGCTCAACGTGCGGGCTGAAAGCAGTCAGAGCACTGCTGCACTGCTAACATAGCCAGCTTTGACAATATACCGCTTGTGAAGTCATCGTTGTAGCCTTCATGTATTGCTACTGCAACACAGAAGCTCTAAAGTGAAGACACGTGGCCATGTAGCCTAGGTGCTTCCAAGTTGTTGTGCTAGCTACGGGCTAGTTCCAGCTCCGGCTTAGGCATCTAGGTCTCCAGAGTAAGCCATGCATATTGGCTAGTTATAGCACTCGCATTGTCAAACATTGATTATCGATCGCCGAAGGTACGTAAGTAAGCTCTACTTTAGTCTAGACTGGTCACATAACCGCGTTTGCTGACGCCAAAAAGGGGCTGTAGACGAGAGTAACCGCTGTCTGTGGCGATTTGAACGGCGACTGGATTAAAATTTATGACATCAGCACACTATCTGTATTCAATTTTGTACTGCCCTCAATGAAAAAGCGTGACGTCACAATTTAGCGTTCACGTTCACGTTCACCGTCGCCGTGAATCTAAACCTCTCTAATCACTGCTACGCGCGGTAATGCGCATCGACCACCTCGACGTGACGTCACGTAATACATTTTGATTTAGAGGAAAATTTAGTTTCCCATCCCGTACTGTAATATCTATGCTGAGACTGAGTGAGCAAGATGGGCAGCAATGTTGTTAGTGTAATCTTGTTCAAGAGAGAAACTGATTATCTTCGTTCAACAAAGCACATGGTCATATCGAAAAAACGTAGGTGTGTCAAATGAATATATAATGAATAAATGAGCAGTGATTATATAGCAACAGTCAATGAATAAATAATTTCCTTGTTACATCATTCCCGCCTTTAAGGTGGTGGTGCACGTAATTAATATTCAACACCCACGCAACGTGCATTTTTCTAATAACTATTTATAACTTCAACGATTTACATAACAGTATGGGGAAAATAATACATGAAGCGTCTGTGGCAGCTATCTCGACTGTCGAGCAATTGATCGACGCGCTTCAAGTGCAGCAGCATGCAACAGCATCTTCCCCACAGACGTATAGAGCGAATTTCTGAAATACGATCTAGATTTTTTAAACCGTGATTTTGTGGTCTAGGCTTGCTGTTTTGCAAGGTTAGCAAAGGTGTATCGAAAAATCGCTCTATACGTCTGTGCGCGCCAGAATTATAAAGCTGTAAATAAGTTCTTTCTGGAGCAAGCAAGCCAAACTGGAGATAACTGCCACAGACCGGTCTTTACTGGGCGAGCTCACTGCTCCACGTTAGCTAATGCTTCGCGACTGAAACTTGCTATAATCGTTGATTATCGATAGACAAAACAAACTGCATACTGGAGCACGCCTGTACAAAATACCATTGCAGAGAAAATAAAGCTACTTGCAAAGTCATGAATCTCATTAAATTGGAGCACCGCCACCTTAAAGAGTTCGCCTCGAACAACTCCGTAGGGGATATCTGTGTTGAGGTTCATTCGGTTCCATCGGTATAATGGTCTTTACCGGCTCCATCCATGTAACAGTCTTTTGTGATTCGATCGGCTCCAATGCTGTGGGCTCACTTTGACTCTCATCAGTTGACTCATGCATCAGTCCATCATCAGACTCGTCTTTGCCGTCCTTATCAATACAGGTGCCATTATCATCATTGTCTTCTAGGAGTTTGTCTAGTAGCTTCGAAACCCACTTCGGTGGACGTCCCGGACCACTTCGCTTTTCACCATACCAGTAAAACCCGGCTGGAAAATCCGGAGGACACAATTGACTCGAGACTGATGAACGCGTATCTGAGGGTCTTGAAAAAAGTACACTTTTACCGCACAGACATCAGGTTCTTCTAGCGCTGTCACTCTAGGGTCCATGCCAAGGTCGGGAGAGTTTACGGTTACTGTCTTGTTCCTCTTGAGGAAAACGGATTAGAATCCAATCGCTAGTCTTCAGCTTAGCTGGTTTGGCTCTTCTAGACTCATCATAGTTGCTTTTGTACCTCTTCTGAGGCTTTCGGATGTGGTCTGCAGCCAGTTCTCTTGCTGAAGATAGAGACAAAGTGATTTCTTCTCTGTAATCTGCTGGGTGTAGCGTAGCAGGAGGTAGATATGCAGCTTCTGTTGGAGTCCTACAGTCAATACCAAAGAGCAGATAAGATGGTTTCTCGCCTGTGGATTCGTGTGGGGTATTGCGTTATGCCCATAACACTCCTGATAAGTAGCGGTCCCGCTGTGCTCCAAATTTAGCTGCGTAATTCCTGATCATTGTTTTTAGTGTTCGATTGAATCGTTCTACCATCCCGTCGCACCGAGGATAGTAAGCGGTGGTGTTCAATTTCTGGGTTCCCATCAACTTGCACACATCTGTCATAAGATGCAAGAGCAGATTAGTTCCTCTGTCTGAAAGAAATGCCTCGGGGACTCCAAAGAATGGTATTACTTCCTCCACCAAAAGCTTCACTAGACGATGAGCCTTTTGGTCCGGGACTGGGAAGACGAGTGGCCATTTAGACAAAAAGTCTTGGAATACAACAACGTGTTTGTTTCCAGCATCAGTCTTTGGTAAGTCCATTACATCAACTCCGACGATTTGAAAAACTCGTTCCACAGGAATAGGATGAAGGGGTGGTTTGTTTAGCCTTCCAGAAGCGTTCACAATAGCACACTGAGGGCACGAGGAGCAATGATGAACAACATCACTGTACATGTTCTTCCACCACCAGTGACGCGACAGTGACTTGCATAATCGCTCACCTGAGAAGTGCCCAGACATTGGACCACTGTGGTTTTCTTCCATAATGCTCTGGCGCAAGCGACGTGGAACAACACATCTCTTCCTCCCTCCTTTCTTAGAATCAAGAAAGTACAAAATACCATCAACGACTGTGAACAATGGTGCCGTAGCAAGAATCTTCTTAGCTGTCTCATTACAGTCTGGCAGTTGGTCCTTGGTTAGATCAGAGATAATATATACTACGTAACCGGGATAAGAAACTCTATTTACGGTACCATATCAAAATGTATTACGTGACGTCATCAGCCTGAAACAGCCCGCGTTATGCTCATTAACTGCTCGGCGACTCACACTTGACAGAGAAACTCGCTCTGTAGCAATTTTCCGCGTCTCGTCTTTTCTGTAAACCGACTTCCTTCCTACTTCTCGAGGGTTATTCTTTCACGATGTCGGTGTTTACAGGCAGTAGCAATGGAAATACACGATTGTGAAACGGATCTTCAACCGAGGTAAGCCTGTTTGTATTGCTTGTACACTTTTAGACACGTTTACTTCGAAGTGTTTGGGTTTGCTTGGCTAGCTCCAGTACTTATTCAATGTGAATGTGTCGATGTGTTGTTTAGTCAAGGTTTTATGTTCCTATTCGCCGTTTACGGCGAGCAAAAAGCAAATTGTTTCTGTCTCTCGTGTCATATGGTGCATATAGTTTTGACACGTTTTCTCTTACAAGCTTACAGTATGAGTATGCATGTGCCTATAGGTAAGTAGAGTGTATGTTGGAATGTTGTTATACTTCGTAAAATAGTATCTAAAAGAGCTATACTGACTGAAAGTATCATGTAATTTGTATTGTTCTCCCATTTTGTAGGCGTGGCAAGTCTTGGAAGAAAGAAGTAAAGGCAAACTTGGGCTCAAAAGGAAGTCACATGTTCAGCAGAAACCAGCTCCATCACAGTCTATCCCTCCCAGTGACTCAGTAGTATAACAATTTCAAAGCAATAATACAATATATAATGTAGCAATTTTAAAGTCAAGCTAGCACATGCACGTTTCAAAGCCTTTGCCAACAGAGAACTCGTGGTAAGGCTTATCCAGCTTGGAAGTTACAGATCGCCTTCGCTTGACGGAGTCTAGCATCTGCTCATACGATCGCCTGGCTCATACGTTCGACTAGCTTCTGCCGTTGAACGTATTAGCCATTCGACAACTTCTTCGTCCAGACAGGCAGTGTACAGTGTCACTTTCCAGCTCGTCTAGGTCCAGCAATAGCTGATGATGTACGTCTGCTTACATGCATATTGAGGTAGACATTTTGAGACGTCAGGTGACGTATCACGTTTATAACGCGGGTTGTTTCATTCGCTTAAATAGAGTTACCTATCCCGGTTACGTAGTATATATTATCTCTGGTTAGATAAAGGAGCATTTCCATAATGTCAGAAATCAAAAATCAGTGTAGCCATTCTCCAATAGCACTCGTATTTTTTAAACAAAATTTGTTTGTATTCTGCAATTACAGAGAGCCGCATAGGGGTGGGTGGTTTGTGGGAAGGGAGGGATTGGGCAGAGGACAATAATATTTTGTGCTATGGCAACAAGCTAGGAATCTTCGTCCATTGCTCTTGTCGGTAGGAGCTTTTTACAGAAAATGGCTCAACTAATTAAAATTATGCCTTTCTGTAACTTACAAACCGAAACCTTGATGCAAAATCGGATGCATACGTTTTCTCCTTGTATGCCCAAAATCATGTATGCCACTATTTGCGGGTGTGGTGCGCTCAGGAAAAATGCAATTTTCGGTAAATGGGCTGAGTTTGCTCCTCTCTCAAGACGAATAGTGACTTTCGTGGACAATCAGTATGATGGAGCAGCTTTGATTTGCCCATAGAAGCCGAAATATTCCTAATTCTGCTGTTAGCTCCATGAAGACTTACAACGGCAGCACAAGCGAGATTGAAACAAAAACCAATGTGCTCAGTGGATGATTTCTTTCTTAACCATACTAGTCAACTAACAGCCTAAAGTGTGTCACTGTGACAAGTGAAAACGATGCCAGAATTCACCTTTTGAAATAACCCCATGAAGATTTCAAATTGGAACACTTATTGTTGAAAAGTTATCAGAAATCTAACTGTCTAGATGAAAAATACAATGGAACCTCTCTAAGGCACCTTCGGGACCAACAAAAGTGTCCATTATAGAGAGGGAGTCCTCTGGTCAGGAGTTTATTATACATTATGTGGATTAAATTTGGGATTCAGAAAGTGTCCATTATAGAGGGATGAGGGGTACATTCTAAGAGGGGTTCCACTGTAGGCACTAAAATCAATCTGAGCGCCAGCGCAAGAAAACTTGAAATAGTGCTTCATGCACTGGATCATCCCATTGGCCCTTTTCTTCCCACAGTCACTGTAGGACAATCTCAGCTTTGATGGTTACAGGAGCAATTCATTGTACGCTGAACAATAACTGAATTATTAGAATTTTAGCAGCATATTAATACATGAGCATGTCGTCATCAATAATGAAAATGATAACAATTGTTTTTACCTTGGCAAGCTTATGTCCCAATATTTGGCATGTTCTGGACACCTGTGTTTGCAAGGCCTCATATGATGCCTGTAAAATTGATAGCTGATTGCTTATAACAGTGAAGTCTTGAGGAGAAGCTCCATTCATTAGACGGCAACCAAGATCTCTTATTTGACATAGCACAGAGTTATGTTGAGAAATGTTCTCCTGGATACCCTGAAAAATTAAATTAACATTTAATTTTAGTACAGTCAATTTAAGCTCAAATAGGGTCAAACCCAGGAACACAAAACTAATGTTTTCATGTTTTTCTAGTACAGAATTGACATACTAAATGTCTCAAAGAATCCTACGAGGGATAATACTAAAAACAGTGGTAATAAAGCACCAAAGGTGCAGATGCCTCGGTGCAGTAGCATGTATGCTAGCATGATGCAATTAGCAGATGCATATGACAGCACGTATGCATGCAGTAGATCCATGGAAGCATCAAAACAGTATCATGGAACTTGAGCATGCAAGCACCAGAACTATGGAAGCATGCAAGCAGCAGAGCCATATTAGCATGCCAGCAGCAGAACCAGAACTATGGAAGCATGCAAGCAGCAGAACCACGGTAGCATGCAAGCAGCAGAACCATTGTAGCATGGAAGCAGCAGAACTATATATAGAACCATGGAAGCAGCAGAACCATGGAAGCATGCAAGCAGCAGAACCATGGAAGCATGCAAGCAGCAGAACTGAAGCATGCAAGCAGCAGAACTGAACCATGCAAGCAGCAGAACTGAACCATGCAAGCAGCAGAACTGAAGCATGTAAGCAGCAGAACTGAAGCATCTAAGAAGCAGAACTATGGTTGCATGCAAGCAGCAGAACTATGGATTGTAGCAGCATAGAGTACATGTAGCTAAAATGCATTGTACAAGCTGTTGTAATAAAAATACAAGCTGTTTACTGAAGACTGACCTGCATAACGCTTGCTCGCTCAGGCTCACTCGACGAGCAAGATGAGTCTGAAGACGCTTTCGCTTGCAAGTTTCATTGCTGCTTATGGAGTCATATGAGCTGCACTGTCTTATATCATAGACTAGACTTTTTTTCAAAATTCCACACATTGGAGGCATTTGTGAGGAAAAGTTGGCAGATAGCATTTTCTGACCCAATTTTTTATGCTGAATTCAAATATGCTGTCTGCCAAAGCAGCTGAAGCATTGTTTAATAGTTAATTGTAATTTTTATTTTTAATGATATTCATTGTAAACAATGTGGTTATAACAACTAAAAATGATTATCGCACATTTCATTTCCAAGGTTACATGTGCAGTCTCTTGTGCAGTTCAAGTTTGCCTTTTTACACCTGCAACGTAAAGTTTTACATCCATTTTTGCAGTCTTGCATGCGATAACTTCTTTGCAGGATCCTGGTACTGCATGGTGACAATAACATCAACATAGGCTTTGGTGTTCCTTCTTCCATCTTCAAACCCATGCCTTCTGGATTTGGTATCGTGGGATAGGCCAAATGAGCTTGCCTCCACACTGCTGCTTGATAATGAGCACATCGAATGTGAAAGTAAAGAGCATCACTATAGTCGGCGGTGGCAATTCTGGCGACCATGTTTTGTTAATAAGTATCAATATTGCTTCATTGGTATTTCTCACACTGGTAAGGTTGCAGATAAACTGCTCAGTATTCTGTATTGTCTCAGCTGTCAATTCACCTTTTCCTAAGTTTTCCAAAAAACAATCAAAAAACAATCATGAAAAGTCTTCCAAGCAGACTTCTTACTATGGCCAGCAATGTATGATGTAGTGTCACAGCCAGTCAATGCATGGAATGCTGGAATAGACTCTCTTGTATCTGAATTGTAACCCATAATGATTAACTATTTCATGGATGGGAATATATTGCCTCTTCTTAATTAGCTGTCCCTGTTTTGAACCAAAGCTGGGGTACAAGTCATTCTATAGAAGTGACCTAAGAGCAAAGCAATGACATCAGTGTCTCTACACTGCACCACTATTTTGTCTGTGTGGTTTTTAACACAATGGAAAACTATTCTGGTGTGTGCCTCTTCATGTAGTGCTTCAAGTGGTTCTGTGTTCTGAGTGAGATGGATGATTCAACCATTTCCTCATTTGAACCACTTGAAGCACTACATGAAGAGGCACACACCAGAATAGTTTTCCATTGTGTTAAAAACCACACAGACAAAATAGTGG